>CM069448.1:71733913-72070702 GCA_035610835.1 Ophiura sarsii
TACCGAAAGTTCGTCGGAAAATGTTGAAACTTGATTGAAATAATGCGCTGAAATTGGTGAAATTCCTATTTTTTTACAATTTCTTTCAAAATGAATTAAATTACTATATCTGCATGTGATTTGTTTAACCCCCACCCTTTTTATTTTATTTCCACGCTTTATACAACTACACCCTTTATATGAGAAATATTCTGACCCCCCACGCTTTTGTTGATTTTTTGATTTCTGGAGTCCCGCGCTGTATAAAGCGTGCCGTCCGGACTATGAATGTAGCGTGTGACGATTTCACGATTAACCAATCAGGATGCACGGTCCTTTTTCGAAAGTGTCCGGTATGCACTTCTTTACCAAAGGCTACTATATAAACCATGTAGTAATTGTTTTATAAGTCACTGCAACTCTGAGAATTAGTTGGTAGGGAAATAGGACCTTTGGTAAGAATCAGACATTGAAGTGGTTTATGAATAATTATGGAGTGTAATAAATGTGTATGTTGTGTTTCTCCAAAAAATAGACGAATCAAAGCACTTGAGCAAATGTTAATGTTCTTATAATAGCACTTCCCCTACGAGATCCTGCCATCATTCACGCAACAACAACATCAGCATGTGTGTATTAATTTAATTGTCTAACTTCTCTTGAAAACCACATACGCAGCTATTGACCAGTAATTGACATAATGTTGTGCTTAAGGACCCTTGACAAATTTGTACGATGACACATGTCCCAGCTGTTCACAAAAAGACTAAGAGATGGCTCAACTTGTTTTGCAATTTTTTTCTTCATGAGAAAAAAAAAACCTTTTCAATTGCAAAGATTTTGATTTTGATTTTTTTTTGTTGAGAATTTTTGAAATGTTAAATTTTTTCCCCCAGCAAAATAATCTCGAAAATGGTGGAAAAAAACCCCAAGAAGAAGAAAAAAAACCTGTCCGACCGACCTACCCTGCCTGAGGGGTCCGTTTGCACATGGTAAATGTTTTTGTTGTTGTTGCTTCAGCAGTTTCTCATCACAACCTCACATTTTCAACCCCATCCTCCGTGGAATCACTCTAAATTCAAATATGCATTTTTAAATAGTATTAGTCTAGATTTCAATGCTCCATAATGCTACCACATGCCTAGATAATGCCAGCTTCGTGCCTATGCTCAGAATCTTGTGCCCGCCCTGAAAACTCTTGCTAAGACTTGCCTAATTGCTGCTGGGGGCCAAATGCATGTATCGTAGTTGTTGTGTCAAAACCTTGTATGTTTTTCTGGCCCTTCAGCATGTATAAAATGAATCTGCCCAACGGATATCCACAGGAAGTGTTGCTGTATGCATTTTCACGGGCAAGAGCACATAAAATGTTTTGATAGATGTGTTTTCTGGCCCTTGAACATGTTTAGAGCAGATTGCCAGAAGGTTATACATAGGCAGTATTACTTTATACATGCTGAAGGGCAGGATGGAGATACAAGGTTTTGACAGGACAGCCACGATATTGAAAAATATCACCAGCTATAGCTTGATTTAACACTTAAAAACACATAGGAACAGCAGTGAAGGATGATGGGAAATAATGAGAGGGACAAACCATTAAGATTCAGAGGGGAGTGGCATTTGAAGTGCTCTCACTGATTTAAATTTAATTGGGTTGATTTAAAATGTAAGATAATCCTAAACATTACAATAAAGCCATTTTGTTTCTTTAACACTTTCCATGCGGCAGGCGCCTGCAGACGACATTCCAAAATTTCGCTAAATGTTTCAAAAATGTCAAAACTATTGAATTTAATTACCATATTTTGGAATCACCATGAGAAATGCATTAAAATAAGTACAAACATGCTTAGCATTGGTTCAGTAATTCTTGAGATGGACCTTGAAAGTTGGGGAAGGTTTCTGAAAAATCTGTTTTGTATTGGTAAAACTAATAGCCGTGTGGAAAGTGTTAAGATTCAGAGGGGGGGGGGGGGGGGGGGGGGGGGAGTGGCATTTGAAGTGCTCTCACTGAATTGAATTAGGTTGGTTTAAAATATATAAGATAATCCTAAACATTCCAATAAAGCCATTTTTTTCCTTTTAAGGTATCTGAAACTATTAAAACGATCTATTATTTGTATTTTATTACAGAACAAATTGTTGAGCTCAATTTACCCTTTACTGCTCTTCCCTATAAGTAGCTAATGGTATCTTCCTTTCATTATACTTTGTCATATACTTCATGCGGATAGTACTTGTATCCAGTTTATTGAATGAAATCACTTTGTAAAACTTGAAGAAAACAATTCATGCCGGAAACGTGCCTGGTACGGGTTTTTTCTTCTTCAGGATGCTAGAAAAGAGCTTTTCTTAGTGGCGGCTTCCATTGTGTGATGTATGTGACAACAGGTTTGGATATATAGGAATGACGATGGCAGTTATAATGTTGAAATTATGATTTATCTCATGAAAATGTGGTTACTTAATGCTTTGTAGCAGGTCGGATGTAATTTCAGAGATATATTTTGGTTTTCTGAAGTATAATAGGCACTAAGAAACTCCTTTCGTTGCATCGCGGCAGATAAAACTTGACATTGCTTCAACTCGCGCACCAATATTCGCAGAAGGCGGCTGATGCGCAACGACAGGAGTATGAACGAGTCAATGTGTGGCATAATATTTTCTAGATTTTGAAATATCACTATTTTACGATTTATGGATGGTTCAATATAGTTTGTCATATGTGACGCGATCAAGAGGAATGAGTCGGATGCCGGGGAATCCCAAATTGAGATATGGCCAATTCAAAATGGCGGCTTACATAAGTTTTGATGGAAATTAATGTATACAATTTGACATAACTTTGGAACAAAACGTCGTATCGACATGGGGTTTTCAGTTTCTGAAAGCTCTAGGTGTCTTCTTTAAAACTGTATTAAAAACTCATTTTCGACCAGGGTCGACATCCGACTCATTCCTCTTGATCGCGTCACATATATTGAGGTTCCTCACCATTAATTATCTCTGCGTGGTAAAATGGCTTTGCTTCTCAAGGCATGTAAAATGGTAATTTTTAAGAAACCTGACATTTGTGGAAACTCAACTTTTAATCAACGCTATCATTGTAACGCAGCATAACAAAACCCAGTGGAGACCCTCTGAAAATGAAGCATGCTGGTGTTCCTTTAACATTTTCCACGCGGCTATTATATTTACCATGCACAATACAGATTTTTCAGAAACCTTTCACAATTTTCAACGTCTATCTCAAGGATTACTGAACCAATAGGAGGCATGTTTGTACTTGTTTCAATGCATTTCTCATGGTGATTCCGAATATGGTGATGACATTTAATACTTTTGACATTTTTGAAACATTTTGGTGAAATTTTGGAATGTCGTCTGCAGCAACCTGCCGTGTGGAAAGCGTTAAGAAATCTTCTCTGTAAGCACTTTTTAACAGCCAATGGGATTCGAATTTGCGAGCACAATGTCATCTTTTATGGCAAAAGAATGTATCTTATATGAAGTTTTCTAACAGTATACTTCCTTTTAACATGATCAAAGTTAGCTTTTTTCTCCATAAATCATGTCGTGGTAAAAGGCAGTATATTACTTATATTGTCTTTACAAGTTGCGACCTTTTCCTAAGTGAGGATTATTGAACCAAGTTATTCAATCCATGTTAAAAGGAAGTATATCATTAGGAAAGTACATAGAAAGATACATCCTTTTGCCATAAAAGGGCTGACAATGTCATTACATCTTGAAATATGAACAAATCTAGTTGCTGTTTCATATGCGATGGATTGTGATGCCTACTACATGTCTGGACATCGAACCGTAGCTCTATTATAACAGGAATTTTAATTCCATTCAATTTTACATTCTATTTGATTAAAAAATTCATCCAATAACAACGATCAAATTTCCAGAGCAGCGGCGGCGCGAGGCAAGGAAATTGCGGAGAATGTTATGTTCACCTTGACATGTGTGTGTGTGCAGCAAATGCGTTTGCTAGCGAGTCAAAGAAGATTTTAAAGACACCACCACAATGCATTGCGTATTTGCAAAATTCCCTAATTCTGGTCTCCAATGTGACTCGGTTCCGATACACATATGCACACAATCATGACTTCATAGCGTGTTCATTGTAAAAACTCTTAGGTTCTAGTTTACATCACTGAATAAATGAGTTATCTCTTATTTCTAAAACTTAAGAGCTCGACAAATGCATCGTGTGAAAAAAGCTTTAGTTGGCTAGCGTTCACGCAATGCATTGTGGGAAGACCTTAAAATCATCTTTGCTTGCAAGTCAATTTTCCAAGCTGCGTACCCTTGGGTGAAATTATCGGACAAAGGGTAGATAGTGAGATGATCAAAATACCTGACTAGAAGCAAATCTTGCATTGCATTACCATTAGGCCAATTTTGTTGTTGTTATGTTGTCCTCCACAGCTTTCAGAGAGGAGGAGGGGCGGGCGGGTGGATTCTTTTTTTAAATTTATTTTTTCTTCTAAATTTTCTTTTACTAGCGGAAGCTCAAAGTTCAGCCAACAAGAAGTTGAAATCACTCTGAGAGTCGCACATATATGTTATAAACACTTAATTTAATATTCAATGCCATTTAAACTGTTTAAAAAAAAATCTGAAAAAAAAATCTGAAAAAAAAAAAAAAAAAACCTGATTAAAAAAAAATTCAATTGAAAAAAACAAACAAACAAAAACAATCGGAGCGGCCCTAAATCCGGAGCGGGCGGTTGAGGACAACATAACATTTTTTGTTGTTGGCCTTAGCCTGACATCTCATAAGGTGAACACAACAATAATGTTAAGTGGTGTGTAAGATGAAAGCGATTACCATCTTCAAGTTGTACCTTTATAATTTGGGAGACATGTCTATTTCAAGTACCGTTAAAGTAGAATTGTTTGCGCTTCATTTAGTCGCGCTTTTCACGCTCCAAGCAAGCTACCGCGAAAATAAAAGCACACAAACATATTTATTTTGTGTATAAGTCTATGTAATGAACTTTCAAATCGCGAATTTAAAAACAAGCGAAATGGATGAAAATCGACAAAGTGCGAAAATGTAATCGTGCGAAAATTACCACTTTTATAGTTATTGAATTTGTTTAGCTTTAATGTTGTGGAGTTGTGTGGCATAACCTTTAAAACTACAACTGTTAAAGTGGAAATGTTTGCGCTTCATTTATTTTCGCAATAAAAATCAGCAAACGCGAAAATAAAAGATGCGTGAATATATTTATTTTGTATGTAGGTCTTTGTGAGGAAGCTCAAAATCGCAAAAATAAAAACAAGCCACATTTTTCAAAATGTGCAGAGCGCAAAAAATTACATGCTTAAAAATGTTAACTATTACAGTGAACGAATAAGACCATAAGGCTATAAAATAAAGTATCTTTTTTTAGGTTGATAGTCTGCTGCCATTGTTGACTATATGCAATGCTATGTGTGGGATTTACATCAAAACAGTGCATTAGGGCTTGACCACTGGTCTGCCTAATCAGGGAATCAGAGAATTTATGACCGGCCAATCGCTAAATCACCGGGATGAAAGTTATTAGACAGTGGAACATAATGTAATAATGTGCAATCACTGAAAGACACACGGGGGGTATAGACTAAAGTGCGTTAGGGCATGACCACTGGCCTGCCTAATCTGGAATCGGAGAATGTATGACCGGCCAATAGCTAAATCACCGGTATTAAAGTTATTAGACAGTGGAACATAATGTAATAATGTGCAGTCACTGAAAGACTCACGGGGGGTATAGACTAAAGTGCGTTAGGGCATGACCACTGGCCTGCCTAATCTGGAATCGGAGAATGTATGACCGGCCAATAGCTAAATCACCGGTATTAAAGTTATTAGACAGTGGAACATAATGTAATAATGTGCAGTCACTGAAAGACTCACGGGGTATTAGACTTAAGTGCTTTAGGGCTTGACCATTGGCCTGCCTAATCTGGGAATCAGAGAATTTATGACCGGCACATTGCTAAATCGCTGGTATGAAAGTTATTAGGCAGTGAAATATAATGTTATAATGTGCAATAACTGAAAGACACACGGGGGTATAGACTAAAGTGCGTTAGGGCATGACCACTGGCCTGCCTAATTTGGGAATCGGAGAATGTATGACCGGCTGGCCAATCGCCGGTATGAAAGTTATTAGGCAGTGGACCATAGGGAAAAGAGAACATGTACCACAAAATGACATCATATAAATGTTTCTTCATATTAAATTGACTTATTTACAACCACAAACAAAATTACCAGAAGTCTGTATCATTCTAGTTTGATAGTATTTCTTACATTGCATTCACTAAGTCTTACTTTAATGTCTGTCATATGTTATTTTTATGCTGATAGTGGAATAAGGAAGTACCTCTTTAGTATTTATACATTGATTGGTCTATCCAAGTGACAAGAACATTTTGTAAATTAAGTCTTGAACATTCTGCTTTAATTCACCGCATGTTTGTAATTTAGAAAGATGTTGAGCTCCGCTAGCAATCTCCCCTTGACCCCTATCGGTTCAGCGCAGAAAGAAATTACGAAATTGAGAAGCTCTTGGGTATTGGGCATTATACATGTCCGTTTCAAGTGACCATTGAAAGATTAAGTTGGGCTGCTTTTCTAATACGGTTTATCCGCAAGATTTGGAAATCCGATCCCGGGCATAGACTTTTTGGACATGTTGGATGGAGATGAAACTGAAATGCATCGACAGGTGGAAATTGGAACCGGCCTGAGATATGGCGAATGTGAATGGCCATGGGTATAAGGCCGAATAAAAAACAAGTTTGTCTCAGAATACTGCACGCGTAGCTTTTACATTTTGCATTTGTCTGCATAACCTTTTTTTTCTCCATTTTGTTCTTGAACTTTTGAAAATGATGATATGAGGCAAGTTGTGACTGTATGACATGTTTTTCCCCAATATTAAAACTGTATTTAAACTCAAGAAAAACAATTGACTCCAGTGATTTATTGAACTATACTTTAATTCCACATTGTGAACTACCATATCAGCTTCATTTTCTTGCTTTACAGCAGCGCCTGTCTCATGTTAAAAAAGAAAAGGAAATTGTTTGAATAATTTTTAAAAATTTCAAAATTTTGTAACATTGTTTTGCATTTTTTGCGATGTTTAGAATTTGTTTTTAAATTTTGAAAATTCACTAAAATGTTCACAAAAGTATAACCCGCACCCAAAACATACACCAAACAACACAACAACAACTGATGACCAAATTACCTGAGACGTCCGTTCCCCCAATTGACCAGGGTTGGGTGGTTTTTTTGTCGCATAATAATGGAACCTCCTTGACTGTGTTCTTGAGACTTAGAATACTCGGGTGTAGTAACGATGCTATCAAACTGATATGCTACAAGAGACATATCATCATTTATTCATTTTCCCCTCGTGCATTCATAAACATTCTTTCATAAAATGCTTTGCTGTCGCCGTCACACTCCGGAATGTTGATTGAAAACGAAGAGTGGAATTTTACAGCATCCATTTTATGTTCAGGAATTCTATCACAATGGCTGATTAGTGTCACATATATTTGAAAGCAGGTGTTTTTTGTTGGAAATGCTTTTCTTTAAAATTGCATGAGAATATAAACATTGAAGATATTTTTTGTCTCATGCTCGTTTTTAGAATCGGCATAAAATTCACACCAACAATTGAGCAAGGAAAAAGATTTTTGTGATGTGATCAAGCGAAATAAGTCACATGTCGGCAGTTTTCAATTTTGATATTTGTCCATCATTTAAAGACAGGTGGAAAATACTACAGTATGGTCCAAACCCCACTAAAATTGAACTTCTAGTTTTTAAGTTACAAACAATTTACCAACTGAGAAAGCATAAGTACATGTAATTGTCACTTCTTTTTACCTTTAACTAAAATCAATATTTTAATGTATACATTCAAAATCAATATTATAATGTATACATTATAGCTCGTTCGTCTGGTATCCATGTAAGCACAGTCCCTGTGGAGTAACCAATCGCCGCGATAGCGAGAGGGACCGGGTTCGAGGCTGTGTATTTTTAAGGTCTTTGTTAATTTAATTCTCGCCAGTTTGTCCGAGTCTATATATTATTTAAAATCAATATTCACGACATCCGACTCATTCGTACCTGATCGCATCACATTTCAGTGTTGAAAATACATGTTCTGGATGAGTTTAGAAAGAATTTGCTTTTAGAAAATCCACTCTGAATATGTAATATACAATCAGTTATATACCATGCGTATAATGAGTTGCAAGAGAACGTAACACTTTCCCCGCGGCAGGTATCTGCTGAGGACATTCCATAATGTCACAAAAATGTTTCAAAAATGTCAGAATTTTTGAATTTCATTACCATATTTGGAATCGCCATGAGAAATGCATTGAAAAAAAGTAGAAACATGCCTAGTATTGGTTCAGTAATCCTTGAGATATACTTGTAAAATTTTGGAAGGGTTTCTGAAAATTCTGTTTTGTATAATATGGTAAAACCCATAGCTGTTAAAATAAAGACAATTAATCTTCCAAAGCTGTTTTCCAAAGGAAAGCCGCGAGGAATGCACTAGTGGCGTAAGCCAATTTTTAGAAATTCTGAAAATGGTCATTAGTGGCCTTTTGCATCTTGCTCGTATGGACAGATCCAATCAGCACCTTAGCACTTTCCAAGCGGCAGCCGTCTGCAGACAACGTTCCAAAATCGCACAAAATGTTTCAAAAATGTCAGAATTATTGAATTTCATTACCATATTTGGAATCACCATGAGAAATGCATTGAAATAAGTACAAACATGCCTAGTATTGGTTCAGTATGGGAAAGGTTTCTGAAAATTCTGTTTTGTATAATATGGTAAAACCCATAGCTGTTAAAATAAAGACAATCTTCCCAAGCTGAAAATGGTCATTAGTGGCCTTTTGCATCTTGCTCATATGGACAGATCCTATCAGCACCTTGACATCCGCGTTTTGTAAATAAACCGTTTCAGTACCAATACTATCGAGAAGAATCTCCAGCATCAGAATTAGCTTGATTGCCAAGCAGTTATGCTCCATTAGGTCCATGTGTTGTATATTTGTCCGTGTCAGCCCAATACACAATGAGAAGATTGACCGATGCACAACTGTAATGAGGTCTGCCTAGTGTTGATTGACACCCGGGGGTGGGGGTGGTACTGAGATACACTTTGGATAGGGATGTGCCCCAGCCGAATAAAAATTTGTCCTCTTTGTGAGATCTGTAAATCTCTCATATTTTTTGGCAGATTTCGTCAAACAAATGTGGAAATAAATGGCAGATCTCAAGAAATAACAACCATTGATTTACCTAAAATCGGTATCAAAAAGCAGCCATTCGTTTACCTGACTGTTAAAAATTGGGACCCTATTTGATGGCACTTCCGATTGACTTCATATCCACTGAGTACCCCCCCCCCCCCTACCCCCTGGAATTGGAAGCAAGTCAATATTTTATGAAAGGATTTGGACTTAAATTAAATTATTTAAGGAATTTGAATAATCTATTTCAGGACTTTAATTGAAAAGACAAATGCAATGAAACAAGAAAATATACCTGCATTTAATGAATTAGGCCAAAGACCACAGTTTTTACTTTTAATCAAAAGAGATTGTTATTTTACATTTAATTGATATTTAAAAGAAAATCTTATTCATAGCCTTTGTAGATGTCCATGTTTTGGTGTGCCCATTTTTGCGGCCTGTTAATACCCCAAAATCATCAAGTAGTTTTTGTTTTGTAAAAGTTGTAAATGCTGGATTTACGTTTATATGCAATTTGATTCAATGCCATCAAATGTAAAGGCAAATAGTTTCAGTTGAGAGCACAGAAGCTTATGATATTGCACATTTTCACCATGAATATAGTGCTTGCTGCAGCAATGCATGATGGTATAGGTCCACATGCATCTCTGTTCAAGCCACTATGTGTTTACCCCTGTTTACGAGTAAACAGGGAGACTTTCAAATCAGTAACCCACGAGTATAACAAGATGCTCCAGCAATGCATGATGGTATAGGTCTACATGCTTCTCTGTTGAAGCCTCTACATGTTAACCAAGCTTCGTAGCAGTTAACAGGGAGACTTTCAAATCAGCAACCCTTGCATATAACAAGATGCTCCAGCAATGCATGATGGTATAGGTCTACATGCTTCTCTGTTGAAGCCTCTACATGTTAACCAAGCTTCGTAGCAGTTAACAGGGAGACTTTCAAATCAGCAACCCTTGCATAACAAGATGCTCCAGCAATTATACATGATGGTATAGGTCCACATGCTTTTCTGTTGAAGCCTCTACATGTTAACCAAGCTTCGTAGCAGTTAACAGGAAGACTTTCAAATCAGCAACCCTTGCATATAATAAGATGCTCCAGCAATACATGATGGTATAGGTCCACATGCTTCTCTGTTCAAGCCTCTACACGTTAACCAAGCTTCGTAGCAGTTAACAGTGAGATTTCAAATCAGCAACCCTTGCATATAACAAGATGCTTCAGCAATGCATGATGGTATAGGTCCACATGCGTCTCTGTTCAAGCCTCTACACGTTAACCAAGCTTCGTAGCAGTTAACAGGGAGACTTTCAAATCAATTACTGCATTCCAACAGATCGGGTCGTTGCTGATGCCAGTAAATAGTACAAGCTTCAGCAGGCTAGGAATATTTTGTCGCTGAATTCTATGTGTAATTGGTCTTCTGCTTTGCTTAACACTTTCCACACGGCTATTAGTTTTACCATAATACAAAACACACTCAGAAATCTTTCCCAACTTTCAAAGTCTTATCTCAAGAATTACTGAACCAATACTAGGCATGTTTGTACTTATTTTAATGCATTTCACATGTTGATTCAAAATATGGTGATGACATTCAATAATTTTAACATTTTTGAAACATTTAGTGACATTTTGGAACTGTCGTCTGCAGACGCCGACCGCGTGGAAAGTGTTAACTCAAATTCTTTTGAAATTTTGAAATTCTAGCTCAACCAGGTGTTGGGTGTCAGATTGAAAAGAATAATTGTTTTTACAACATTTTCACTGATTAGTTTGTACAGTGTGTAATCGTTGACATATATTTTTGTTGAGAAAATTGCCCCAAATTCATGAAATATGACAGTTTCTGTCAGTGTATAAGATCGGTATGTAAAAGCATTAAGATGATTTATTTTATATGGCATTTCTTGTATTTAACCAGATGGCCATGCAACACATAAAACACCACTATGTCAAGGACCCTAGCCCTAACCCCAACCATAACACTAACCCTAACTCAAACATGTACCCAACCCTAATGAATTGGCCTTTTAGACAACAATATAGTGCTGTTTGTAAACCAATGGCTAGATAAAGTGTATATAGACCAAATGGCAATAACTAGCACAAGTCTTCATTCTCCGATTTTTGAGATCATTTTTCAATGAATATATATATATATCAATGTAGTATTTGTTTTAACGGCACACATCTCTCTCACCAAACCAGTATGTTAGTTTGATTCCTCCAGAGGCAACAATTTCATATCATACAACTGCATCGTTCAGAACGCTGTATTGAATCAAATACACATATAAGTTTAGTTAACACTTTCCACGCGGCAGACAGCTGCAGACGACATTCCAAAATTGCACAAAATGTTTCAAAAATGTCAAAGTTGTTGAATGTCATTACCATATTTGGAATCACCATGAGAAATGCATTGAAATAAGTACAAACATGCCTAGTATTGGTTCAGTAATTCTTGAGATAGACTTTGTAAATTGGGAAAGGTTTCTGAAAATCAGTTTTGTTTATGGTAAAACTAATAGCCACTGGAAAGTGTTAAGTCCACTCAGAGTTTATATTTTTATCTATAACAATTTAGTTATTATTCATATCTCTCTTCGAAGTATCAGACTTAAAATGAGCCTTTAAACAATTTCAATCAAATTGAAAAGGTCAGTCAAGTTAATAATTTAACCTACCTATATTATTATTTCGATTGATTTGCACCGAGTTAATGATCCTTGTTAGAGAAATGTAACAGCTCCGCAGACTTTACGGCACATTGACGAAACAATGAACGGTCACATCCCATGCTTGCAAGTCTCTTAACACTTTCCACGCGGCTATTGGTTTTACCAAATACAAAAACAGATTTTTCAGAAACCTTTCCTAACTATCAAGGTCTTTCTCAAGGGTTACTGAACCAATATTAAGCATGTTTGTACTTATTTTAATACATTTCTCATGGTGATTCCAAATATGGTAATTAAATTCAATAATTTTGATATTTTTGAAACATTTTGTGACATTTTGGAATGTCGTCTGCAGACGCCTGCCGGTGCCGCATGAAAAGTGTTAATACTTTCAATGCAGCAGTTGTCTGAAGATGACAGTTCCAAAATTTTACAAAATGTTTCAAAAATGTCAAAATTATTGAAATTTATCACCACACTTGGAATCGCCATGAGAAATGCATTCAAATAGGTACAAACATGCCTAGTATTGGTTCAGTAATTCTTAAGATAAAACTTTAAAAAAGTCGGGCAAGGTTTCTGAAAATATGTTTGGTATATGGTAAAACAAATAGCTGTGTGTCTAATTTATCCTCCAGACAACGAACATTGCACAAGTGAATACAACGAAGGGTCCTAAGACACGTAAAAGTATTGACATACATGTTCGTACGCTTCCTAAAACTTTTTTGATTCTTGTCTCCAACAGACAAAAAATATAAAAAGGGGTTAGATTCCGGATTACTTTTTCTTAAACATACTTCTTATGTTTCAATGAATGGTATTGAGTATTGGCGCCAGGCGTTCCACACTTAATATAAAGGATGTTTGCTCATATCTTTGCGTGAAGACTACAGTGTGTACCTTTTGGCTTTATTAAAATATATTTTGGATTCGGGTGTCATACTGTTTTCTAGGCGTGATCAATGTTTTAAACAAAACCAATCTTTGTATTTGTATCGAAGTTAAAAGTATTTTTAATCGACCCAATTGTTTTTAGAAGCTATCAGAGTTTAGTAATCGAGAAACAGGACGTTAGTTTAGACACATTTTTTGGTAACAGAAAAAGGTTCTTTTCATAATTTTCATTCTAGTAATTACTGACATGTATTTTCAAGAGTTTGAATAAAATAAAATAAATGACATTTACAACCATTTACATTTCACAATATGAGAGCCATCTGTGAAGTTGAGGTTATCCATCAACTCTTTTTTTCTAGAGTATGCATTTAATTATTTGACAGAGATGTTGTGTGGCGTACTAATGGGTAGCGGCTTGTTACACCTCTCTTCATCTGTATCAAGGCATTTTCCAAATATTTTCATCTTCCAGATTACTGAACCATCACTCAGTTCCAAATGTACATCTACATACATTTGCCTTTCAGATTTAACACTTTCAATGCCGCTATTAGTTTTACCATATATACAAAACAGATTTTTGAGAAACCTTTCCCAACTTTTAAGGTCTATCTCAAGGATTGCAGAACCAATACTAGGCATGTTTGTACTTATTCCAATGCATTTCTCATGGTGCTTTCAAATACGGTGATGAAATTCAATAATTTCGGATTTTTAAAAATCATTTTGTGAAATTTTGGAACTGTCTGGCAAGCGTTAACATAAAACATGCTTGAACAGAATGTGTAGCTTTGATTAATTTTCAAGACATTTTGGCCACAAACAATTTATATTTGATAAAATGGCCTTATATGTTAAATAGATCTGGCTTGCTTTAGTCTAGTTAGGCGTGTGCCGCACACAGGCACGCTTTTAAGTCTCTCGTGGTATTTGTTCTGTTCTCGTCAATGTTGACTTTCTTCTTGTTCTAAGAATGCTTCGATATGAGGGAATTCATGCCGTACAAAAAAAATTGGTTAGAGTAGCGTTAACGTATACGTTTACATCGGGCATGGTTTGTCGGATATGTTTTCCAAGATATTTGCAACAAAATTGAATTGCATACGAAATGTAATTTTGCAAATTGTTGCACGCCTGATCTGATTTAGGTCGCTATTTCTAATGCATTTAGTTGTGGGTTAGGTGTCTGGATAGTGTGTGCTGGCTGACCGGCCGGCAGGGCCTCACTTTGGTTTACCTGAGGTAGGGTTCAGAAAATGCAGATCTGTCTGCAAGCACTTATAGACGCGTCCCTCTATATGGCCACCATCTTTAAAAATGCTGGACCAAAAAGAGGGACCCGGCAAATAATATGTTCAAAAAGTGTGCGGCTATTCGTAGAATTCCATGAGTATTTAACATATATGAATATCCAAACGATCCACCAAGCATGCACATTTGTGCCAAAATTAATAGAATTAAACGAGTATTTAGCATATATGAATATTCAAACGATCCACCTAGCATGCACATTTGTGTCCAAATTCATAGAATTCCACGAGTATTTAGCATATATGAATATTCAAACGATCCATTGAGCAGGCACATTTGTACCCAACAACATTAAAATACTACCGATTGGTCTTAATTTGAAGGCAGTGCAAATCGGGCACACTATGGCGTCACTCGGCTTTACGCCGCATGAAACTACCAGCGCAACTCTGGCGTGATGGTGCGTGAATAAGCTCATGTATATTAAGCAGTTTATCAGCGCACACTTTTGGAACTGTATTTTGTCCAGACTTCACATTTGTGCACCCTTGCAGGCCTGCGTGTAAAAAAGGGAAGACATGAAGGATCAAGTCTAATGTACTTTGGTTGTATTAGTCTTACGTGATGACCCCACCCCCCATTCTCTGACCTTACAAGAATTTACATTTGAAATTTAAAATTTTAAAGAAAAAGAGAAAGAAAAAACCTCAAATATAATCTTTCTCCCCATTATAGATTTTTGAATTGCTGTGAAAGATATCGTTCAACATGTCAGTGTTTTTCTGTCAATTTGAAACAAATTTGTGTTGTATCTCTAAACATCTGAGTAGCCATTCAAATTCTTGAAATGAAAATTCTCCATGATGGCTTTTTACTGTGAATTGTTTTAAATTTTGAACACTAATGTAATAAAAAATGTAATAGATAAGTTTTTTAAAAAAAAAGAGAGGGGAAAATAGGACTTTCTCATGAATTATTGAATTGATAAAGTAGTCTTAAAGTTATGACATATGTTTGTCTCTTCCGTTTTCCTGTACACCTGATGTTGTTATAATGAATTTTATAGACAGATGAAAATTTTTATATCGTGGCTGCTCTGTCAAAACCTTGTATCTCTATTTGGCCCTTCAGCATGTATAAAGTAATACTTCCTATGTATAACCTTTGGGCAGTCTGCTCTAAACATGTTCAAGGGTCTATAATTGCATATATTGAAACCGGAACATGTATAAAGCAACACTTCCTTTGGATAACCATTGGGCAGTTTTACTTAATACATGCTGAAGGGCCGACAATAATCTGTTTTCCAGACAGATGAAATATTATATTTTTGTTGATTGAACCCATGTGTACAATGACTTACGTTTATTGATTTTCACATTAACCTATCACAATAGAACCTGCGGTGAATTCTAAAGTATAACACAGACATGTTATCCCGTCAGGAAATGTGCGTTTTTAATATGTTTTTCGGGATGTTGTGTGAGGCGAAGTTACATTAATGCTTTGCATGAGGTTGGGCAGTGATATTTAACCATGCAAGCGTGAACTCTTATGAGGTTTTTATTTTCTTATGAATATTTGAGGTATATTGCAACGCTTTAACACTTTTCACGCGGCAGTCGTTTGTAGACGACATTGCACAATTTCACAAAATGTTTCAAAAATGTCAATAGTATTGAATTTCATTACCATTTTGTAATTATGAAAATGTTTTGATTTCTTTTATATTGTGAAAATTCAATGTTGCAAAAATAATGTTCTTTAAGGTAAAACTTAACAGGGGCTATGTTGGTTCGGACTTATTTGAATGCAAAGATTTGAATGCATATGTTGTACTGATTAAAAATATGGTTATGACAGTGACATTTTAAATATTTGTTTGACAATTTGTGTACGAAAAAGATGATTTTATTGATTCCATTTTGGGTAAATCACTTGTTGTATTGCATGCTAGCATTATATAAATCCACCACACCACATCTGGTATTCAATGTAGTATTTCTGTACCAAAACTGTTGCAGGCAGGACACTAAAAAATCCTTGCAAAATGGCATACTCTGGTTTGTCGACAACATGCCTGAAGGCTTTAATTACTTGAAAGGAATACGATATGCTGTTCATGTTGCGCAGTAAAGCTCGGTGATTCCTGAGTATTGGTGCAGAAAGCGAATGAGAGCGTAGCGAGTCATGGGAGTCATGTGTTTAGTTACAAATCTTTTAAAATCGGTCGGCCATTAAACACAGGTTTATAGTTTCATTTTTCACTTGAAGTAACATCTTGACATTATCAGGTTTCGTGGTGAAATAACCTAAATTTCTCTTGTCCATATATGGATTTATAGGATTTTTAGGTACAGGGGGAATTTCAAAGATATAGCACTGCTCCTCTGTTCCCATTGGTTGATTATTTTTTGTATCGTTAAACAGCAATATCTTGTTTAGTAACACCTGACATCATAACAAAAAGGAATAAACCGTATACTACGCATAGCTTTGTAAGTGCACAGGGTCATCTAACAAGATACTATCCATTAAATTAGGTTGTAGCAGACCTTGAAGAGGTGCAGTCAACCTCAGGGCTTTAAGAGCATCGTTAATGTCACTTTGAGCATTAGTAAATCCATATGTATTTGCACTAAAACGGGAGTAACACAAGGGGACTTCTACAGATATCACTTAATAGAGCATCATTAAATTCAGTTTGCTCCTTATAAATAAGGGGTAAAGTTGCCACAGGCCTTCTATGTGATTTAAAGTACCATCTTTAACCCTTGTACGCAGCTATTAGTTTTACAATGTACAAAACAGATTTGTCAGAAATCGTTCCCAACTTTTGAAGTCTTATCTCATGATTTACTGAACCAATACTAGGCATGTTTGTACTTATTTTAATGCATTTCTCATGATGATTCCAAATATGGTGTTGATATTCAATAATGTTGAATTAATGTTGGTGACATTTTGGACGATTGCCTAGTGGAAAGTGTTAAAGATTTGTTCCTAAAGAAGTGTATCACACAACTAGGTAGATAACACAGGTGTTAAATGCCCGGCAGACTTTTTTTCTGCCAATTTGAACACGATACCCGTTCAGAGCGAGATTCAAACGTGGAAAGACGGTCAGAGAAAGAAGCTGCTGCGGTGATGCAACACTCGAATAGTTAATCAGCGATTCTGTCGTTTTTCATCTTTATGGTGTATCTTTGAACTTTTTGAGGATGGCGCGATTGACTGAAAATGCAATCGTAATAGGCAGTATAGGGAAGTGGCAGTAATTTGATACCTTAAAATAAGAAGAGTGGGAATTTGAACTGTGAACTTAATTCATGGAAACTAGGCCCAAGGGACCTGTGTGTGTAAAGCTGTATCGATGAGTAAAGAGCTTTTTTACTTCTTTAGTGATGTAATAATAGGTGGTGAAAGGTTTTACCAACTGCATGTGTATGTTACTATACCTTATTTGCGACATTGTTATTTTGTTACTATGGAGGGTTTGTCCAGAGTAGTGTTAAAGCTTCTGGTTTAAGGCTGTGAATGCACGGGTAGTTTCATACCCGGGTACCTGAAAATAGACACTAAAAACAAAACAAAAACCCCAATTTGTTTGTGTTTTTTTTGGACACATAATGGGGTCAATAGAGATCATTTGGAGACAAACTTGTACTCCAAAAAAACAACTTAAATATTTTTTTTATAAACATTTCGGGTAGTCGGGTACCCAATTTACGGGTGGTACCCGTAATAACGGGCGGGTTCCCGGGTAAGTCACAGCCTTATTCTGGTTAGATACTGATAAAATAGTCAATATTCGCTGTAAATATTTGTTTAGAAAGAGATGAATTTAAAATGTTATGCCACACATCGTTTTCACTTTGAATCAGGTTACATTTTTAGGATGATATATATTCAGTTGAATAGAAGGCCTACTTGCACTATTACCGACCCTACTTGACCGAAAATGCGCCTATTTGCACAAATCAATATTTTTGATATAGTTGCCCCTTGAAGTTGGATTCTGATTAATATTGAACACAATGGGGAAATTCATTTGCAAGGGTGGGGAGGGGCTTCGTTTTAATGTATGTGTGCGTCACTACTGCATTGAAACAATACAAAACATTTACTGAACATGTAATTTGAATTTGAGACTGCATACTATCAGAATCTGGACTCTTTTATTTAAGTTCTATGTTTCTATTTTCAATCGTTTCCCTTAATCTGAAAAACATTGAAATATCTGTTTTTGACTGCAGCTGCAGAAACCCAGGTATTCATTTAATGATAAGGCCTTGTCAGCCTCAACAATGTAACAGCTTAGGGGCTTTTACATTTGCTGACACAGTTTCGCTGTAAGATACAACCTTGTTTGACCTATTGCATTACATTTTGATGGGAGACACAAAATATCTCCTATTCCTTCGCAATATCGAGTACATTTATCAATCCCAATGTTGTTAAACAAATAGGTTCTTATTGTGGCTTTTGTTAAAGGACCCAGATAATAGTATATTAATGTACACACAAAAGGGTTTCAATATATCAGACCTCCATTACATAATGTGCAAACGTAACCATTTCATAGAGGATTGGTTGCAATAGATCTACCCAAGATTGATTTACTTAAACATACAGGAATGTTTCATCCTACATAACGGTTTGCGCTATTCGTCGTTGAACAAATACCGTGAAAAATAAAAAAATGCATGACTGTTTTGCATTTCTATGTAATGAATCTTGGAATCACAATTTAAAAATGCAAGCAAAAGGTTTCAAAGTTCCCAAGGGCAAACATTTTGATTGTGTGCAATTTACCACTCTTATAGTAGTTGTGGCTTAAAGTGTGAAAGTGCTAAACTTGTATTGATTGTCTTCACCAACACTCTTGATATCAGTCAATACGAGTGAAAGGGGCAAGGCCAGTAATGTACCATTATAAGCAAGCCAATAATGTATCGTTATAACCAGGGCTAGAAAAAATAGATGATTATTTGAAAGGATTCCAAGAAAGGAACTCTCAAGATTTGAATTGACGTTTGAAAAGAGGTACTCCAGGGTTTGACTCTCGTTATTTTGTCTTATGAGGTGATGCTGGTAGTGGCGAGACTACTCTATGTGGGCTTGTGATATTCACATGTATCGCTCTTGTTATTTTGTCTTATGAGGTGATGCTGGTAGTTGAAGACTACTCTATGTGGGCTTGTGATATTCACATGTATCGCTCTTGTCATTTTGTCTTATGAGGTGATGCTGGTAGTTGAAGACTACTCTATGTGGGCTTGTGATATTCACATGTATCGCTCTTGTTATTTTGTCGAACGAGGTGATGCTGGTAGTTGTAAGACTACTATATGTGCGTTTGTGGTATTGACATGTATTCATACACTCTTGGTAGTGTCGAACCAATCAGAAAGCAAGAAACTAAAATACGCGGAGTGCATTGAAAGTGTCTAACGGCACTCCGCGTGCGCGCCGAACAATTCACGCACCACACGCTTTGTTTTGATTCATTGTTTTCGCAGCAAGGGTTCGCCAATTTTCACTGCGGGTGTTAGCAAACTTATTAACATGTTTTTATTTGTTAATAAATAGATCAAAAGTATGCTTAAAATTGTAAATTTTGATTCGTATAGTGTCGTGTATGAATTAGGTCAATACATGCGTATGTTTTGTTTCTCGAGAAATGAGAAAAATCAAAACAAGACATACACATTTATTGACCTATAATCGCTCTTGTTATTTTGTCTTATGAGGTGATGCTGGTAGTGGCAAGACTACTATATGTGCGTGTGTGGTATTCACATGTATCGCTCTCGTTATTTTGTCTTATGAGGTGATGCTGGTAGTTGTAAGACTACTCTATGTGCGTGTGTGATATTCACATGTATCACTCTTATTATTTTGTCTTATGAGGTGATGCTGGTAGTTGCAAGACTACTCTATGTGCGTGTGTGGTATTCACATGTATCGCTCTTGTTATTTTGTCTTATGAGGTGATGCTGGTAGTTGCAAGACTACTCTATGTGCGTGTGTGGTATTCACATGTATCGCTCTTGTTATTTCGTCTTATGAGGTGATGCTGGTAGTTGCAAGACTACTATATGTGCGTTTGTGGTATTCACATGTATCGCTCTTGTTATTTTGTCTTATGAGGTGATGCTTGTAGTTGTATTACTACTATATGTGCCCGTGTGATATTCACATGTATCGCTCTTGTTATTTTGTCTTATGAGGTGATGCTGGTAGTTGCAAAACTACTTTATGTGCGCGTGTGATATTCACAAGTATCTCTCTTGTTATTTTGTCTTATGAGGTGATGCTTGTAGTTGTATTACTACTATATGTGCCCGTTTGATATTCACATGTATCGCTCTTGTTATTTTGTCTTATGAGGTGATGCTGGTAGTTGCAAAACTACTTTATGTGCGCGTGTGATATTCACAAGTATCTCTCTTGTTATTTTGTCTTATGAGGTGATGCTGGTAGTTGCAAGACTACTATATGTGCGTTTGTGGTATTCACATGTATCGCTCTTGTTATTTTGTCTTATGAGGTGATGCTTGTAGTTGTAAGACTACTATATGTGCGTTTGTGGTATTCACATGTATCGCTCTTGTTATTTTGTCTTATGAGGTGATCCTGGTAGTTGTAAGACTACTATATGTGCGTTTGTGGTATTCACATGTATCGCTCTTGTTATTTTGTCTTATGAGGTGATGCTGGTAGTTGTAAGACTACTATATGTGCGTTTGTGGTATTCACATGTATCGCTCTTGTTATTTTGTCTTATGAGGTGATGCTGGTAGTTGCAAAACTACTTTATGTGCGCGTGTGATATTCACAAGTATCTCTCTTGTTATTTTGTCTTATAAGGTGATGCTTGTAGTTGTATTACTACTATATGTGCCCGTGTGATATTCACACGTATCGCTCTTGTTATTTTGTCTTATGAGGTGATGCTGGTAGTTGTATTACTGCTATATGTGCGCGTGTGATATTCACATGTAGCGCTCTTGTTATTTTGTCTTATGAGGTGATGCTTGTAGTTGTATTACTACTATATGTGCGCGTGTGATATTCACATGTATCGCTCTTGTTATTTTGTCTTATAAGGTGATGCTGGTAGTGGCAAGACTACTCTATGTGGGCGTGTGATATGCATATGTATCGCTCTTGTTATTTTGTCGTATGAGGTGATGCTGGTAGTTGACATATTTTGCTGGAAGTCAGAAAATAAATACAATGTAAATTAAAAGACCGACACCATGCATATAAGTAAAGAAAATGGTGTGACACAGAATAGACAAATATTTTGAAAGATTTCCAAAAAACAAGCTGTGAAAATGTTGTTTCAGATTGGTGCATTGATGCTGTAAAATGCTGTAGAGCCTTAAATGTTTGTCTACATGGACATTTCACAGATGATATACAAATGTTGTAAAATATGTAATGCTTGTATCCCTACTTTCTAGAGAATTCTGAGAAGATGAATCGATTTTGCAAACATCTCATATTTCTAAAAAGTAGAATTTATCCTCAATTTTGGAGTTTTTAATGCTGTGAAAATATTTGGCGCTGTAGTAGCAACATATATTCACCTTTGTTTGTTCTTAGGAGAGGATTCTGGTAATGGCATGGCAATATTGTTTACCAGACCTTAATTGCAATTTTTTGATTATGGTTTTGGTCCTTAGGGAATTAAAGGGATTGATTTAGTGGCTTAATGGGTCTTAAGTGTAGGTTCATACAATTTCTTTAACCTTGTGGTGAAGTTTTTTATGGGTACTGGTAATGGCAAGACAATATTTTTAATGTGTTTATTTAGCTGGCCCTTAAGCTTGAGTATGAGTTGGAAGTTATCTATATTGGTCTTATATAGTGTTGCTCAAACTGGCAAGACAACCTTAAGCTTATCAGAAATGTAAATCTGCAAGAAAATCTGCTTCCAAGTATTGAGGGCGTCCCCTGGGAAAGATCACATGTACCTTTAATTAAGTAAATTTTATCTCATGGAGAGATGCTGGAATGGAAAGACAAGGGTAGCAATGTATAACTTTGGCTTTCAACATTTCTAATGGGTTAAGCAATCACCTAAATGTATTTTGTCTTTCAGGGAGATGCTGGAAATGGCAAGACAACATTTGATAATACATACATACTTATGTTTTAGGGTCTTTGATTCTGTAAGACATATCCCTCCCCCGCATTGTAGATATGTAATTCAATGTTATTCTTGCATTCATTTTGGTTCAAATTTCTATCACTGTCTGTCTTAGCTTTCCAGGGTCATTTGCTTAGTCGGACATATCCCTTGTATATAATAATAATAATAACACACACTTATAGAGCGCTTTACTTTAGTGAGATCTAAACTCAAAGCGCTGTACAACATATAAATACAAGATTAAAGCAAAAATACAACAATGATCATAAAACTACAGAGATAAACATACACAGAGTCAAATGCATATTTAAACAAGAGATATGAATGTGTATGACATGAAAATGCATTATGAATGAAATGAAAGATCATGAACAAAAACACATCAATTAGATTTCCAAGTTAAATAAGTAGGTCTTAAGTCGCGACTTGAACTCCTGAACTGAACCTGCCTGACGTATGTCCATTGGGAGAGTGTTCCATAATTTAGGGCCCGCGATGGAGAAAGCTCTATCACCGAAAGACTTCATTTTGCTTTTTGGAACAACAAGAAACTCACGGGAGCCAGAGCGAAGGTTAGCCGTGGGAATATAAGGTTTCAGCAATTCAGACACATAACTTGGACCAGCATTGTTAAGTGATTTATGCACAATGAGCAGGAGCTTGAACACGATTCTTTTCTTAATAGGAAGCCAGTGGAGATCTCTGATGACGTGACTTATATGGTCACGTTTCTTTGTGCCTGTAACTAATCTTGCCGCTGAGTTTTGAACACGTTGTAATTTAGAGATAAGTTTATCAGGAAGTCCGTACAAAAGGCAGTTACAGTAATCTAATCTGGATGAGACAAACGCATGCACAAGTTTCTCCGTTGACCCTCGATCAAGGTACTTTCTGATCTGTCCAATGGCGCGTAAAGCAAACGAGGCTGATTGACACAGTTTATTCACATGTGCAGTCATATAAGATACTAATTTAATCCATCTTGTCATTTCTCTTCTGTCAATTTGCCTTTAAGGGTGCACACAACTATTACGCGCTATAGTGTGTTTCTATGGGAAATGTGCCTTAGGTAAACGGCGATATCTTGAGTTACCTTGCAACTACGTTTATAAAATTTTGGAATAGTAATTAACACACATTGATCTAACTTGGGTCAAAAATTCAGGTCGGGTTGCCCTTTCAGATTTTTCAATATTTCCCTCTTTATACAGCGTAGTCATTTTGAACAAGAAATCACACCTTGTAGCGCGATGTGTTCAATGTGTATCCTTCCGCCAATATTTTTAAATAAAACGTTAGATGTATCCTCTTTTCATTCAGAATATATCGGGTACAATTCAGTAAACAAATAGAGACCAAATTCAATCATCTTTGATGCCAAATAATGTCAATATGAATAATTCTTTCCGTTATTTAGGGACTAGCTGGGTGATGGCGATGGCCGGAAGCTTTGACGGTGACTCTAATAGTTGTGTGCACCCTTAAGTAAGGCTTGGATTCCCATTCAGATAAACAGAAGTTGCTTTAAAGTATTGCTCAATCAGGCTACCCAAAATCAACATTACAGACATGTTCCTAATGAATATTCTTCAATGTTTTATCATCAATTAATATGTGTTCAGGTTTTCTCTACATAAATCGTAGGAGTACATAATGTACTAACTAGTAATATGATGGATGTCTGGTAAATACAAAAAGTTGTTACTGATGAAAATAATGTTGGTCTCCAATTCTTCCTGAACAAAATGCACTCTGTAATTTGGACATGTTTGGTTTCAATAGCATGTTGTATCAGAAGATCAGAAATATGATGTAGTTGTGTGACTTTTGGGGTTTTCTATTCTTTTCTATTTTTTCCGGGAGGGGGAAGGGGGAAGGGGCTGTCTATTTGTTTGACAATAATACACAAATGATGAAGTTTTTGTACAAAGATACACAAACAAAAGTTTACTTTTGTGATTTAGTGAATGGTTCCGTTCTTGAATGGGAACCAATGTAGGATAAAACCAACAAAAAACTCTAGCTTTAATTGTACCAGAAAACTCCCGCGCCGTGCCAATATCTGCCAGAAATGTAGGATTAATTTGTAGCGCACATCATCGCTAATTGAAAACATGTGGAATGATTGATGTTATCTATCTAGGTTAAATGAAATAGGCATCATGCCTACCAGGTTTTATCTGCATTACATGTGATATTCCCAAGGGGTTTGGGGAGGGGAGGGGGAGGGGGAGATCAGAGTTATGTGTGATGCTAAACTGATCATCATCTATAAGAGCGGCTATACGGGCACGTGTGGTCCAACAGATACATTCTTGCTCCACAATACAAAGGTTGTGGGTTCGAGTCCCGTTGCGGCCAGCGTGTTGTGTCCTTGGGCAAGGCACTTTACAGCGCTTGCCACTCTTCACCCAGGTGTATAATTGGGTACCGGCATTAATTTATGTTGAGAAGTAAAACATACTCGCTGTGCGGGAGGAGTGGCGAACCCCCTACAGCCAAATTACATGGAAGAGCCTGGCCCAAACGCTAAGGAAAGAGAGATGGGCACTCCTCGCGCAAGCCTTGCTCAGCACAAGTCTTTACTTTACTTTTTAGAGCGGCGAAAGGATGATATCCTAAGGAAATGATTTTTGGTGTTCAATTCGGCATTTTGGGAACCGATTATGAGCTGATTTTGTTCAAAAGAAAGCCAAACATTGAATTTCACTGAAAAAAACATCTATCCAGCATGAAAGCAAAATGTTGACCACGAGAACGATTCAAGGCTGAGTTGAGGACCGAAAGTATACTTAGTGAGCGGCTGAGGTGTAAAAGTATACCCTAGCAAACTGCAAAAGTAGTGTGAAAAGGTGGTCTTAAGTGCCGCACATCCTCGTATGCACTTTCATGAGTACCCACCCCCTTGATAGATAGCGCCATTTACCCTCAACTAAACAATGATTGCCCTGATATCAATAGTCCTGATCTCAACATAGCCTAGCTTTTTGTTCCTATCGCAACAAAGCCTAGCTTTTTGTTCAGCTAGTGTTTCCGTTCAGGCGTTTTAACAATTCATAGTAGATTCTTGGCAAATTTGGCATGTATTTATTTAAACTCTTTAACACTTTCCATGCGGCAGGCGTCTGCAGACGACATTCCAAATTGTCATAAAATGTTTCAAAATTGTCAAAATTATTGAAATTCATTACCATATTTGGATTCTCCATGAGGAATGCATTAAAATAAGTACAAACATGCCTAGTATTGGTACAGTAATCCTTGAAGTAGACCTTGAAAGGTTTCTGAAAAATGTGTTTTGCATATGGTAAAACCAATAGCAGTGTTGAAAGTGTTAACATTTGAACAGTAAACAAGGATAATAAGACAAAAAGATAGTTGTAAATGGGTTTTGGTGTCCTATTTCGAGCCCTGATAACACCATTTCCCTGAACAGTTTGTGATTGCTTTGATAACAGTAACTCTTAACACAGCCCAACTTTTTTGTTGAGTTTGCCATTCGATTTTAGACATTTAACAAATGTAGAGGGTTTTGGTGTCCCATTTCGAGCCCTGATAACACCATTTTCTCTGAACAGAATGTAATTGCTTTAATAACAAACACTTTCCACGCAGCAGGCGTCTGCAGATGACATTCCAAAATTTCACAAAATGTTTCAATAATGACATAATTATTGAATTTCATTGCTATATTTGGAATCACCATGAGAAATGCATTGACTTAAGTACAAACATGCCTAGTATTGATTCAGTAATCCTTGAGATAGACCTTTAAAGTTGGGAAAGGTTTCTTAAAAAATCAGTTTTGTATATTGTAAAACTAATAGCTGCATGGAAAGTGTTAACGTAGCGTGGCTTTTGTTGAGTTTGCCATTCGATTTAGACATTTTAACGAATCCAAGGAGATTCTTTTGCCGTTTTGCTAGGTATTTTTTCAATTCCTCACATTTTATCAATGAACAGAGGGAAATCGACACGATGAAATATATTTGTAGATGAATTATGGTGTCCCATTTCAAGCCTTAACCCATTTCAAGCCTTTAAGAATCATTTAAGCCTATAGTATGTCATGTGACTGGAAATATCAAATGTGCAGCAAAAAGGGGCAGTTGTCTCTCAAAGAAAAGGTTGAGATCTTAATACCAACAAGAGGAGGTTTTTGAATGCTTCAAAATGTTAATTGATGGGTCTAAAATCCTTATTAAAATGTTGTTGTTTTCACAGAAATATTTAGCTAAATCTGTCAAATATGTAGGAAAATTATGGGTCTCCGGTAAACATATGGGTGCAATTGTTAATTGTTTGGTTCAATCTTCATTTTGCTGGCGGCACATCCCTACCAAAGAAGTATCCGAGTGACCTTCCGGGTCCCCTACTAGCACAGGCCCTTAGTAATGGATCATCAGCTACAAATCATGAAATATCACAAATCAGCTATATTGGTTCATTATTATTTGTATATGACATTTGACTGGGTGGCCAAATTGTAATTACCGCAGCTATTATGCTGGTAGGCAAATGTGCTAATAGTTATTTTTATGTGGGTTATATAGTAGTTGTTTTTATTTGGATTTTATTTGGACATTTTTATGATTGATGTGTGATATAACTAGAAAATAAGGCAAACTGGTCAGTCCGTTTAATATCATTGTAGATGTTCGGGAATCACAGATTGACCAACTTGCAAATATGTGACCTGTCAAGTCAAAATGGACATGTTGGAGGCCCGAGTCAATTCTGAATTATTGGTATGACTTGAAAGAGAACATTTTAATATTTGAAATGATACCTTGCTGAATGTAATCGGACTTTGTAATCACAAGATATGAATTGAAGAAGCGTATTTTTGTCTATTATTTTCTTTATGTTTCACCAAATATATTGCCCTCTATCTCAAAACTGTGTTTGCCGACAATATGTCCTTTTTGACACGACTGGTCACATATATTTCAACATTGGAAAGTCGCAAACAATTTGGTGGGAAGGTATTGTAACACAATATCCGACAAAATCCCCAATCTTATTTGAGATAGTGAGTTTTGTTGATAAAATTAACATAACCACAAAAATGAGAGTTAAAATGGACGGTGACAATAATTAACGGTATGACAGGTAGATAGTGCTCTTGCGGTACGGTAAAGACTCAATTTACAGTGTTAGTGTAATGCAAACCATTGCTTGGTGTTGGTGAAATTATTCAGCAAAAATTCCTCAAATGACCACAATCAACACACACAAATGTGGACCACTTCTGGTAACAGTTGGGTTAACTCCTTGATGACCTACAATCATAGAAAAGTGTGTTCGCACACTGGCCCTGACCACATTTTTGTTGTTTGATTGTCCATAGATCACTTTTAAAAGTTGGGTAGGTCGGTCGGGATGTTTTTTTCTCACTTGCCCTTTTTTCAGGTACCAAAAGCAAAATGAGATGTACTTGTTGTGGTAACCAAAACGGGAACAAAATCTTTAACATTTTGATGAGTATTTTTATTTTCTCAACACTTAAAAAAAATTATGAAAAAATGAAAATTTTGATTTTCGACTATTACATGTAAAAAAATTGAACAAAAAAGAGTATTGATTTAGAGGGTCGGCGGACGAGGACAATCAAACAATTTTTTTGGCCTAATTGCCTTGCTGTTTGTACCAGAACAAGCTTGCTATTTGATTCACGTGCAAATAGAAACTTGTTTCTGATAGCCTAAACTATCGTTCCTTATACCCTCCCCCTTCCCCACGATCAATATTGCGAGGCCATATGCTGATGGTGGACAAATTGTGGGATTCAACATTGATCAGGGGGGAAGGGGGAACACTTTACATTACACCTTACAAAAAGTTCGAACAATATTGTCTAACATTGTAGGCCTCAAGTGTACTCGCGAATATGAATTTTTTTTTTTTCCACCCGAATATATTCCCTTCAACATGCTGTAGTGCCACGTTTGTCAATTTGCAGCAGACACGTCAATTTGTCTGTCAATATCATAGTTAATGCAGCTGGGGAACTCGTATTGATCAAAACGTCCAGCAGCGGTTTCAAATATTTTGACAGTCAAACATACCTGACCAACGTTCCAGAAAAAAAACCCTGAAGTTAATGGGAGACTGTTGATGTTAGTATAGATATGCAATGCTGTAGGGATTCATGACCAGTTGAGAATAATGAGTCAATGTTATTGTAAATGATGATGGTTGCGAGATATAATCCGGGAAGGGGGGGGGGGGGGGGGGGGGGACTCATAAAAACAACTGGCCAGCAAACCCTACTACTTCAAGGGTATATGCCTGTTTGCAGTGCAAGGTGGTTTTAGTCACCTACAGGGTGTATCAGAATGAACTATACAGTGTTTCTAAAATACATAAAAAATACAAAATGATTATTGTTTTAAAATTAAACACCTGCAATATAATAAAGGTGAACATGTTTCCTACATTATATGTTAATTTCATTGAGATATATCGTTTTGTTCTCGTGTGGCAAGACTTAATCGAAAATTGATGAAAAACGTGTTTTCAATTTGTTAGCTCAGATAATTCACAGACCTTGAAAAGCCATCGGCAAATCTGATTAACGCATGGTTTCTTCTTATGCCTATTTTATGTCAACTACTTTTATTTTTTACATTTTTCATTTCTACCAAAATTGAAATCTACCATCTTTACCAGAAAGTCTGTATTTTCCATCAGAAATGTCCGATTTTCAAAATATAAAATTCTTATGAAAGCTCGGCGTTTACGCAAGACATATATGAAAATGGTTTGAACAATATCGATCAGATACATATCGTAAAAAATCATATTGCCTTGGTATAGTTCATTCTGATACACCCTGTCAAAGGACAAAAGACAAAGTGGTAACTTTCAAACTTTCTTAGTCACCTGACAGAAAAAAAGGTTACAACTTTATACTGTCTGTGTTATTATATTGTATTTTTAAGGTCATTGTTGATTTGATTCATGCCAGTTTGTCCAAGTTGATATATTATATATTCATTTCTCTTTCTCGGCTCGTATCCTTTGCTCTATCCTCGCAAGGATTTAATTGAGTTTCGCTGGTCATAAGTTCTGCTAGAATCATGCTTATAGGCCAAAATATATATTTAATATTTATTATAAACTTCAACAAGTTGCATTATGCACACTTTATGTATGAGTCGAAACCTTATAGCTTATCATCCGTTACATTAGGCCATCAAACTTGTCAATCACCACTTGTACATTAAAAAATATGTACAAATAGGTAGTAGAGAAAATGGAGAAAAAAAAGCATGGATACAGCGATCGACCGGCTCACGGACCATATTTTCTGTCCATTAAGGCCAAGCAAACATTTTAGAATGTCTTAGATGACAGAAGTATTCAACACAAGTAATATTAAGCTATTAAAAAAATTCAGCTAAACAGTGCCTTATCATAAAAAGTTGCCATCTCCAGTATTCAACACAGGTAAAGCTGTATACAAATTCATCATCATCGGTCGTCCTTGGAGGGAACAATGGAAGCAGCCTAGTTGCTTCCATCATTCTTTCTTGGCTATTTGTTTACTCCATTGGTGCGCCACACCTAGTGGAGGTATGTATAGGAACACATATTATGTGTGTGTGTGTACAGATACAGACCTGGGATGATCCCCTACTCTTTACGAAGGAGTCTGTGACCTTTTTTTAACGTGCTCGGGGATAGCTCTTCCGATGCACGGGACCACCATTTCTACGTGACTTCCGAACCACGAGGCAATTAAGACTAAGTACCTTGCCCAAGGATACAAACATGTTGGCATAGCGGGGCTAGAACTCACAACCTTTGTATTGTGAGTCCTGCGTGCTATCTATTACACCACACATGCTCTCACGAATCGAAATTAAGCCATACAGTATCCATAAAAAGGTGCCATGTATACAAAACCAGTAAAGCTGTATCAAGTGAAGCTACACAGTGTCCGTAAAAAAAGGTTCCCATCTCTAGCCGTTGTACCTGTTGAATGGTATTTGAATATGTTCATGTGCAGTGCTGATTTTGATATAGCACAGTTTTGTTTTGTTTGTGGGGAAGTTTCATCAGTTTTACTGGTACATGTTTTTTGTAGTACAATTAAAGTTGTTATCATAGTGTATTTTGATGATATTGGTTTTAAGTGTATGATGAGTAGAATTGGTAGAAGTCAGACAAGCTGCAGATCAGAGGGTTTTTATCGCCGAATCAAAAATATTTGTAAAGATCGACCTACAGATATCTTAAGCAAGTATTTAGATATATATGTCTTCCTGTTTCTTACCCCAAGCAAATGTTTAAAGGGGAATAAAATCATGTCCTGGCCAGTTCAACCCCTCACTAGTCTAGTGGTTCAGAGGCATGCTTTGCAATGCAGAGGTCCATGGTTCGATTCCCACTAGGACCTCTTTTTCAACTGATTCATTTCCTTTTGTAAAAGTTAGGGTTAGAAATATTCTAAGTCCACAAAATGTGTAATTCCTACCTAGACAACCCCGGGTAGACAGTCATGTGGGTATTAACATTGCTGCATATAAATATGCTATTATTGTTGTATCATGTTGCGCTATACTCGGGGGAGCTACTTTTGTGTAAGATACGTAGGGGTATGTGCCATGATTTAAGAATAATCTTCATTTCTAAAATTCTGGTTACAAATCAAATTCTGGTTACAGATCAAATTCTTGTTTAGTGTACAATTTTATCGGAAATCAAAATATTTTTGGTGATTATTTTGTAAATGTCAAAACCGAAGAAGCGTCTGTAAGTGTTGAGTCACATTAGAAAGTTGTATTTCGATGTTGTCAAAGGCACATTCCCTACCTGTTATCATCAAAGTGAGCACCTCCTGGTTTTGCACTATCGTTGTCATCCGTGGTCATTCATGTTGAGTCATTATTGTTCTCTCTTGCACTTTTTTTTCCTCACCAACCCATGATGTGGACACACCACAACCACAACCACTACCACAACCATTACCACAACCACCGTGTTCACCACAACCACCATCACAACCAACCACCCATCTGTAGGGTTTAAGCAAGATGCTTGAGCAGATCACAAAGGGCGAGTTGATCCAGTCTACAGCGCCCTCACCGTTGCCGCAAGTGGAAGATAACAAAGAAAGCAGCGGGAAAAAGAACGTAGTTAAACAACCCTCCGAAGAAACTATGAAGGTAATTGTTGGTAATTCTTTTTTTAGCGGACTCTTTTTGTGTGTTTGCATGATGATTGATAACATTTGGGATGCCATGGCGATGCTTTGTTATTTTGTCCTACAATTATATTGGCTTGATCACAATATTGTAATTTCAGAAGATATGTTATTTTCGACAGGAGCTGTTATTTTCGACAGGAGCTCATACTCACTGAAATAAAACCTCACAAATGTATCTGTGTTAAGATATATGGTATATCGACCATTTGTGAAATTAAGCGCACATAAAATGAATTGATTTTTACAGTATTTAAAACTCAAAGGTTCATTTGTACTTGACATTTTGCTTAAGGAAATATTACATACAGCGTGTCCCCCAAAAAATGGAGAACATATAACTGAAAAAAAGTAGGCAACATAGCTACTTGATGTTTAGAGAATTACAGGAAATATATCTGACCTTAAGTGGTGAATAGTGAGACCAATCTGATGGTTACTTCCCGTTACTCGAGCGACCCTAAAATCATGCCAGATTTCCTTTTTTTTTCTCCATCTCTTCAATTTCTAAAAATAAAAAAAATGCTGACTGACTCCTACTTGTCTTCTTCATCCCATCCGCGATTTCAGAGGCAGGTTAAGCTTTATTAACTGATTTTATTGCACTAGCCAAGAGGTACACCTAACAGATCAATAGAGCCTTGTGTGTGACCCCCTCTGATAGTGGCAGCTCATAAATAGCGCCCTCTGTTGTTTTGAGTTTACATAACAATACAGTCCTGCATAGCTTCTCCCATGGCTGGAGCAGAAAGGCCCAATTGAAATGTTTGTATTTTTTACTCTTTTTTTTTACATTTGTGCCTGAAACTGTTCATCATTTGAATATAAAGTGTTACAAAAAGGAACCAACCATCCTACCCCATTTTCGTAATTTGTAACGACAAACGAACAAGTGTTTTTAACGCCTTACAAAAGGTAACCAATGTTTTTGCAGTCATCTCTTCTCCATAATTGACCCGCACTTTGCATGTATGTGTATTGTGAAACGATTTGATTGCGGCCCCACATAACGCATAGTAAATTCAATATGTTATGAACTGATAACAAAGCATCGCCGGGATTCACCAAAGTTATTTTGAAATCATCGTTATCCGTTTCCGCATTTCATTTTACATTATTCGATCAGTTCCATTAACGACATTGTCATCTCGAAACCTGTTTTGAGCATTCACCACATGCGTTGCATGACATAGCATGCATGCATTGCTTGTGCCTTATTTCATCAAAAGTGTGACATTTATGTGAGGGGTTTGTATAAGAATAGATCAGCAACATTTTTATTTACATTAAAGTATGCATGCTTTGGGAGGAGTTCTGTTCAGACTCCATAGCATTATGTATAATAGTAACGTCTTCATAACAATTGTGTGCTTGGCATTTGTTTTCCCTCTTTCTAACAAATCCAGGAATATATTTTGCCTGTGACAAATAAAATGGCCAAAGAAGATTTCTTGAACAAAACCAGCATGCTTCATTTTCATCACATTTCCACTGATTGCTGTCACCAGTGTCTACTGGTTCCCATTGACATTACATTGTAATGAAATGCTTATAATGTTGTTAAAGTAGTACAATTGATGTTACTTCAAATCAGTCCTCTCTTGGGTTTTTTAAAGACCCTTTATTTCTTGAATAACAAATACTTCTGTTTTAGTTGGGATTCAATTTCTTTTCATATTTATGGCCTCGTTATTCTTATAATGTACCATGTTATAGAAGGTGAAAGTCAGACGACCTAATTACAACTCTTAATTCCTTTTAAAACCGCATGTTTGTCACTGTTTGTTCTGGGGAAAGCCCTGTTGGCCCTGTACAGGGTGAGTCAGAAAGAAATTGTACGAGAATGAATATTTGTGTAAAAATATACCAAACAAATTTGACAAACCTATGAGGCACGTTTTCAAAGAGCAACTTATTCCGCTTATATGACAAAAAGAATAATTGAAATCGATCAATTATATCAGGAGCTATGCCTGTTTTAATAAAAGAGACCTTTTTTAGCTGTCCACGGAACGCTTAATCTTCTTGAAATCTATCCACTTTCAGTGGGCAGCAGAATGTTACACACAAGTATCAAACACAGATGGAATGGTGTGCATGAAATAAAAAAATTAGTGACAACAATAAGAAAATGATTAAACATTGAAGGCCCACTTAAAACAATTGAGACACCTTAGAGGACAAGCATCAGCAATCATTTTACTGCCCACTTAGAGTGGAAAGATTTCAAGAGAATTAAGGGTTCCGTGGACAGCTAAAAAAAGAGGTTCTTTTATTAAAACAGGCATAGCTCCTGATATAATTGATCGATTTCAATTATTCCTTTTGTCATATGAGCGGAATAAGTAGCTCTTTGAATACGTGCCTTATTGGTTTGCCAAATTCTTTTGGTCTATTTTAAATCAAATATTCATTCCCGTACAACTTCTTTTTGACTCACCCTGTATTGGTGCTAAGCATACTGCACAAGAAATCTTCTTTGTAAAAACGGCAGTGTAACACAACAAGGCTAATTTAAAACTATGCATGTCTCAGTCCGCAAATTGATAATCAGAGATGTCTATCGCCGTAAACGCGTCATGAAACCGGCCCTCCATAAGTTAACACTTTCCATGCAGCTATTAGATTTACAATATACAAAACAAGATTTTTTCTGAAACCTTTCCCAACTTTCTCAAGGTCTATCTGAAGGCTTACTGAACAAATACTAGGCATGTTTGTACTTATTTCCATGCTTTTCTCATGGTGATTCCAACTATGGTAATGAAATTCAATAATTTTGACATTTTTGAAACATTTTGTGAAATTTTGGAATGTCGTCTGCAGACGCTAAGTGTTAAAGGAAAGATATTAGTGCTGTATTCAAAGGATACAAATCCCCACACTAGTCGATTGTAATACATGTAGTATAAGAAAGGTCCTTTGTAACAACTAGCCATCGGCAGTGTTACGTCGCTTCATTAGATAACATGCAGGTCTGCGCGCGTATAAACTAGTGTGAAAATAGTCACCGAAATAGTGGTCATAATATATTGTGCATTTTGAAGCCGTGTTAATTATTTTTAGGCAACAGAACAAAATCTTGTTCTGGGGGGGGGGGGGGGGGGGGTTCTACTCTTTTTTTCAAAAACGTCATGATTTTTAAGGTGAATTTGCAACAATTTTAGACTTTTTCAAACCAATCAGGAATTTCAAATTGTGTTTTAAAAAAATCTATATGGTTTTTTTAAAATAAAATAAATAAAAAATGGTCTAATTTCTAAAAGAAAGAAAATGTGAAAAGTAGGTCGGTCAGGCCCACAGAACAGGGTTATTTCCCAGTGGCCTTAGCCCGCAGTGACAGTTGGAATGAAGCACAAGTTTTGATGTGATTGTAAGCATGGACGGTGTGCTTCAACAATGAATGCATGGCGTTATTGTTTTCTCAAATTATCAGAGATGCATAAAAGTGATCATTTATTAATGGACATTTGAAAAGAAAATTCACACAAATTAAAGGCTGGTTTCGGTCAGATGTGTGTTCCGATCCGCCCCTCAAATATAGATTTTTACTCTATTTTATTGTGTACCAATATTGAGTGTTAAATTGGGAAATGGAGAAGGTACATCCCATCACATGTAATTTCTTCAATGTACAAATGCCTACCTTCTAATCAATCTCATGTGACCCATGTTTATCCAATAAAATGACAAATCTATACATGGTAAACTGCACTGAGAGCTTTCTGGTGAACCCAGGGGTATAACCAGAGGGGAGGGAGGGAGGGAGGGAGGGAGGGCATTTCCCTCTGCCAGGAGGGTCTCTGAGAAGTGCCTCCCAAATGAAATTAGTTGGTTATAGTTGGCCCCTCACCCATCAGAGGCCTGACCCTCCTAACCCCAAATGGAAGACACTATTTACACCACTGGGTGAGCCTAAGTTTATCAGTATCTTCATTTCAATGTCCTCCTGCCCTTCGATCCCTTTCCCACATTTGCTACCAAAACTTCATTGTGATTGGCTAAAAAAGATCAGGTGACTTTTTACATCATTTTGATTGGCTAGAAATGGTCAGGTGGCTTGACTTAAATCTCATTTCTGGTTACTACCTCCACCACCCCACCTTCAAGAATAAATGCATGTATGTATGATGCTACATAAAGAATGGAGCATGTTGCCTGTTTGAATGGCTTATTATTATTTTGAATTGATGCATGATTTTGTTTTGTTTTTAAAGTAGAGAATGTTTTTTTGTTTTTTTATGTTTTTGTTTGATATAGAAGGGGCTTGAATTGTTCAAAGGTTGCATGTGTTCGTCCTCCTCGTCTGACACAGAACGGGAACATTGTCCCCAGGGACAATGCGAAGAGGGTAGAAGAAAGAGTTGCTGTGTTCTTAATTACATGAAGGTAAAAGTTCAATATAATTATTTATTTGAGTCATTCAGTTGATTTCTGTCTTACACTTGTGATAGATAGCTCTTTGGGTGCTTCCGTCTCCTATAAAGTTCTTGATCTCACCCGGTGGTTTCCGTCAATCTCACCCGGTGGTTTCCGTCAATCCCACCCGGTGGTTTCCGTCAATCTCACCCGGTGGTTTCCGTCAATCTCACCCGGTGGTTTCCGTCAATCTCATCCGGTGGTTTCCCTCAATCTCAACCGGTGGTTTCCCTCAATCTCACCCGGTGGTATCCTTCAATCTCACCCGGTGGTTTCCGTCAATCTCACCCGGTGGTTTCCGTCAATCCCACCCGGTGGTTTTCGTCAATCTCACCCGGTGGTTTCCATCAATCTCACCCGGTGGTTTCCGTCAATCTCATCCGGTGGTTTCCGTCAATCTCAACCGGTGGTTTCCGTCAATCTCACCCGGTGGTATCCTTCAATCTCACCCGGTGGTTTCCGTCAATCTCACCCGGTGGTTTCCGTCAATCTCACCCGGTGGTTTCCGTCAATCTCGCCCGTTGGTTTCCGTCAATCTCATCTGGTGGTTTCCGTAAATCTCACCTAGTGGTTTCCGTCAATCTCTGCCGGTGGTTTCCGTCAATCTCACCCGGTGGTTTCCGTCAATCTCGCCCGTTGGTTTCCGTCAATCTCATCTGGTGGTTTCCGTAAATCTCACCTAGTGGTTTCCGTCAATCTCTGCCGGTGGTTTCCGTCAATCTCACCCGATGGTTTCTATCAATCTCATCCGGTGGTAACCAACAGTACTAACCTTTGTCAACTCTTGGTCCAACGCTTTCACATTATGGGCGGGCCTGAGTGTTTCAGAAAGCAGATTACCAAACTATGAAAAATACTTCCCACAACGCTGTAAATTTCTATTTCTTTCACATCATCGATTTTATGAACAACTTGCTTAGGCCTATATGTATATAAAAAATACCTTGGCATACGCAATGTCACTCCATCAGCAATTTTTTGGGGCTATTTACAACAATAACATGCACATTTTTATGAAAGGGAGCTTGAGAAAATATGTTTTACATCACAACAAGTCAGGCAAAGTGTTCCACATGCTGATTGGTCGCTGGACAGCTGCAACGCTGCCAAGTTGACTTGATTTGTACTTCAGCGTTGGCCCTAGTCGACTGTGTATACCTTGTATAATTTCACTGTCACACAATCGAACAACATTTTTAATTTATCAAAGTGACCAAGATTCTTCTCTCTGCGAAGACGGTATATAAATATTCATATACTTTGTATTTATCGTGTCTGCCATTGGTCAATTTTGAACCCACGCGAACAAATTGCACGTTACGTATTCATCCAATTTTTGGATGTAGCACAGTGTAACAGTATACGGAGGTCGAAAGGTCAAATCCAATGCAAGTAGACCGTGTATTGATGGGTTCTCGGATGGGAGCCGTTTTCGCATGGTGAAGTATCAGAGGGTGTTGTTCGATTGTTTGACAGTGAAATGCACGGTATACGAAGCAGACTATGTTGGCCCCAGCATTCGCGGTTTCCTAAAATTGTAGACTGATCAAATTATCATAATCTTTTTTCCCTGATCGGGCGTTGTTTTAGTTATGTGTTATGAGCACTAGTGCATATGTGTGAAAGTGTAAAGCGTTGGTGCATTGTGGAGTATGTTCAGCGCTTAAGTCTTTTCCCCCTTTTTTAGGAGGGGGGGGGGGAGATATTTTTGGGGGAATGAGCACCATTCTCTGTTAAATTATCACTCCAATTAACATTTAAAGTTGATCATATTTTAGCAAGCTGCGTGGCATGGTTCACATACGCGCAGAGCAAAGTGATGTTTGAATGGGCTGAAAGCCAACTTAGGCACAAATTTTGTTTGTTTGATTGTCCATACATCACTTTTAAAAGTTGGGTAGGTCGGTCAGGAAAAGATTTTTTTCTTTCTCACTTGCCCTTTTTGAGGTTCCAAAAGTAAAATGAGATGTTGTGGTTACCAAAATGGGGAACAAAATCTTTAACATTTTGTTGAGTATTTTTATTTTCTCAACACTTAAAAAAAAAAATGAAAAAATGAAAATTTTGATTTTCGACTAATTTTGTAAAAAAAATAAAAAATAAAAATAAAAATAAATAAAAAAGTTTTTTGGGTCGGAATGATTATGATGGTCGGGGGGACAATCAAACATTTTATTTTGTTGCCTTATAGTTGACATGTTACAATGTTGACTGAAAGACAGCAAATGAATCCGCTAATCCCAAACTCACACACAATATCCTTCGAAAGGTTGCCTGTTTGAATCCGACCATTAGCCAGTTCCCAGCAGGTTAAATTTTCAAATTTCAAGTGTAAAAATATCAAAAAGTAGAATAATCTTTTTATTGAAGCTAGGGACTGGAGATCTGAAATTTCCCCCCTCCCCACCCTCGATACTGCATGCAATATTGAATTAAATCGTTGAGCAAGAATTGATGTAATTATTGTTTTACCATAACATAATCTCCTGCTGCACAATACTTGTGAGTGATTTCCGTTATATCATGCATGCAATATAACACTTTCCACGCGTCAATCTTCTACAGACGACAGTTCCAAAATTTCACAAAATTGTTCAAAGATGTCAAAATTATTGAATGTCATCACCATATTTGGAAGCGCCATGAGAAATGCATCAAAATAAGTACAAACATGCCTAGTATTGGTTCAGTAATCGTTGAGATAGACTTTGAAAGTTGGGGAAGGTTTCTGAAAAACCTGTTTTGTATTTTGGTAAAACTAATAGCAGCGTGGTAAGTGTTAATGGACATGCTTCTATATTAGTGGAATATATAACCTATTTATTACATGTCGTTGTTTTGACGATTTGATACTTCATATATTGGTGTTTTTAATTTGATTTATTGCATATGGATATCACTTTTTTGTAGTCGTGACAAACAATTTAATGCAGGTTTATTGTTGCGACAGACCAATTAATACAGATTGACTGTACTTTTCTTGGCTTTTTAGTGGATACTAAAGCATAAGATAAGTTTTGTCTCTATTACATGAAGTATCATTGGCCTGCCAAGGAGGTGACTTTGGGGGCTTCTCTGGTGTGAATCAAAAAAATATACAATCAATATAATTTTGCAAATGTTGACCTGACCACTCACGTTAATCCCCCTCCCCCAGATCTGAAGCTCTCTCTCTCCCCCCTTCCTTCCCTTCCCCTGATTAACAATCAGGTCTGGGGTCAATTTTGAGAGAATGATGTAAAAGCATTTCAGATTGTGAAATGTTGTTTGTTTTTTTATTGGAGGGGGAGGCAATAAGCATTTGAGTATTTTGTAGGATAAAATTGCCAAAAATATTGCCTTTTTTGTTCAGTGCTGAAAGCCAGCACCTCTGGTATGTTTATATTAGCACTGGAACTACACCAAAGCATAGCCAGAAACATGATTTGTACCTGAAGACATTTGGAAATTGGCTCTTACCTGAGACATTTGGAGACTTGACTCAAGACTAGGCGATGTCTGTCTATTAAACGGCAATGCAATGAATCCTTAATTATTAGCTAAATTAAAAAGCATGCACATTGAAAACCCCCAATCAAAATCCAATTATGATGACACGACTGGCTGTCACTCAAGGGGAAGACAAACAAAAGGTTTGCTTTGACTAATATATGATTGATTAAAATATCACGGAATATGAGCGAGGTAATTGTGCGCTATTGAAGTGTTGTAGTTATCAAGATTCAGTTGAATTAGATCAGGCCTTCTCAAATGGTGGCGCACGCGCCACTTGTGGCGCATTGCATCAGTCTGAGTGGCGCGCGGAAGGACGCATGGAGAAAAAATTAATTTAAAAAATAAAATAAAATAATAATGACATGATTATTAGTAGTAGGCCTATTGATTATCACTACATTTGCTACAATTTTTTGTACATTTTACCATCAACATCTCTTTATTTCTTGTACCATATTGCGTGCAAATATAGCTCACCTTAGCCTCTTAAAAGGGGGTAAACCCGTGAGCTTCCAGAGGGCTTCGCCCCCTGGGCCCCCACCCGTTATTCGCTCCGCTCGCTACGCTCACAGTGATAGTGGCGCTTCTAGATCACTAACATCTCAAAAGTGGTGCTTTTCAAAATCTAATTGAGAAGGCCTGAATTAGATAATGGGTAAAAAGGTTTGTCTCAGAAGAACGCACACGTAGCTTTTAAAATTTATATTTCAGCACGTAACTTTTTATTCTCCAACTGACTCCAGCGATTTATTTGACTATGCTTCTTCAAATTTTAATAACACATTGTGAAGTACCATATCAGCTTCATTTATTTTTGCTTACAAATTTTAATAAGACATTGTGAAGTACCATATCAGCTTCATTTTCTTGCTTACAAGCTTTAAAAGAGTAAAATTGCCACTTACAAATAGAATTTGAATACAGTTCAACAAAATGTGATTTGTTTCTACTATGGTAGTGTAAATATATACATTTCACAAAGTCCGTATCATGTTTAAACGATAGAAAGAAACTATGAATTTCGCATAGCCTTTTTTTCCAGGTTTTTTCTGAGACAAACCTTTTTTTTTGGGTCCTAAAGGCATATTATGTGATCTTTTCCAGGGAGCGCCCTCTATTGTCATAGTTTTTTAGAAAGTAGAATTTCTTGCAGATTTACATTTCTGATCATAAATCAAGCATATATTCGAGTTACAGAGTGATTTGATTCCTAATTACTTCAAAATCAAGGTTTAAAGAGTGAAAATAAACTGTCAGGTCTGCGCGACAACTTCTTTCACTCTAAATTCACTCTAAAACCAGGATTTTGAAGTAATTAGGAATCGTATCGTTCTGTAACTCGGAATATATTTATGATTTATGATCAGAAATGTAAATCTGCGAGAAAATCATGAATAGAGGGCGCCCCCTGGAAAAGATCACATTAGCCTTTGCGCAAGGTGATAGATTAATGATTACGTCAAATCAAGCATATTTAGAAAATTAATTAGGATAAATTGGCTTAATCAGCAGCCAGGGATCTAAGTGATGTACTTAGTCGTAGTCTGGTCAAAGGCTTAGAATATACCCCACCATTCTTATTCCTCTGTAAGTGTATGGTTCGTTCTTTAAATATATGCAAAAATGGGATGACTTGAAATGTTTAAATAATCATTTATGAGTAGCATTTAGTTGACAAAACTTAGGCCAACAAAAACACCAAATTTGTCCCAAAAACATTATACAAAAAAGCAAAGTGCTGTGCGATTTTTAATTAATTTCTTTAGAGAATTGGCTGAGGTATGCAATTTTTTTTTTTTTAAATTATCGGTCATGTTTTTAAATCAAAACAGGCGTTGACCGGCAAATTCCAAATGTATCGAGCAGACGGTAAAAAGTGAAAATATTACCCCAAATATCTTTCATCTCACCGTTGTTGTTACTGAAATGCCATCAACTTTGTGAGGGATACAATCTATCACCAAAACCAGCGCAATCTACCACACGGGCAGACAGATGAAAAACACGTTTGTTTTTCTCCAGCACATGGACATGACCTGTGAGCTGACAGGTCATGTAAACCGAGTGTCAAACACTCGGCTAATCGGAAACATTCAGAACCGATCGTATATATTCGGATTTGAAATGGTCTATAGCTAGTACTTGAGGGCTCCCTGCTGAAATTCACCTGAAACTGTAACAACCCAGTCACCTTTAAAATGACAAACAGTCTTTATTCTTTATGAGACCGAACCCACATCTATATTCAGATACGGAGTAAAGTCAAGTGAAATATATTTTGTGACATATTCCGTAAATAGCATATGCTCTAAGGATATCCCATATGTGTTTGACTCTCCCGGATTTATTTGATTTGTAATTATTCACAAATATTAATTAAACTGTATCAAAATTCATTATAAGATACTGCCGTAATCAGTCTGATATAGACTGAATACGTAAATGGGTTCAGTCTGATATAGACTGAATATGTAATTGGGTTCAGTCTGATATAGACTGAATACGTAAATGGGTTCAGTCTGATATAGACTGAATATGTAATTGGGTTCAGTCTGATATAGACTGAATATGTAATTGGGTTCAGTCTGATATAGACTGAATACGTAAATGGGTTCAGTCTGATATAGACTGAATATGTAATTGGGTTCAGTCTGATTTAGACTGAATACGTAAATGGGTTCAGTCCAATATAGACTGATTATTAGAGAGACCAGGTTGAACAGTTACTACTCCAAATATCAGGTTGTACCGACAACAACAAAAAAAATAAGATTTTCTAGACCTTTATCAAAATTTCACTTCTCCGATCTCCAGTCCCACTTTCACCCCCAGCGGCCTGTATCGCCGGACCTTCGATCTAATAAACACAAGATGGCATCAAGGGAAATCGAAATCCAATGCCATTCACTATTGATTTTGCTTCTATCTCCGCTAAATCTGCGGTGCTCAGTGACATTTTGGCGATATTTATGACCGAATTGCCCATGGTCAGTATCGAGCTACATGTGTATCTCAGGTGTCTTGTTTGAGATTTGTGGACGGTCAATTAAGTCCAGTCCGCCATCTTGCGCGCAAGACCTTGATCTGCAGTGAGACGTATAGCGGAGGAACTCGATACATAATATAGGCTATTGGCTTTTATTGGCTTTCGTACGTCGTTATGTTGGCTATCCATCTTGGTTGAGCGTATTCCTGTCTTGACTATAAGATGTGAAGTACTGTAAATCCAGAAATGTTTGTGTGCATTTAAATTTCGCTAATTTTGCGAGGAGCACTTGTGAACATATTATGCTGCAAATATTTTCAATCCACATTGTAGCAGTGCATTGTAAAAATACACATAACTCCAAAGGTTTCTTTTTGCGAACATTTTCATGCCGTTAATTAGACCAGTATTGCAGATTTGTGAAAAACTATTTTTAATTTTTAAAATGTTCATGGTGGTTTTATTTCTACGCTTTTCGCTCTTTAAAGATGCGCCATGAAAATTAAAGCGCACAAAAATATTGCTTTGAACATTGTACCTGTACGACGCTGGATGGCGGACATCGTCATGCGCGGACATCGTCATGCGCGAACATCAACTCGCGAAAATGTCCAAATGTGTGAAAATATCCTTATTTGAAAATATTGACTTTTACTGTATTTTATGTTGAAATGTGTGACTGGATTACAAGCATTTTGTTATAATATTGATTAAACCAGTGCTCTATTTATCTAATTTGGATGCGAAATATTTAAAATATTATTACTTTTCAAACAATGAATTCAGTACCAAAAAAGACCCGGTCTGGTAAACCAGAAATGGATTTTAGAATTTGGTATAGTATTATTAATTACAATACAATACAATTACAATACTAATATATTATAATTAGAGTGACAATACCTCTAGGCTATTATACACGTTACTTTATTGTAGTATAATGTATTTCAAAATGACAAAATCAAGCAATCATAAAGAGAAAAAGGTCAAATTGAAATATGGCGATAAAATAAATATTGAGGTCTGCCGTTTCTATTCCCAGAAGCGGCAACGAATTGCTTTATTTCCTGTCTTCAGCTACTAATGAGCGAAACCGCGGTTGACAGCTAGACTGTTGAAATTGTCTGGTCAAAATTTAGGGCAAAAGTGTGATTAATTAAAGTGTTCATATTGGCACGGTATCGCTTGTGGCGGTTATGCATCGTGCGAGGAAGGGCATCGTATTGGCCACCTTTGGTAATTGATTGCTTTCAGTATAGAGATGATGTACGTACCACGGTGTGTTGCTTGCTGAACTGAATATAAGGGGAGGGGTGTTGACAGGGGGTAGGTTGATACCGGCTACTAGGGAGGGGGAGGGGGTAGTAAGTGAATGAATGGCTATTCATCACAGGTGTGTGGGTGTTCACACAGACTGTGTATAGATGGGGTGCCTGGCTGGGTTAAAGGTGGGTGGATGGCTACTTATAGGAGGGTTGATAAGTGGGTGATATTATTATGTGTACTATTAGGCAAGTTAACAAGTGGTTAACCGTGTGTTTTGAAGATGTGAATGGACAGGTTTACATGAATGGCTTCAAATAGATGGGTTAAGAGGCGGGGGACTGTTCACAGACTGAACCGATGGGCTAAGAGGCAGGTGACAGGCTGTTCATAGGATGGTTGATAATGTCATGACTCGCTATACTGGCAGGTGACTGGACTGAATGTAAGCTGAAAGAGGCTGAAATAAAGGGTTCATCAAAAGAAAGTATACCACTTTGTTTATGTCATTTTGAGTAACATTCAATTTTGTTTGACCAAACAGGCTAGATAGGCATTTAGATGAATCTTTTTGGCATAATTTGATACCAAAGGACCAATTGGGGTCTCTGTGTGTGTAGCCAGGATTGACGGGGCTATCGATCGCACATCGTACGACATTGTGTGTGTTAACAATCGGTCCTTTTCCCTCGTGCTCTGTATTGGAAATGCGACTTTTGAAAATAGGAAATTTTTCTTTAAATGGTTCTTGCTTACCTGCTTGCTTAAGGCGTCCCGAAGGGACGGACTTCTGTGATGGCCTTCCATACTGGTCTTTCGAGCATGCAGTTTTTCATGTCCTGCCTAGTTATTCCTGTATCCTCTGATAAAAGCTTGATGTAATTCTTTCGTGGTGGTCCTCTAGCCTTGTGTCCATGCTTGGGTTGCCACAGGAGAACTTTGGAGACTGCTTCCTCTTCCCTTCTGGCACAGTGGCCGGCAAATTTTTAGTCTCCTCCGTCTTAGCCTCTCTGATATTGGTAGCAGGTTCTAATCATGGTTCTAATCATGGTTTATCTTTGTTGTTAGGGGGCAAATTTGGTATCAAATTATGCCTAAAAGATTCATCTAAATGCCTATCTAGCCTGTTTGGTCAAACAAAATTGAATGTTACTTAAAATGACATAAACAAAGTGGTATACTTTCATTTGTTAAAACCTTTAGCATTCAATGAAGCATTTTTTATTGCATTGAACTAAATGGTCGTGTTTACTGATATTGCACACTCATAGAGATCTCATGAGCGGATTTCTCAGAAAGATTGGAGAAAACATAGAATTTTTCTCAAAATGTGAACAGTTTTCCTTGTGTACAGTTTTTAGGCTAAGATAGATCCCATAGGGAATAGATAAGATGTGAACTATTCCCCCACAAAAATATAAGAAGTGGAAGAGATGTGTTAACACTTTCCACATGGCAGGCGTCTGCAGACGACATTCCAAAACCTCACAAAATGTTTCAAAAATTTCAAAATTGTTGAATTTCATTACCATATTTGGAATCACCATGAGAAATGCATTAAAATAAGGACAAACATGCCTAGTATTGTTTCAGTAACCCTTGAGATAGTCTTTGAAATTTGAAAACTGAAAAATCTGTTTTGTGTATGGTAAAACTAATAGCCGCATAGAAAGTGTTAAGAAAGCAACATAGAGAAATTGTATACTTCAAGTCACTAAGAATTCTTAGGAGATCACCCACGCAGTACGCAAATGCACCTTGGCATTTATTTCCAATTCTATCGCGATATCTCTTGAAATTTTGTCAGATCTTCTTTCTCATTTGATTATTTATGTTGAAGTGTGATAACCCCCAGCTGCATCACCAATGTAAAACTTGCATTCTGTGTGTGTATTTCATTGCCCATGTGAAATAAACCACCACGCAGATAATGCAAACGCTGTTGTAGATTGGTGATACACATATGTGTGGTGGCATGGGAAAACCCTTCACATGGTCATTTTCTAGCAACTTGGTTTTTTCTTTGGCAGAGAGCTTCATACTCTACTGAGTATCGACTGTTTAATTTTTTCAGAAATTGCATCCAGAACTACAGTTATAGTATTTTAAAGTCGGCAAGTTGAAACGCAACACTAAAATTGAAACTTGCAATTCAAAGGTGTACACAAAATCTTTTAAATGCTCTAATAATACTAAACCTACATTGTTCTATCACACAGAATAGCTTGTCATATGAAAAGGACTTTTGATATGAACCTATTTTTTTGCGATTTTATTAAAAATTGTAAGTTCTTCACTTTCAAAATCGTTACAATGCATTATCGGAATTCACAAGTGGTTACCATGGTAACAATGTCATTTTACGTAAACATAGCATTTTACACATAAAATTTGATAAACAAGGTTCAGAAAAGTACTAAAATAAACTTCACATCTGGAATTTTGCATAAAAAACTCCTGGAGACTAAAGTTCAAGGTATAATCTCTATCTTGGGACCAAAGTTGAAAATTGACTTGGAACTCATTTGTTAGGAATATTTTGGTATGACCCAGATATCTCAATACTAACACTATAAGCGACTTCCGACGGATTTTCCCATACCACCACACATATGCTGAAACATGATTTAATCCATTTCAACAACGATCAAGGATTTGAATGCCATTTTATAAATAGACAATGCAAATAAGAACATTATTTGATTTTATTTCAATTTAAAAAAATATTTTCAAAAACCGTACACTAAAATGACCAAATCAAAATAACGATCAAGTTCCTTGTGGTTTCAAAAGTCAATGTAAACAGTGGTCTTTCCAAAACAACACACATTACGTATAGCACGTAAATACATTATTCATGTGGTGCGGTTTGATCAGCCTGCAGGTTTCTATAGCAGAGTGGTTTATCTCAAATTAACAACGCTGTGATACAGTACTTAAAGGGACACAATGTCATGTTGAATTTTTTGAATTTTAATTAATTTACTTCAGAATTCAAGATGAACATTAAAAATTGCCATTATTGTTGTTTCTACTAAAAAAAACCAAGCAAAACTTGATTAAAACAATGTTTCAAATATGTTGGAATACCACCCTTAACCACGTAAAATGCTGATCGGGCCCGATCAGCATTTTTTGAATCGACGTTTTGTCGTACAAAGAGGGCTGATTTTTCTTAATCCTTATAGGTGTAAGTTCATACATGTAATACAATTGTAAAGATATATAAATCCCAGTTTTTATCATATATTTTTGTAATTGAGGGCGCTGCCTCCACCACATCTCTTAATGCCCCTTTAAAGGTATGGGAAGTTGTTGAACTTCTAAGAAAGTATACCACAAATACCGTGTATCCATGTACAAAATGAATACTAACTACCGTCGTGGATGCATCTTTTGATGTAACACGTGTCACCTATATATCACACGTGCACAAGCCTGATGCACCTGTGGTCTATCAGTCTTGAGTTTGACTACATATGTGTACTGTCGCGGAAAAATAGTGTTGTCGGTAAATGTATTTTGAGATATAATGGAATGTTAAAAAATTATAGTAATTTGTCTTCATAAAATTGGAAAACGGTATTCAATCTTAACCACAAAGGTGTCATTTTGAAGCATTCAAAAGCTCTTTTTGTTGGCATTGACTGCACCCTTTTCCGGTGGCTGAACACATATATGCTTATTGAAATCAGTTTGCGATGTAGAGTGAACACTCTATAGCTGCTAGATGGCCAAGACAGCAAACATGTGCCAAATACAACTGTGTGCATTAACGGTTCCAACCAGCAAATTTATAACAAGCCTTGCCTGTTTGGTATGGAACACACTATAATTATGTAGGCTCTTACTAACTGAGCTAGAAATGAAGTGCCTTACTAATACTAGCTGGGTGCATTAACGGTTCCATACACCAAATTTACAACAAGCCTTGCCTGTTTGGTATGGAACACACTATATATTATGTAAGTTCTTACCAACTGAGCTAGAATGAAGTGCCAATACCAGCTGGGTGCATTAACGGTTCCATACACCAAATTTATAACGAGCCTTGCCTGTTTGGTATGGAACACACTATATACTATATTATATAAGTTCTTACCAACTGAGCTAAAAATGAAGTGCCAATACCAGTTGTGTGCATTAACGGTGCCATACACCAAATTTATAACGAGCCTTGCCTGTTTGGTATGGAACACACTATACAGCGTGTCCCAAAAAACTGGGTCCAAAACTTTCATAGCTTATAACTTAAAATATGGGAAACATAGATGCTTCATGTTTGGGAATATAAAAGTAAATATATCTGACATTATTTGGTGAAATTATAAGATGATTGGGATGTAAGGTTTTAGAAATACAAAGCTTTGCATACAGCGTGGTCAGAACCTGTTTTTCCGATTTTGCCCAAAAACCGTCCATGTGTTGCATTTGCGCATCGTATTGACGTCATCAAAGTTTTGCCTTTGACTTGATAACAATCACTTACTCAGGGAAATCTTCGTCATAAGGGGGATAAAAAGTGTAAATACCTATGTTTTTTGTTAGAAAAATCAATAAATAACCTTCTGAGACACTGCCATCTTTTTAAGCAGTTCAAGAACCCAGCCATTAAGTCAGTCATCTCATCAAACATGTCAAAGGAATTAAAGACAGGGCTGGAACTTCAGATTTTTTTTCAACCAGCCAGTCGGGATCGGGCAGGTAACTCACAAAAATACCTGCCCGACAGAAATTCCACCAGCCAGTGTAACTCTCACACTTGCACCGTAAGTTTGAAATTGTTTACCCGCCAGTCGGTTCCCGGGGTACTTTTTCCCGACACAACATTTACCCACTATGGGCAGGTGGGCGGGTGCTATTTCCAGGCATGGTATCAGGGTAACAGTTGCTCTGTTTTTGTATATATTCAACGACAAGGTTACTGCAATGGGTATTTATAATGCTGAATATTGATCCAAAATACCTATAATTTAACCCTTTTCTACCAAACATAAGATATTTCGTAGAATAAACACCATGCACATGATGTAGGGAAAACTTGCACACAACGTAAATGCAAGGCGGCGAGGTGGTTTATTGCTCAATTGGAAAAAACAGGGTTCTAACCACGCACTGTTGAAAGTTTTGTATTTCAGAAAGTTGTTATTTAATTGGTCTCACATTTTAACCAATTAAGGCCAGGTATATGTTCCTTGATATCCTCAAATATGGAGCAGCTACGTTTTTAACTTTTAAAGTTACAAGCTCTGCAGTTTTTGGACCCAGTTTTTTGGGACACGCTGTATGTAGACTCTTACTAGCTGATGAGCCAGAAATGAAGTGCCATATCAGCTGGGTGCATACCATACATTATTAAACAATTCACACTGTTGATTCTTGTTTGTTTGTTTGTTTACAGTCCATTGGCTTCCTGAAGGCATTCATTCTGTGTGTAGAGGACAAGGATAAAGTCAAAGATGCCGGGTAAGTGTGGCTGATAGTTATTACATAACCCACCTCCCCAATTCCCCGATGTTTCCCGATTTTGGTAACAGTCCATTGGCTTCCTGAAGGCTTTTATCCTGTGCGTAGAGGACAAGGATAAAGTCAAAGATGCCGGGTAAGTGGCTGATAGTTATTACATAACCCACCTCCCCAATTCCCTCATGTTTCTCGATTTTGGTAACAGTCTATTGGCTTCCGGAAAGTATTCATGCTGTACCAAGCATAAGTCAAAGATGCCTGCTAAGTGGCTTCAATTGTGACACATACAGGGTGAGTCAGAAAGAATGGGCACTTTCTTTTAGAGAAAGCACCACCGAAATTTCAGGCCTGCATATTCAAATACAATGATAGCGCTACAAAGACAACATATTTGGCTTTCATTAAAAAAAAGTTTGACTTTGAACATTGCATCATAATTTAGGAGGATCTATCAATGCACCTCTAAATATAAATATAAATATATAACTGCTCTGTAATTTTTTTAAATTATAACTGTTTAATGATTTGCCGCTTATTCTACAATCTTAATTACAATCTTAGAGTTAAACAAAACAATACAAAAAATAAAATAAATGAATACACATTCTGCATACGGTTTTTGAAAATCTTTGAGAAACAAACCATTTATTGAATACAGAATCATGTCTCCTCAAGAGTTGTCTCAAGATATTAAGCTAATACAAATGATACGTACATATATGGATTTCACCGGACATATAATGTGAAAGAATGAACCTTGATATATACACAGATTTTGTCCTTAACTCACTCTGGCACCGCTCACTCCTTATTATCGTACATTCATTGTGAAGTTGCTTTCCTCTGGAGATAGCGTAACACCTCGAGACACACTTAACCTTCTGTGTAAAGAGCTCAAGATGAGATTTCCTGAAGGGGAAGGTAAGAAATGCACCGGCTTGACCAAGTGTGTGAATCAAATCATTTATACATAGACGGAACAATGTGGATTAAATGGACATTTTAATCAGTGAAGAGAGTTCTATCTTATAAATTAAGGGTTTTGCTGGAAGGTTTGTGTGAAAACGTTTTATGGGGGAAATATTGGTTACACGTGTAGGTTGTATTTTTGTTGTTGACATGTCTGGAAGAACCTTCAACATATCAACATCATCAGTAATCAAATTGATTTGACATTTTGAAGACTCTACTCCCCCCCCCCCCCCCCAAAAAAAAAGAAGAGAAAAAAAAGAAGAAGCAATTAAAAAAATAATAATACATTTGAACTAAAGGAATTGAAATTTAGCTTTTGTTTTTCATTATGAAATTAGAAACATCTGATACGTACATATATGGATTTTACCGGACATATAATGTGAAAGAATGAACCTTGATATATACACAGATTTTTAGCTTACTACAGTAAGCTATAGCGACTCGAAGCGAAAGGTCACGGTATAGGTCAAGGGGAAAGTGCGACTGTGAAATATGGTTTTATCTTGGTCACACAAGTGGTATTTGTCGGGAAATGTACTTGAGATAGTGAAACAATATGATCGCATAAATATGTTATAAAATGGGCTTGATTGCCATTCGACAAAATAGGCAATTTCGCGTTATTTTCTTTATTGTCAAAATTGTATTGAAAATGCATGTAAATGCTATTAATAGAAAAGTTGATTAACAAATGACACGCATGTATTATGACGTGCAAGCGTGATTGTCTTATTGTGATTGGTTTAACTACTAGAGACTCATTATTATTCATGATACGAAATCAGCGGAAAGTAAAATACAGCCGTCAAAGTGAAAAATGGGGGGAGGTCGTTTTTCGTTAATGATGTTAATCGCTTCTGTATATATTCTTCAAACTATATCTCCGATTTCAGCGGCCAAAATTAATGGAAAATGATGTTTTCAAAGGTTTTTCATCATGAAGTGCTGTTAGAAATTCGCGAAAAAGAGTAAAACTTGCGAATATTGCCTTGCCAAAATGCTGAATTTGCGTGCTTTCGTGCCGTATATTTTGTATTACCCCCAACCAGTTTGGTATCGTCTGCCATTCATAAAACTTGTGGACGAATGACATAAACTCAATGGGTAAAACACTTCCGGGTTTGGAGCTCGCGTCTTCGGAGGAAAATTTGCGGGGTTTTGATTGGTCATTTGGCACTGCCGAATGAATCTTCGGAAAAACGATAGATGACCCAACTTCATCTTTTCTCGCTTCAAAATCGATCAAAAGTGGTTCAAAAGTTACGACGATGTGAAGAGTTCATCTTCAAATTTCCACCTGAAGATTTCGTCCGATAATGTAGCGAGTAGGTATGGTAGTAAATAATATTATATAGATTAATAATAATTAATAATATCGTAGACTTTAATTCATTTTCACCCGCAACTTTTATGATGAAATTTCTTGTTTTGAGTACCCTATACTTCGTATTGACAGCTTGGCCCATTACATGAGTGTGGCACTCTGATGCACGTACGCCACTGCAGTGAGCATTGTGATTGGCTTTTTTTTGGATAAACAACAAACAAACAAACAAAGTTGAAATGGGGGTGGGGGGGGGGGTGGATAAACAACAAACAAACAAACAAAGTTGAAATGGGGGTGGGGGGGGGGGGGTGAAAAATCTGGCGGATATCAATTTTTGTTTTTCGTCATTTTTTAATTCTTCAATATGTATACTTAACCCTCAGTTAAACAAAATCAAATTTATTGGTGAGGGAGGAAGTACAAAAATCATGCCTTTATTGAGGCAAACTGTGTCCCAAAGTGGTGATTTATCTTCCAAATACATCGTATTTTCCATAGATAGGCGACACTACTACGCACTGACTTACCTATATAAATTTGGTATCGTTCGAATCATGATCTTGCCATATATGGTAACATTTAATTAATTATGCATCGTATGTCATGAATATTGATCATTTAAAATGGTAAACAAATCTGACAGCTGAACTGCTTCAACGACGTTTGTGGAACCCGTGATTAAAAGTAAAATTCTGAAAACGTTCGCAGATAAAAAATGACTACGAGTGAGTCGAAAGGCTGATATAGCCTAGACGTGAGTACAAAATAAACCAAATATAAAATGAAAAGGGGTACTTTAAAATAAATAATACATCATCGTCCAACCCCGCCTGTTCCTCATACGGTTCTCCCATCCCTGGTTCTCCTACTAAAAAAGGAACCCAAGAGTATGGCGCCGCTCACATCGGCGGTGTTTACGTACGCACGATGTTGCTCTAAAATTCGCTTCATTGTGCACATTTGATTGCACTTATGAAAGTTTTATGCATTTTGGTAGTACACAAAATTATTCTGATGGTAAATCTTGAACGAATCGCGATTTTAATATGTAATGTTAATGTCCGGAAGCTGATTAAAACCGGTGCAGATTTCACAATAATAAATGAAGACAACACAGAGAACAGAAGTACATATCTACAGTACAGTACACTTTGGTGGACATTTAGTATATTTTATTGCGATTTCACTTCCTCGAAAATCTGAACTACCAATTTTCGTAAATCCCGAGTCCCGCCCGAAAAACAAAATCGAGTCCCGGGAGCACTAAATTCCCGAAAATCCCAGCCTATGCCTATACTAGCCTAGGCTATAGGCTATGATGTATGGTTATATTATTTTGATATCAGAGGAAAAGCCTATCTTATTCTCAATATTCCCCTAAACCAATCACCTCGGTAGATGTTATTGTTACTTATTGAACCATCCAGAAGACTGAATGCCAATTCGCCAACTGGTTTTTGTGGCATTACCAAAGTCAAAGTAGTGGCGCACCATTTAAAAGGCCAAATAAAAAAATAGTAGTTTCTCTTCCCCGCGCGTGCGCATCCATTTTGGCCGCCGCGTCAAAAAAATAGTTTTTTTCTTCAATTTTTTTTTTTTTTTCAATTTTTTTTTTTCAATTTTTTTCTTTCTTCAATTTGTTGTTGTTGAATGTTCTCAAGATCACACTGATGTTGTAAATGGAGAACGTGTCAATATTTAAAAAAAAACCTGTTAAAATCAAAGAACAACATATTACAGGCAAACCGTTAATTATCAAAACATGATACAAATTAAACTGTATCATCAGATGATATAAATAAACCGTGGGTAAAACTGGTGTTTTAAAATACCAGTGTGGTCTTCGGAACATTTGTTTGTCGTTTTTGGCTGGAACTGATTTATTTATCAAGATATTCCTGAGATCACACTGATATTTTGTAAATCTAGAATACACATCTTTTCTTATTTAGCTTTGTATTCCTGAAAGAGAAAAAATAGAGAATAAATCCTTGTGTTATATTAAAATAAACATTTAAAATATCGCGAGCTGTTTCCAGTATGTACCCATTTTAAGATTATAAAGCTAGTCTTAGAAAAGTGGCGGCCATTTTGAAGCAAAAACATTTCCACCATGTTGGAAAAAGCGAAACAGTTTTGGAAAAAGGGGCATTCGCCATTTTGGGAAGAAGAAAAAACAACCTCATCTTCCTTTTTCACAAAGTTAGCACGAAAAACTAGTTTTATTTTTACTTGGCCTAAGATCCAGGGGCCATGGGAGTTTGGTGACCTGTAAATATTATTATTTTCATTAAATGATGCATATTTTCATAAAATAGGTGTTGTATTTTGCCATTGTTATGTACCCAAGTTATTCATCTCTGTACATATTATTTATTGAACCTTCACACATTACATAAGAGAACAATCATCTACCATTAGGTCGCACCATTTAATATCCAAGGTGTTTGGCAATATTTTGTTTTAATACCAGAAAGAGACTATTTCTTGATCTTATGAAATCTCAACCGAAGCATATAGAAGGGCAAATCGGTCACCCGGGGTTTGGGCGGTCACCCGGGGTTTGTCGGTTCTCGGGTTTGGTGGTTTGTAGAAGGCATGCATAAAGCCCGATCGGACAAACTTTGAAAATTCGACCCTTAGACGACCTTTGACTCCGGACGACCCAAGAAAAGCAAAGCCGTTTTATTTTTTCCACGCTCGACTCGTAATTTGGGCTTCCCGTCACCGAGTTTAAGCCAGATCGGACAAACTTTAAAAATTCGACCCCTAGATGACCTTGACCCCGGACGACCCACGAAAAGCAAAGGTGTTTTATTTTTTCCACGCTCGACTCACATTCGGGCTTCCCGTCCCCGAGTTTAAGCCCGATCGGACAAACTTTGAAAATTCGACCCTTAGACGACCTTTGACCCGAACGACCCAAGAAAAGCAAATCCGTTTTATTTTTTCCACGCTCGACTCGTATCCGGGCTTCCCGTCACCGAGTTTAAGCCCGATCGGACAAACTTTGAACATTCGACCCCTAGACGACCTTTGACCCCGGAAGACCCGACAAACGCCAACCCGTTTTATTTTTGCCACGCTTGCCTCGCATCGAGCATTGTGATCACCGAGTTTAAGCACGATCCGACCAACTTCAAAAGTTGACCCCTAGATGACCTTTGACCTCGCACGCTCTAGCGAATGCGAACTTGCTCTTGCGGGGACCGAGCTGCACCACCCACCGAGTTTGAACGCCGCCTGACCCCGGGAGGCGACGTAAAAGCGCGCACAGACAGACAGACAAACAAACAGACAGACAGAGAGTAGCGTATTATTATATAGATAGATAATTCTTGTTTCATGTAAGGTATAATATGGATTCGAGCTTTGCATCATTTGTTATATGCTGGACAGATTATAGTGGTTTACAATATGAAGAGGTTTTTTTGCAAAAGGGCCTGCCATCCACTTTGGCTCTTATTGAGAAAAAGTCAAAAAAACCTGTTCTAAATATTCAAGTTGAGCAATTGAAAAACTGAATGGATTATGAAAGAGGTACACTACATACTAATTTAAATTGAAATACATTCCAAATGTGCTAGTTTTCAAAAAAATTAAATCATGTTTACATTTTTTGAAAATTTGGATGTAGGCCTAGGCCCTTTTGCAACAAAACTCCATCTGTTTGTACATAGAGAAAAAATACCACTAAAAAAAAATCATTTATTTTAATCATTTAAAAAAGAAGAAGTTTGATACAGAAATGTATAGGTCACAATCATGTTTCAAGGAAATGAAGTCATTTTTTTTCTTCAAAAAGACCTACATCTCATTGTAAACAGCCATTGAAGTTGTTGTTTTGTTGCAAAAGGGCCTGTATCCCGATTTAATTCTGGACACAGGCCCTTTTGCAACAATTTCAATGGCTGTTTACAATGAGAAAAAAATGACTTTTTGAAAATGACTTTTTGAAAAATGACTTTGTTCCTTGAAACATAAGATTTTTCCCTATACATTTCTATATCAAACTCATTTTTGAAAAAAAATGCACCATAGCCCTTTTGCAACAAAGCTCTTCATATATAGACATGTATTATGAGTTATGAATTTTCCCAAATTCTCAGCTGTAGTGAGCTTCTGCATCATTGATGCTCTCGTTTCCTAAGTCACTCTGGCACCGCTCACTCCTTATTATCGTACATTCCTTGTGAAGTTTGTTTCCTCTGGAGATAGCGTAACACCTCGAGACACACTTAACCTTCTGTGTAAAGAGCTCAAGATGAGATTTCCTGACGGGGAAGATAAGAAATGCACCATCTTGACCAAGTGTGTGAATCAAATAATTTATACATGGACGGAACAATGTGGATTAAATGGACATCTTAATCAGTGAAGAGAATTCTATCTTATAAATTAGGGGGGTTTTGCTGGAAGGTTTGTGTGAAAACGTTTTATGGGGGAAATCTTGGTTACAAGTGTAGGTTGTATTTTCTTTTGACATGTCTGGAAAAACCTTCAACATATCAACAATCAGCAGTAATCAAATTGATAAGACATTTTGAAGACTCTACTCCCCCCCCCCCCCCCCCAAAAAAAAAGAAGAGAAAAAAAAGAAGAAGCAATTAAAAAAAAAAAATACATTTGAACTAAAGGAATTGAAATTTAGCTTTTGTTTTTCATTATGAAATTAGAAACATCTGATACGTACATATATGGATTTTACCGGACATGTAATGTGAAAGAATGAACCTTGATATACATTTTCCCTTAACTCACTCTGGCACCGCTCACTCCTTAGGGACGCACCATTAGATACTCAGGGGGGGGGGGGCATGGAAGTTTAACAACAACAAAAAACTTTGCCCACTATCCAGGAAAAACAACAACTTTGCCCACCAACCAGGAAAAAAGAGAAGAAAAAATGACCCACTGCTGAGTAAAAAAAAGAAAAAGATGACTCACCCAAAAGGCCCAACTCAATGTAAAGAAAACCATTAAAACCTAAAAAAAACAACTTTGCTGGCTTTGCTAAAATAAAATAAAAACTTGCCGCCTTCGGCGGCAAAAAAAAAAAAATCCGCCTACTTCGGTGGCGAAAAAAAAAAATTCCGCCCGACCCCAACTTCCATGCCCCCCCCCCTGAAAATCAAATGGTGCGTCCCTTATTATCGTACATTTCTTGTGAGAAGTTGTTTCCTCTGGAGATAGATAGCGTAACACCTCGAGACACACTTAACCTTCTGTATAAAAGAGCTCAAGATGAGATTTCCTGACGGGGAAGATAAGAAAATGCACCGGCTTGACCAAGTGTGTGAATCAAATAATTTATACATGGACGAAACAATGTGGATTAAATGGACATCTTAATCAGTGAAGAGAGTTCTATCTTATAAATTAGGGGGGGGGGGTTTGCTGGAAGGTTTGTGTGAAAACGTTTTATGGGGAAATATTGGTTACAAGTGTAGGTTGTATTTTTTTTGACATGTCTGGAAGAACCTTCAACATATCAAGATCATCAGTAATCAAATTGATTTGACATTTTGAAGACTCTACTCCCCCCCCCCCCCCAAAAAAAAAGAAGAGAAAAAAAAAGAAGAAGCAATTAAAAAAATAATAATACATTTGAACTAAAGGAATTGAAATTTAGCTTTGTTTTTCATTATGAAATTAGAAACATCTGATACGTACATATATGGATTTCACCGGACATATAATGTGAAAGAATGAACCTTGATATATACACAGATTTTGTCCTTAAGTCACTCTGGCACCGCTCACTCCTTATTATCGTACATTTCTTGTGAAGTTTGTTTCCTCTGGAGATAGCGTAACACCTCGAGACACACTTAACCTTCTGTGTAAAGAGCTCAAGATGAGATTTCCTGACGGGGAGATAAGAAATGCACCGTCTTGACCAAGTGTGTGAATCAATAATTTATACATGGACGAAACAATGTGGATTAAATGGACATCTTAATCAACGAAGAGAGTTCTATATCTTATAAATTAGGGGGGTTTTGCTGGAAGGTTTGTGTGAAAACGTTTTTTATGGGGAAATATTGCTTACAAGTGTAGGTTGTATTTTTGTTGTTGACATGTCTGGAAGAACCTTCACCATATCAACAAACATTTTGAAGACTCTACTCCCCCCCCCCCCCCCCCCCAAAAAAAGAGAGAGAAAAAGAAGCAATTAAAAAAAAAATTAAATTTGAACTAAAGGAATTTAAATTTAGCTTTGTTTTTCTTGCTTAAGTTAAGTTTGGTTTAAAGATGCACAGTTTGACACCCATTTTAATCTTAACACTTTTGATGCGGCAGGCAGCTCCAGACGACATTCCAAATTCTCAAAAAATGTTTTAAAATGTCAAAACTATTTAATTTCATTGCCATATTTGGAATCACCATGAGAAATGCATTGACATAAGTACAAACATGCCTGGTATTGGGTCAGTATTCATTGAGTAAATTGTGAAAGGTTTCTGACAAATCTGTTTTGTGTATGGTAAAACTAATAGCCTCGTGGAAAGTACCTCTCCATAGACTGTCTGTCTGTATGTGAAGTTATGAAATTAGAAACATCTGGAAGTGTGCGTTTTACTTTGAGCAGGTTTTTTTTAAGGGTTAACAAAAACCCATTTTGAACTGATTTTCAAGATTTTGAATATGTAAAGCCGATAGAATTAAACCCAATGAATCATGCTCATGCTCATATCAGTGTATAGATCTATCTTTTTTCTTTAACACTTAACACTTTCCACACTGCTATTATACACAAAACAGATTTTCAGAAACCTTTCACAATTTCCAAAGTCTATCTCAATGATTACCGACCCAATACTAGGCATGTTTGTACTTATTTCAATGTATTTCTCATGGTGATTCCAAAAATGGTAGTGAAATTAAATAATTTTGACATTTTTGAAACATTTTGTGAAATTTTGGAATGTCGTCTGCAGCTGCCTGCCATGTGGAAAGTGTTAAATACCATTTTTGAATTGACTGAGCTGAACCGTGAAGGTGTTTTTTTCAATCTGCTGATATATACAGAAAGTGTCAACTTCATGATATTAGACACAAATATTATAAGAAGTACTCTGTGTTGATGAAATACACCTAGCACAAAAAGTCCCTGACCAGGCGCTTTGAAGTTGGCTTATTTAAGATCAATACGAAAAATCGAAGATATACATTTCATGAGTTTTCAAATTTCTTCTCCGTAGTTTGATACCTCATTCATAAAAATCGAGTAGATATTGTTGATGTTATGATGTTTAATCGACCACAACTACCAAAACAATTCTTGCACTAAAAGTGGGTTTCAATGGGATATCCCCCGGGATATCCTTGCTTAATGTGTGATTACGCATTGAAAATGTGTTTGTGTACCGACTCCCTGTCGATGTATGTTACCCATTCATCCCAATACCTGACTGTGTGCACAAATCAATCAATCAATGATGCAAATCAATGATATCCCATAGGAAACCAATTCTAGAGCAACTTTGTTGTTGTTACTTGCGGTTATTGAAATCATTATAACTTCAAAAGCATCAATTCAATCTTATAAAGGAGGTATCAAACTATGGAGAAGAAATTTGCCCATTTAATGTATATCTCAGATTTTTGGTACCGATTATTGATTTAGGATTAGCCAACGACAAAGCACCTGGTCAGGGACTTTTTGTGCTAGGTGTATATCACTTTCTTCGATGTCAACAACAAGATTGATGTGACTGAACTTGAAATGTTGTTATTCAATTTGCTGATAATTGTTTAATGTGTTTAATCTATTTGATGTCTTTAGGGTGAAATTGGTTCATGATACATTTCAATTTCAATTAGCAAGTAATTGTGTATATGATCAGTATTTGGAAAGTGGTGGAGGCAAAAAATGATAGAATATTTGTCTAGTTTAATAATAACAAGAATGATTTTTAGATACGTGATTAAGTTTTCTTTACTTACAATTGATTAATACAATTTGAAATACAATAACACTAGCGCAGCAGCCCCAAAATAAATACGACTTTTTGAAATACCTGATATTAATTTGTTCATATGATTGGCACGTATCTGTCATCTTACCAATTTCACAAATTCATAATTGAAGATGGATGGGCCAAGTTTATGTCTGTTCAAACAATTAAGTCTATTCTTGATTAGATCAAAGACGGTAGTTCACAAACCTTATCATATTATTTATACAAGGTCAGGGACTAGGTTTCTTCTTTATGAGGATAAAATATAAATCTCAAGTTCAAGGTTTTCATGGAACCTTCATCAAACCAACATCTGTATTAAGGGTGCACACCACTATTACAGTCCAACGCCCAGCTTCCGTCGATCGCGATCACGAATGTAGTTCCTAAATAACGGAAAGAATGGTTAATATTGACATGATATGTCATTCAAAATTATTGAATTTGGTCTATATTTCTTCACTGAAGTGTACCTGAGATAATGCGAATGAAAAGAGTATACATCTACTGTTTTGTTAGAAAATATTGGCGGAGGGATACACATTGGTCACAACGGGCTACAAGGTGTAATTTCGTGTTAAAAAATACTACTCCGTATAAAGGGGGAAATATAGAAAAATGTAAACGGTCACCCCCATCTGAGTTTTTGACCCAGGTAAGATCTATGTGTGTTAATAAATATTCCAAGATTTCATTCAATGAATCGCAAGGTAACTCAAGATATTGCCGTTTTCCCGAGGCATCTTTCCCATAGAAACACACGTTAGCGCGTAATAGTGGTATGCACCCTTAAAGTGCTCAGTTTTGTTTATGGTGTGAATTGAACCTCCATTGAAAAGCAGGGACATATCTATACCAGCCTACCAGGCAGATTACAAGTAATCTCCTTTCTGTCGACTGACCTTGTCCCAGAGATCTTTTTATCCATATGTCCGTATATGGCCGTGGTGTAGTGTGGAATCCGTCGCCTGTGGTGCGAGAGGTCCCTGGATCAAATCCCAGGGGGGTCGGGGGGATATTTTAGTCGATTTTCCACGTTGAAGAAAAAATTCTGAAAAAAGTGGGGGGTAGAGTTAAGGTTAATGGTTTTGCTGATGATTGTGAGTATTGTCAAATACTATTACTATGCAGTTTACTCAGAGATGCCCTGAAAAGAGATACTAAAGTTTAAAAAAATGATTTCTTGATATCAGGGGTGGTTGGAAATTAGCTATAATTCAAGAATTAGAGACTTTGAGTAGCGTTAAGTCAGACATACATCTAAATTCTTACTGGCCAGCCGGGAGGGTAATTTTAAAAGTTTCTAGCCCGATGCAATCGGGGGGGGGGGGGGGGGGGGGGCACTGACATTGGAAAAGGGTATAGGTATGTGCCGCGCTGAAGGCCCCCTTTTTCACCCTCTGCTGCTAGCTCTTATGACCCCCCCTTTTGAACCTGCATCAGTTCTTAAGACACCAATTTTATTGAAAATTCAAAAATAGCGAAATTTTGCGTTCCAAGCCCCAATTCTTCTAAAATTTTGCGTTCTAAAACCAATAAAAAAAAATCAAAAATCAAAAATTAGCGTTCTGGCTAATCAAAATTGAACTAAAGGCCAGATCTCAAGACCTACTTTGTTCCTAAGACCCTATTTTACGTCACAAAATCCAAGCAGTTCAGTTCTGTAGCCCCCTTTTTGAAACCCTAGGCGGCACACCCCTACCCCAAAAAAGTTGAGTGCCCCCCCCCCCCCCCCCCGGATGCAATATGGGAGGGTACTAAGTGCAGCCCTGTTGAAAAAGACACCTAAGAATTATTATCCTACTGAATTGCACTTATGCTTTAATCATGTATAAGGATTTTATTTTGTGTTGAATTGAATGAACAGTGACAGTGTTTTTCAATTTGCTGATAATTGCGAAAAAAGTGTAAATTTAATTACATCATAGATGGAGTTAATGCAAGCTCGTGTTGACGTGAGGATATAGATCACATATTTTGCTGTTTGATGTCAAAAACAAGATGTGAGTGAACTTCATGAAATGGTGTTATTCAATTTGCTGATCGTTTTTAAATGTGTTTAATCTATTTTATGTCTCTAGGCTAAGATTGGCTTGGTGTTTCAAATTCAATTTCAATTAACAGGTTATTGAGCATATGATCGTTATTTGTATAAAGTGAGTAATATCACTAAAATAACAGTACAATATTTGCCTTTTCTTTGAATAAGTTCATCTGGATTGTTATTAAACATCGTTATTAAACATCTGTGATTTGATTTCGTTGAGTAGACAAATTCAATAAATAGTGAAAAGATTGATTACTCATGTTTTGCCTATTTTGATGTAGTTATTAAAATGTGATTAATTTTTCCTTCTTATCATCGATTGATAAATACAATTTAAAATATAATTAGCTCGAACTATTATAGCCTTAGAACAAAAAGGAAGACTACTGTTTAGCCATAAAACAAAAATGAAAATGAAATACCTGACATTAATTTGTTAATATGAATGTCATGTATCTGTCATCTTGCCAATTTCACAAAATGTGTGTCTGTTTAAACAATTAAGTGTATAAAGTTGTTATCGTCATTCATACACTGTAAGGGGCTAGGCTGCTTCTTGATGAGGATAAATCTCAAGTTCAAGGTTTACATGGAAACCTTTATCAAAATAGTTGTCAAACCTTTGCTTAGAAAAGGTGTGGAATGAAGCCATCCAAAGAATATTTCTTGTATTATGGTCCAGCATGATTAGCACCACTATGGTACCAACATGAATTTTCCCCAAACACAAACAGTGCAAAGCATGTGTTAAAGTAATTAACAGCTGGCGATCGTCTTGACTTCCACCTCCATAATACATGGTACAGATAGACATCTTTGCCACAGATATGAAAAGAAGTTGAATCTCAACTCAAATGTGTTATTTAAAGTTATTTAAAGAAACAAAGGATTTTTAGGAAAAACGAGAGAGGACTGAATTGAAGTCACATCAATTGTACTACTTGCAGCAGGATTTTCTTAAAGCCCCTCGTTTAACAAAGCCTTTCACTGCAATATAGTATCAATGGGAACCAGTAGACACTGGAGACAGATTTCAGTGGTCATGTGATGAAAGTGAAGCATGCTGGTGTTGCACTAGAAATCTTCTTTGAAAACCATCATTGAAATGACATCTCTGTTATTATGACTTGTGTCTCGGGGCACTCGCTTCCAATGATCACAAAGATTTTCCCCATTTGGTTCTTTCCCATTTGATCCGTTACTCATGTTTTCCTCCACATGTGGACCATATTGCCTTGAATGGACCCTTTTCAATTTATCCTCGTTGACCCTTATAGTTTCTATTTCCCTTTTGCCATAGCCCATTATAATTTGTTATTTGTAGAGATGGTTTGACAAACTTAAATTCTTAGTAACTGACTCATTATTGACTGTCTGTGGATGGAATTGAAAAAGTGTTGGAGCAAGACTGATATCATTCTTGATTGTGTCAGGGAACTGGATGTCTTTTTGCATCTATTATCTATAATTCAGGTAGGGTCCATGATTAAAGGATTCTCTGCCTTCCAAGTTTGATATTATTGCTTTACATGCGGCAGGTGTCTGCAGTCGACATTCCAAAATTTCACAAAAAGTTTCAAATTTGTTGAATTTCATTACAATATTTAGAATCACCATGAGATATGCATTGAATTAAGTACACGCATGCCTAGTATTGGTTGAGTATTTCATGAGATAAGACTTTGAAAGTTGGGAAAGGTTTCTGAGGAATCTGTTTTGTATAATATGGTCAAACTAATATAGCCACATGGATAGTGTTAAGGAAAACCATCATTGATGTGGCTGCTCTGGCTATTCACAGCAGCAGTTGGTGTCTTCCCCCAATCGTAGCAGGAGAATGCAGACGACATTCCAAAATTTCACCAAAAGTTTCAAAATTGTCAAAATTATTGAATTTCATTACAATATTTGGAATCACAATGAGATATGAATTACATTAAGTACAAACATGCCTAGTATTGGTTGGGTAATTCATGAGATAAGACTTTGAAAGTTGGGAAAGGTTTCTGAAAAATCTGTTTTGTATAATATGGTAAAACTAATATAGCCGTGTGGAAAGTGTTAAGGAAAACCCGATCATTGATGTGGCTTCTCTGGCTATTCACAGCAGCAGTTGGTGTCTTTCCCCAATCATAGCAGGAGAATATTAATCTTAGAGCGCTGAACTACAGCGTGTCCAAAAAAACTGGGTTCAAAAGTTTGTAAGCTTATAACTAAAAAAGTAGGAAATATGGATAATTCATATTTAAGGATATCAAACAAAATATATACCTGACCTTAATTGGTGAAACTCTGTGATTAATCCAATATAAAAAATTTGAAATACAAAGATTTTAATAGAGCATGGTCAAAACCCATTTGTCCCACTTTTCAAGGAACATCTCGATGGGCAGTAAACAAAATTATCTTGGTCATATTGCAAGAATACAAGTTCATTATACGTAAACCATAAAACAAAATGTTCTTTGTTATAGTCCGAGTTATTGTTAAGTTCTTTCAGAGAATAAACCCCATGCCGGGAATACTGCACATATCGCACAGTTTCATGCAACGCACGGATGGTTCATTCCTTAAATTGGGACAAATGGGTTCTGACCACGCTCTATTCAAATCTTTGTATTTCAAAATGTTTACATTGGATTGGTCTCCGAATTTACCCAATTAATGTCAGGTATATTTTGTTTGATATCCTTAAATATAAGCTATCCATGTTTCTTACTTATGTCGTTATAAGCTCGCAAACTTTTGAACCCAGTTTTTTGGGACACGCTGTATCTTGCAAATTTGATGGAATGCAATCAATATAATCAAGTGAAGCGTCTGTGTTCTTTGTGATAGTTGTAAGCATGAACAGATTGCAATACGGCCATGTGTTTTGAACTCACCACCCAAAAAGGGTGGTGGCGTTGCATTTTTGGTGACGAATCATCCATCTCTCTCTATTAACTCAACAACGAAATGTGGTAGAGCTATGGTTGAGGTGTCATGTGAAAGCCTATTTATCTAGCTACATTGTGTTAATAAATCAGGTATTTCTATAAATGTTTAGCTGAGATATGATTGATTATGTTGTGAAAGTCAGGGGTGGTGGCGGGTGGCGGCGGCGGCGGTGGCGGCGGCGGCGGTGGCGGCGGCGCTGTGTGCAATCTCTATGGGGAATATAGAAAATGTTCCCAATTCTACGTTCAATTTACTATAACTCCTCATTCCTGTATGGTACAAACATGATTTTGCTCTCATTTTATAGATTATTTTATATTCTATAAGATTCTGTTTCAACAAATGTGACAACTATTGTGCAACAATTGTAATCATGAATCGATTGCGTTGTCCTTGGCTTTTTCCCTATTCGCTACACAGTGAACTTGCCCTAATTCATCGGTTTTACATACATGACTATAACAAAAGAAATATTTAACCGATGATAGCAAAATTATACATTTTTGGAAAGCTCTCAAATAGGGGAATTCAAAAATGCCGTTTAAATCAGGATAGGGTGCATACCAAAAAAAAAATACTTGTAAACTCTAATGATTATGAAATTTAAACGTTTGTGCTCATTTACTTCTCGATATAGTATATTTCAACACGTTTACCATTAACAACTATTATGTTCTGATGGGTAATTGCATGAGGAACGTAAATATGCACAGTAAAATTATGATTGGGAAAGGTATCAAATTATTATTGAGCTTAAATCAAAATATGAAAAAAAATCGATATTTTTTGAACATTCTTAATCACAACATGTTACCATTAGGTCTTATCTAAATTCCAATAGCATATTTGGATTTCTTGTGAGATTACCGTTCAGAAAATATATACTTTATATGGGGTAGAACAAATAGTTATTGCGATATGCTAATTCGAATCTCAGATGGTGTAAAATGTAAAAATCTGGACATGCAACGGTAAGGGTGGCGAGTTCAAAACACACGGCCATACACCAAGTCTCCATTCCGTGGTTATATTGGTTCATTGTAAGATCAACTATTGATACGGTGAGGCCTGTATTGATTTTTGCATCAGGATATGTATGTATTGGCCTTCCAATTGCACTAATAGAAATAAAAGGTTATAAGAATAATAATAATAATAATGGTAATTTGTATAGCGCCGGTATCCATCAGAAATGACGCTCATGCGCTTTTGTAAACATGTGATATAAGTAATTAATACAGCACAAAAATGATAAATAGCATGGGTATTATACATATACTGTTTTGTACGCTTCATTGAATAAATGAGTCTTTAAAGTTTTCTTAAAACTATGAATAGAATCTGTACATTTAGCCTCGCGTGGTAGACTGTTCCAAATTCTTGCAACAGCAACGAGAAATGAACGTTCTCCCCATTGATTTCTTACTGGGTACTCGGTAAGAAGCAATTGTTTTGATGAGCGGAGTCCACTGTGTCCAGGTATATAGGGTTGCACAAGCTCAGTGAGATATTGTGGCGCCTTGTGTTGTAAAATTTTGAATGCGAGTAAAGCGAGTTTATATCTGATTCTATGCTCAACAGGTAGCCAATGCAAGTCCATAAGCACAGGGGTTATGTGATCAGATATTTTGGTGAAAGTTATAATTCTAGCAGCGATATTTTGAATACGTTGAAGACGCTGAAGTTGGATCAACAAATGAAATATCTTCAGGGCCTTGCTCTTTTCCAAATAGAGGAAAGAGTGAGGAAAGAGCGTTCCTTTTTAATCCTAAGCTTTCCTCAGTCATAAAATGTCAAAATCAATATAGGTATAACCAATCAAGTACCCATCCTTCTCTAAAAGTATCAAACCCAACCACTTCAATTGGCTAACAATACAGACATCTTATTTGAGGAGGAGCGAGCTTTCCCCGCTCTTTCCTCGAGCTTTCCTCTATGTGTTAAAGGGCAAGGCCCCTTACTGGATTTGATACACACTGAAATATCAAGATCTTCTTTACTTGGACTAGGCACAGGAAGGCATTTTTCAACAGCAGTTGGTGTTTCAGTTGGAGTCTTGCTGACTGACATGATAAGCTATAGATTACTAAAATTACGCTGCTATCTAACTATCTGTTATGCCTCTTTCTGTATTAACGCTTTCCATGTGGCTATTAGTTTTACCATAATACAAACCAGAATTTTAAGAAATCTTTCCCAACTTTCAAAGTCTTATCTCAAGAAATACTTAACCAATACTAGGTATGTTTGTACTTATTTTAATGCAATTCTCATGGTGATACCAAATATGGTGAGGATATTCAATACATTTGGCATTTTTAAACATTTTAAATTTGTTTGTGGAATTGTCGTCTGCAGATAACTTACACATGGAAAGTGTTAGGTTTCTGTTCCTGCACAATCGGCTATTTGATTTTTCCTCCTCCAAGTAAGATATATATTGAAATTCATAACTTCATTACAGCATATTATTACATTTGTGTAGAAAACTTGTCATAAGAAACGCCAAACTTGAAGAAAACTTGCCATGGGCCAGTTGCTCGGTGTGTACGAAATGTAGGAACATGAATTGTGTGATATGAATTCTCAGGCAACCTGCCAGAAAAAAACATGGCTACTATCAGTGACAGTGACACTCTGCAGGTTGTTATTGAACCTTAAGGTTTTCATTGGTTGTCATCACCTGTATACTATTATGCTACCCTGGTGCCCTTAGCACTTTCCATGCGGCAGTCGTCTGCAGACAACCGTTCCAAAATTGCTCAAAATGTTTCACAAATTTCAAAATTATTAAATTTCATAACCATATTTGGAGTCACCATGAGAAATGCATTAAAATAAGTACAAACATTCCTAGTTTTGGTTAAATAATTCATGAGATCAAACTTCGAAATTTGGGAAAGGTTTCTGATTTTGTTTTGTATAAGGTAAAATGAATAGCCCCGTGGAAAGTGTGAACACTTTCCGAGTGGGGTGATTGAGAGCGTAATTATCAGAATGAGAACAAACAAAACCACACACAAGAAAATCATATTAAAAACATTATTGCTCTTTTAAACAGTAATTTGTTGTTTGAAAATAAATTGTCACCCTCTGAGCAATCATCATCATGTGACTGTTATGCAGTAATCCCCCGCTGGTCATACCACGATATTATGACAAATTTAATCCCTCTTTCACGCTTCTCAGGGAATTGACAACATGTTTTCGTCATTATGATATTGCTTATCATACATGTGTTTTGTGTTCTGCACATAAGTCGTGCATGGTGGTATAAAGAATCATACATTTATGACGTGATCAAGCAAAATGAGTCACATGTCGGCAGTTTTGAATTTTGATATTTGTCCATGATTTAAACACAGGTGAAAAATGCTACCGTATGGTCCAAACCCCACTAAAATCGAACTTCTAGTTTTTAAGAACAACTGAGAAAACAATGTAAAACACAAAAGTGTGTCACTTCTTTATACCTGTAACTCAAAATCAATATTAACGACATACGACTCATTCTGCTTGATCGCGTCACATTTGAGATCCTTGACAATATGTTGTAGCCTCTAGTGGAATATACACCTAAAAATCCATTATCAGTGTGTGCCATTAGCCCGGGGATTGGGGGGGGGGAGGGGGTACTCAAAAATATTTTTTGATGGTGGTGTGCTGCTGGAGGTGTGAATCGTGATCCACTCTTAGGGGTGTTTTTACCTTAACACTTTCCATGTGGCAGGCGTCTGCAGACGACATTCCAAAATGTCACAAAATGTTTCAAAAATGTCAACATTATTGAATTTCATCACCATATTTGGAATCACCTTCAAAAACGCATTCAAATAAGTACAAACATTCCTAATATTGGTTCAGTAACCCTTGAGATAGACTTTGAAAATTGGGAAAGGTTTCTGAAAAATCTGTGTATTTTAAGAGTAATGGCCGTGTGGTGGAAAGTGTTATTATAGTGTTCCATTAGCCCGGGGGGGGGGGGGGGGGGGGGGGGGAGGGGGGGAGGGAGAGAGGTACTCAAAATATTTTTGAATGGTAGTGTAACCCTGGAAGTGTGAATTATGATCCACATTTAGGGGTGTTTCAACTTAAAAATGGCTGATTTTACTGGATTTTGTGTGTGGGGTCTTTTTATAGTGTTGAGGTGTTTTTTGTGTGTGTGATTTGGAACCCATGTTTAGGGTTTTCAAGCACAAGTAGTACCCCATGTTTAGAGAATGTTTGCAAAAAAACTGACCCATTTGGGCGACACATACCTGTAACACCTTATACACACACGAGTACCCCTCAGTCCATTAGCAAGCTAATACAAAATTCAAAACTCAATGTATATATCAAGCGTATATAATTTTAGACATCCAGGATGGTTTGATTTATAAATAATTATCTAAATTACACAGTAGCAGTAGTTAAAATGGTTGTACTTTATATTACTTACCCAGGTTGAGTCGTAATCAGGAATATTCATGCAAAGAACGCATCGTTAATTAAGCGGAACATTGTAGTTTAATGGCCTTCAAAAAACTAATGGACGTGAATTGAATAAGTATATCATTTTAGAATTTGTATTTGTTTCGGAATAGCAATTAATGAAGCTTTTGAGATGGCGGAGTAGTTTGCTAGTGTCATCCATAGGGCAAGGCTGATTTGGTTCATATGGTATTATAGCGGAGCATAGATCGTCAATAGAGGGATGATTATTTTCCAGATTACCAACCGACACATTAAGTAGGTTGACAAGGGAAGCCTAGGTGTAGCGGAGTTTCTGTGCGACTCGAAAGGTTGCATTTATTTTACATAATTTTTCACTTATATGTTGTGTTTGAAATGTTGATGTTCTGACATTTAAACTGGGTGATTTAAGGTCAATTTTAATTTCACAGACCACTTTACACATGCGGTGATATCTAGACCGGAGGCCAAATTTAGGTAGGCATATCACTACGTTGTTATGCGGCGGCTTATATCAACAACAAAAATGCGCGGAATCGTTCATTCATATTCAGATATGTTGTAGATTACCCTTGTGAGTAAAATATATCAACATTTCATTGAACCAAACGAACAAATATAGAAACTAGAGCCATTTAAGTAAGCCTTTTGTGATATGTAAGTCTATGGAGAGTGTCTTGGTTGCGTGCTCCCTGTGAGTGTCTTGGTTGCGTGCTCCCTGTGAGTGTCTTGGTTGCGTGCTCCCTGTAACATGAATAGATAGGTTTCCTGATGCAGTTTGCCTACATAGATCTGAAAATACTTTAGCATTAAAAAAATGTATAAAACTTTGTATTGAACATATTATGAGGATACTGTGAAAAAAGAATAAAATAAATAAAAAATAAAAAATCCAGGGTGATTCCTATCGTCACTCATACCTGATTAAACCTCCCATGTTTCATGTTCCACTTTTACAGTGGCATAGCCACCCCCCCCCCCCCCCCCCCCCCCCAACACCCCCACCCCACCCCAATATGGGAATCCTGTCGGTTGAGATTGTCACTGTCAGTTGAATTTGTCATTCTCGAACAAAAATTGACTGGCACTATCGGTTTGCAATAGCTCGTTTTTTTCGGGCCGATTTGGAGTTAACCCAGTCCGTCTCCCTACTTACTATTTTCTGTGCTTGTAATGAATAATAAATTTGCTTGAATAGATGGCTTTTAAACTATCATCACACTAGAAACATTAGTCAAATTGACATTAACCAATTTTGTCTTTTCATGAACCACAGTCTGTTAGTAATATTTGTCAGCGAAAAAAAGGGAAAATAGACCAACCCAACTTCAAGATATTTGGCACTTGAGGGCAACACAATAGTGTAAATATTGTATTATCAACATTTTATCAGCTATCAAAGTTGTGTGATACGCATGCAATTATTGGCTACTGTCAAATTATTATTGCTCACTACTCAGAAGTAATTAATGATTTTGGTCTGACAGATTGTCTGTCATTTGATTAATTTATAGCTCAATATTTCTAATATCGAGTTAGCGTCTCTGATATGTCTATTGGTAACGTGCTTGGCTGTTAGAGAATGTCGTTAATTAGAAATGGTAATCTTTATTGAGTTTTAAAATTTAAACTTACCTGTGTAAGTTGAATCTAAAAGGAAATAAATGCCATCCTCGGATAAGAACCACTTAGCAATTCTTCTTTATGACTAATTCAAGTTGAAGGGGTTGTGATATTGGCAAACTGTATTCAAATTATAGTTCTATAACCTTATCTGCGATCGTAGAACAAATGTGACGTGTTCTACCAAAACCAGACGGAATTGGGCAGACCTCCAAACTGAGAAATAGCCCAAAACATAATTGAGGGTGATTTTTTTTGGGAATTTGAGTTTCTGGTAAATAATTAATCTTCAGAGTGTTTATAACAATATTGTGAAAGATTCAGATTAAAAAATCATCCTAAATGTATGTTTCAGTGATTTGAAAAAATCCTAGCTCTAGTAAAAAGCCTAATTCTAGTAACTTTAAAGGGCGATATCTCAGTTTTGAGTTTTAATAAAGACCGTAAAAGACGAACTTGAAAATGATGTAACTCCGCTTTGGGAAGTCCGATTAAAAAAAGAGAGGTACCACTGTAAAGCTTAAGATCTTTAGTTTAATAATCAATTACTAATTCAATTTTGATATCTTGCCCAATTGTGTCTGGTTTCGGTAGAACATGTCACAAATGTGCTCGAACACTGACCCTAATTGCCAGGCTGTTTGTACCATAACATGTACGCTATTCGAGTCACATTGAAATAGACACTTGTTTCTGGTAGCCTGAAATATCCCCTTCCTCCTCATATCCCTCCCCCTTCCCCACCAATCAATGTTGCGAGGCCATGTGCCCCCGGGGGGGGGGGGGGGGGGGGGGGTACTCACCCCAGACGGTATACGGGGGTGTGCTGCTCTTAATGGGTAGCTTTTTGGGCACAAAATCCCTAAACATGGGGTATGGTTTTGTGCTGGAAATCCCTAATAATGGGGTCACTTTTTACAAATGGGTCTATTTTCGCAAAATTTGTGTCTATTTTCGCAAACATTTTCAAAAATTAGGTCTATTTTCCCGATAATTTGTGAAAATTTGGTCTAAAATGAAGCAAAGCCCCTAAAAATGGGTACCGATTTTTCCAAAATCACCCCTAAAAATGGGTATGGGTTTTGAATCTCCAACGGCACACCCCCGACCAAACCAAATCCGAGTACCCCCCCCCCCCCCCCCCCCCGGCATGTACCGATGGTGGACAAACTGTGGATTTCAACATTGATCAGGGGGGAGAAGGGGGAACACTTTACATTACACCTACAAATTGTTCAAGCAATATTTTCTAACATTGTGGTTTTATTTCTAGGATGATCTGTGTTCATCATAAGATGGGCAACTCCGGTTGAAATAAGATTACTTAACACTTTCCATGCGGCTATTATAGTTTTACCACAAAACAGATTTTTAAGAAACCTTTCCCAACTTTCAAAGTATTATCTTGTGAATTACTGAACCAATATTAAGCATGTTTGTACTTAATTCAATGCATATATCATGGCGATTCCAAATATGGTAATGAAATTCAATAATTTTGACATTTTTGAAATATTTAGTGACATTTTTGAATGTCGTCTGCAGACATCTGCCGCATGGAGAGTGTTAACTTTGGATTAATTGCATGCTGAAAAGGAAAATTTCAAAAATTATCAAGCACTTTTATAAAAGGCAATAAAGTTCAATAGATTAAAAATGTGTATTTTAATAAATATGCAAATATGTGAAGCAATTGAAATTGTCCTTTTTTGACCCGCTCTCCACAATGGAATTATTTTTACAATTGTGGGACTTGGTCAATCATCAGATTTCAGAACCTGACACTCCTTTAGTGTCCAATTATGCAAAATGCCAGGACAGAAGGAGGTGGTAAATATGCATGAAAATAAACAGAATTTTGAATCTTGAATTTGTTGTGGTCAGTCGGGGGCATATACAGAACTGGTTTGCCCCCTGTGGCCTTATTGGAATTGGAATTGTCATAGCTCAATATAAAGTTGGTCCATTACTGCATACAAGAAATGTACTGTCTTAGGCGATGAACCATGCCCCCTGTTCTATGAGTGGACAGACTTCAAAGGTTGGGTCTTGTTGGTTGGCCCCCCCACCTTCGGCCCCCCCACCTCCGCCCCCCCCCCCCCCCCCATAAATGACACAAACTGAAAAGGAAATATTTTGGAAATATGGGTCGGTATTCAGTTGCACTTAAACATTCTCTCCCCATTTTCTAAAAAAATTGGTCAGTCGGGCCGTAGAACAGTTTTTTCTCTCGCTTAGCTCCATTCTAAAAAGTCATCCATGAACATGATATTCATCTTTCGATCCAAGTTCTCCCCCCCCCCCCCTCCACTAGCATGCACAAATACCGTCAGTCATAAGAAAGGATGCCCTTTGTTTGAACAAAATGTGTCGAACAAAAACGTTAAAAAGAAACATGTGTACGAGCGACAAAATGATTGATGACAATAAATGCTCGATTGTTGCGGTACAATGGTACAATACCTTTCTGTGCAGATCACCTGTCGACCGACCCGTTTGAATAAGAACACAACACAGTTTCCCATTTCATTGTCAATATTTGTTTTTTGGTTGCTAAGGTGCTGGCAAATTGGCCGGTATTCAAACATGCGGCGGTCAATCGCGAGAAAGATTCTATGTCAATTTGCACAACTGTAATTGTAGTGATGACGAAGATGAGTTTTCATCGCAAAAGCTTATCATCGAAGATCTACTTTGGACAAATTCTGAGATAGTAGCCAACACTTTCCATGCGGCAGGCGTCTGCAGACGACACAGCAAAATTTCACAAAATGTTTCAAAAATGTCAATTTGGAATCACCATGAGAAATGCATTGAAATAAGTACAAACATGCCTAGTACTGGGTCAGTAATCCTTGAGATAGACTTTGAAAATTGTGAAAGGTTTCTGAAAATTATGTGTTGTGTATGGTAAAACTAATGACCGCGTGCAAAGTGTTAAAGGGAATCCGTGCCATGGAACTTTAGCGCTCAGATATGTAGCATTATTATTATGCATATCACTTCTGAAGGTTAAAGTTTTTAAAAGTACAGCGTAAAGACAAAAAATGGCTTTAGAAAAATCCCAATCACATGTATGGACGTCGCCATATTGATCAAAGCTATGACGAAAGACTTACGAGATGTCCGCGTCTCTGTTTCATGTATTGATATTATCGATTTATGCATTGAACTCCTGCGTGATACCGTCCAGCGACCTGTTGCTGATGAGGCGGTTTATAGTTACGATGACATCTCAATATTGGGTATGACTATCCCATCAGCACTTTCAACACAGACAACCATGCATGGATTTCAAATAATCACAGATTGGGGATGTGGAGTTTAAATTCGTTTAATTGCACATTATAGTTCTGCGTTCAAATAAAATGGTCAATATAGATCATTATTTTCCTAACATATAATGCATGGTTTAATGAATAGAACGGTATTCCTCTAACACTTTCCATGCGACTATTAGTTTTACCATACAAAACAGAATTTTCAGAAATCTTTCCCAACTTTCAAAGTATTATCTCGTGATTTACTGAACCAATACTAGGCATGTTTGTACTTATTTTAATGCATTTCTCATGGTGATTCCAAATAATTATGGTAATGAGATTCAATAATTCTGACATTTTTTAATAATTTTGTGAAATTTTGGAACTGTCATCTGCAGACGACTGCCACGTGGAAAGTGTTAAAGGGTAGGGGATAACAAATAGCCGCACCACTCTCACCAACCTCTAGTTATACTCCCATCGAGTATGTCTTAGAGGTAAAAAGGAAACAAAAGACACTTGAAGTCATACATGTACCTTTAAATGTCGAACATGTGGATGACTTTGTGAATTTGATTGTTTTTCACTGTCTTTAGCTTCACTCTTTGTTATATCTTTCTAAGCACTTAGAGTGTCTTCATACAAAGGTTTGTGATTTATATAAGATGTCATTGCATTACACCCCATTCTAAAATTGGAAAAAGGATCCATTTAAATATATATAACTGTCTTAACAAAGTGTTTTCAGCTGATCCGAATCTATGGACATTATTTTGCTATTTTCTATAATTTCACATTTGTTTATATCACTGGAGGTATTGCATTTTTAAAATTGGGACATTTATATGCAGCATTTCTAAAATAAATAATTTGATTTACACAAGCATTTTGAGCTGATCTGAACTTGCTGCGAACCTTGAAGTTATGGCGGCGTTGTGTTTTTACTTTCTATATTTTGACCACTTAACACTTTCCATGCGGCTATTACCATATACAAAACAGATTTTTCAGAAACCTTTCCCATCTTTCAAGGTTTATCTAAAGAATTACTGAATCCAAACTTGGCATGTTTGTACTTATTTCAATGCATTTCACATGGTGATTCCAAATCTGATAATGATATTAAATAATTGTGACATTTTTGAAGCATTTTGTGACATTTTGGAATGTCGTCTGCAGCCGCCCGCCGCAAGTGTTAAGAAAGAAGTTAGATGTTGTCAAGTTTGCACAGCCTTGAACTGGTTGATGCCGAGGTTGAACTGGTTGATGCCACGCTTGAACTGGTTGATGCCGAGCATGAACTGGTTGATGCCGAGCTTGAACTGGTTGATGCCGAGCTTGAACTGGTTGATGCCGAGCTTGAACTGGTTGATGCCGAGCTTGAACTGGTTGATGCCGAGTTTGAACTGGTTGATGCCGAGCTTGAACTGGTTGATGCCGAGTTTGAACTGGTTGATGCCGAGTTTGAACTGGTTGATGCCAGGTTGAACTGGTTGATGCCGAGGTTGAACTGGTTGAAGCCGAGCTTGAACTGGTTGATGCCGAGCTTGAACTGGTTGATGCCGAGGTTGCATGTTTTTTAAACAAAATACTGTGCACCCAAATATTTTGATATCATTTTGCCTCCGAAAGACCCCATCAAAATTTGTCTGTGTGTGTCCAGACAGAACAACTAAAGCGCCCCAAGCTATAACATCCAACTACACGCTATAATGCTTCCCATGACAAATGATAGTGATCACCACAAAGATGTTTTGGAGAAAAACAAAACAACTTCTTACTGGATTTACTTGTGAAAGTTAGACCAACAACAACAAAAGTTGTGTTGCCCTCCATAAAAAAGTAACCATACAGGTAATAATGGGCTTTTAACTCTAAAAATATATATCCTACCTCAAAATATTAAATCATAAAGTTGTTGGGAAATCTATGTTCTTTAATACGAGATATTGCACGCTAGGATCCGTTGAATATTGAAGAAGTGACAATCCAAAATGTAAGGTAAAATCACAATTTCATTTTCACATTTTAACACGGGGGAGAGTATGACAGGTAGCGTGTGTGTGTGGCGTATTGATCCATCGGAACAATACGGCCGACTATTCCAACCTTCGCATGCATCCCCCAATTGCACTACCGGCAATCGATAATGTACACGTAGCTGGATCCGCGTGTACAGAAAAGAAAAAATGTGAAAATTGAAATCGGACCTCACCTTACATTTTGGAGTGTCACTTCCTCAATAATCACCCGATCCTAATGTGCAATAACTCATATTGAAGAAGATAAATTTCTCAACAACTTTTTTTAGGTAGAATATATATATTTAGAGTTAAAAGCCCATTTATCACATTTATTACCTGTATTATAGTAGTATAGTTCCTTTTTTTGATGACTGTACATATTTTAAAACAGGATTGTTTGATACATGGTGGACTAGCGGTGAATTTTGCAAAAGCGGTCAACTAATTTGACAACAGTACATATAGGTTTCAGATATGAAACTTTGCCTTTGGGCATTGAGGACTGTATTTAAGTGAACATCAGACTGACAATAAGTTGAGTATCACATAGTGTACCCGAATTAGGTAATTTGAAACATAATAATGTTAGAATTTCTAGATATGCTATCAGTTTAATTTAAATATGTATCAGGTTGTATGCTAAAAACTTCCAGTCACAATATGGTAACAAATGTGGATACACCAATGATATAACTTGGAATTAGGTTTGCAATATTAAATTGTAACGGAATATGATAGTTGCCTTTAATACTTTTACAAGTGTAATGCTGTCCTGATTACAGTACGAGACATGGTATTAAACTCAATCCATGTTACGTTAAAGACGTCATGGTAGGGTGCGCATTGTACAGTCGTACAGATGCAAAATGTGTCAAATCGCGTTGTGGGCAATTGAACATGACCGGTTAATGAGATAAAAGCATGTTGGAATTACATGAATAATTGATCTATCTTTCCAAATTGATGCACTTTGGAATTATAGTTTGAGAGGCTATGAATAAACAATACTTCCAGACAAATTAAGTCATCATTTAGTCAAAGACTTTGGTTTATTACTGCCTTACTTTTTAAAGTGTAATGTAGTCCCCATTACAGCGGCGAGACATGGTATCAATTCAATTGAAACACAATCCATGTTACGTTAAAGACGTCATAGGGTACACATTGTACAGTCGTACAGATGCAGTATGTGTCAAATAATGTTGTGGGCAATTGAACATGACCGGTTAATGAGATAAAAGAATGTTGGAATTACATGAATATTGATCTATCTTTCCAAATTGATGCACTTTGGAATAATAGTTTGAGAGGTTATAAATAGACAATACTTCCAGACAAATTAAGTCATCAACTCATCAAAGACTTTGGTTTATTACTGTAGCTGTCGTTAAAGGTTTTGGATAAAGTTTTATCAAAGTTGCACTTGCAATTATTGGTTGCTAAACTTTCACTGGCCATGACCAAATCACTAGGTTTAGCAACATAAGTTTCAACCTCCTGTCTTACCACAAGGTTTTGAACTCTGATGATTAAATGCTATGAATTGATCATGATGCATTTGGCCGGATCACAGATAGTCTTGACTATCTGTGGCCGGATGTACAGCATCGCAAAAGGGTTGTGCTTCCTTTTGATTGCCCTCTGGAAGTACATGGTAGTCTTTGGTGAAAGTTTTGAATATTCATAGATAACATTCACAAGTATGCAGAGTTGTGTCAAGTAAATACAATTTGGCAATTTAACATTCAATGCCACAATAAATTGAATATCTGAATTGAATATTATATCACATATCCTTGCAAACATACAGGTAGGTTTGAATTGCTAGACATTGCTATCAAATTAATAGAAATACATACCATGTTATAAGCAAAAGACTCTCAACGACAGATTGGTAACAAATTAGGACACACCGATAATGTAGCGTGAAATTAGGTTGTGGGCAATTGAACATGACCGGTTAATGAGATAAAAGCATGTTGGAATTACATGAATAATTGATCTATCTTTCCAAATTGATGCACTTTGGAATTATAGTTTGAGAGGTTATAAATAAACAATACTTCCAGACAAATTAGGTCATCAACTCATCAAAGACTTTGGTTTTATTACTGTAGCTGTCGTTAAAGGTTTTGGATAAAGTTTTATCAAAATTGCACTTGCAATTATTGATTGCTAAACTTTCACTGGCCGTGTCCAAACCATTGGGTTAGCAACACAAGTTTCAACCTCCTGTCTTACCACAAGGTTTTGAACACTGATGATTAAATGCTATGAATTGCTCATGATACATTTGCCCGGATGTACAGCATCGCAAAAGGGTTGTGCATCCCTTTGATTGCCCTCTGGAAGTGCATGGTAGTCTTTGGGGGAAGTTTTGAATATTCATAGATAACATTCACAAGTATGCAGAGTTGTGTCAAGTAAATACAATTTGTCAATTTAACATTCGGTGCCACAACAAATTGAATATCTGAATTGAATATTATATCACATATCCTTGCAAACATACAGGTAGGTTTGAATTGCTAGACATTGCTATCAAATTAATAGAAATACATACCATGTTGTAAGCAAAAGACTCTCAACGACAGATTGGTAACAAATTAGGATACACCAATAATGTAGCGTGAAATTAGGTTGTGGGCAATTGAACATGACCGGTTAATGAGATAAAAGCATGTTGGAATTACATTAATAGTTATCTATCTTTCCAAATTGATGCACTTCGGAATTATAGTTTGAGAGGTTATAAATAAACAATACTTCCAGACAGTAAAATCTGGCAATAATGTACATTCAGTGCCACAATAAATTGAATATCTGAATTGAATTTCATATCACATATCCTTGGAAACTTTAAGGTAGGTTTGAATTGCTAGACATTGCTATCAACCCCATATCATGTTGTAAGCAAAGGCTCTCAGCGACAGATTGGTAACAAATTTGGACACACCAATAACGTAGCGTGAAATAAGGTTTTAGCAATATTAATTTGAAGTGGAATATGATAGTTGCCTTACTTCTTAAAGCGTAACACAGTCCCCATTACAGCAGCGAGACATGGTATTAATTCAATTGAAACTCAATCCATGTTATGTAAAAGACGTCATGGTAGGGTGCGCATTGTACAGTCGCACAGACGCAGTATGTGTCAACCCACGTTGTGAGCAATTGAACATGACCGGTTAATGAGATAAAAGCATGTTGGAATTACATGAATAGTTTATCTATCTTTCCAAATTGATGCACTTTGGAATTATAGTTTGAAAGGCTATAAATAAACAATACTTCCAGACAAATTAAGTCATCAACTTATCAAAGACTTTGGTTTATTACTGTAGCTATCATTAAAGCTTTTGGATAAAGTTTTATCAAAATTGCACTTGCAATTATTGGTTGCTAAACTTTGCTGGCCATGACCAAATATTTGGGTTAGCAGCATAAGTTTCAACCTCCTGTCTTACCACAAGGTTTTGAACACTGATGATTAAATGCTATGAATGGCTCATGATGCATTTGCCCGGATGTACAGCATCGCAAAAGGGTTATGCATCCTTTTAATTGCCCTCTGGAAGTACATGGTAGTCTTTGGGGGAAGTTTTGAATATTCATAAATAACATTCACAAGTATGCAGAGGTGTCAAGTAAATACAATTTGGCAATTTAACATTCGGTGCCACAACAAATTGAATATCTGAATTGAATATTATATCACATATCCTTGCAAACATACAGGTAGGTTTGAATTGCTAGACATTGCTATCAAATTAATACCATGCTGTAAGCAAAGACTCTTAACGACAGATTGGTAACAAATTACACACCAATAATGTAGCGTGAAATTATGTTAGCAATATTAATTTGAAGGGGAAGATGATATTTGCCTTACTTTTAAAAGTGTAACACAGTCCCCATTACAGCGGTGAGACATGGAATTAATTCAATTGAAACTCAATCCACGTTATGTTAAAGACGTCATGGTAGGGTGTGCATGGTACAGTCGCACAGATGCAGTATGTGCCAAATAATGTTGTGGGCAATTAAACACGACCGGTTATTGAGATAAAAGCATGTTGGAATTACATGAATAATTGATCTATCTTTCCAAATTGATGAACTTTGGAATTATAGTTTGAGAGGTTATAAATAAACAATACTTCCAGACAAATTAAGTCATCAACTCATCAAAGACTTTGGTTTATTACTGTAGCTGTAATTTAAGGCTTTGGATAAAGTTTTATCAAAGTTGCACTTGCAATTATTGATTGCTAAACTTTCACTGGCCATGACCAAATCACTGGGTTAGCAACATAAGTTTCAACCTCCTGTCTTACTGCAAGGTTTTGAACACTGATGATTAAATGCTATGAATTGCTCATGATACATTTGGCCGGATGTACATAATCGCAAAAGGGTTGTGCATCCCTTTGATTGCCCTCTGGAAGTACATGGTAGTCTTTGGGGGAAGTTTTGAATATTCATAGATAACATTCACAAGTATGCAGAGTTGTGTCAAGTAAATACAATTTGGCAATTTAACACTCGGTGTCACAACAAATTGAATATCTGAATTGAATATTATATCACATATTCTTGCAAACATAAAGGTAGGTTTGAATTGCTAGACATTGCTATCAAATTAATAGAAATACATACCATGTTGTAAGCAAAGACTCTCAACGACAGATTGGTAACAAATTAGGACACACCGATAATGTAGCGTGAAATTAGGTTGTGGGCAATTGAACATGACCGGTTAATGAGATAAAAGCATGTTGGAATTACATTAATAGTTAATATCTATCTTTCCAAATTGATGCACTTTGGAATTATAGTTTGAGAGGCTATAAATAAACCATACTTCCAGACAAATTAAGTAAAATCTGGCAATTGGACATTCAGTGCCACAACAAATTGAATATCCGAATTGAATTTCATATCGCATATCCTTGGAAACATAAAGGTAGGTTTGAATTGCTAGACATTGCTATCAACCCCATATCATGTTGTAAGCAAAGGCTCTCAGCGACAGATTGGTAACAAATTTGGATACACCAATAACGTAGCGTGAAATAAGGTTTTAGCAATATTAATTTGAGGTGGAATATGATAGTTGCCTTACTTTTTAAAGTGTATAACACAGTCCCTATTACAGCAGTGAGACATGGTATTAATTAAATTGAAACTCAATCCATGTTATGTTAAAAGACTTCATGGTAGGGTACACATTGTACAGTCGCATAGACGCAGTATGTGTCAAATAATGTTATGGGCAATTGAACATGACCGGTTAATGACATAAAAGCATGTTGGAATTACATGAATAGTTTATCTATCTTTCCAAATTGATGCACTTTGGAATTATAGTTTGAGGTTGAGAGGTTATAAATAAACAATACTTCCAGACAAATTAGGTCATCAACTCATCAAAGACTTTGGTTTATTACTGTAGCTGTCATTAAAGGTTTTGGATAAAGTTTGATCAAAGTTGCACTTGCAATTATTGATTGCTAAACTTTGCTGGCCATGACCAAATCATTGGGTTAGCAGCATATGTTTCAACCTCCTGTCTTACCACAAGGTTTTAAACACTGATGATTAAATGCTATGAATTGATCATGATGCATTTGGCCCATATGTACAGAATCGCAAAAGGGTTATGCATCCTTTTGATTGCCCTCTGGAAGTACATGGTAGTCTTTGTGGGAAGTTTTGAATATTCATAGATAACATTCACAAGTATGCAGAGTTGTGTCAAGTAAATACAATTTGTCAATTTAACATTCGGTGCCACAACAAATTGAATATCTGAATTGAATATTATATCACATATCCTTGCAAACATAAAGGTAGGTTTGAATTGCTAGACATTGCTATCAAATTAATAGAAATACATACCATGCTGTAAGCAAAAGACTCTCAAAGACAGATTGGTAACAAATTAGGACGCACCGATAATGTAGCGTGAAATTAGGTTGTGGGCAATTGAACATGACCGGTTAATGAGATAAAAGCATGTTGGAATTACATGAAGTGCATCAATTTGGAAAGATAGATAACTATCTATCTTTCCAAATTGATGCACTTTAGAATTATAGTTTGAGAGGTTATAAATAAACAATACTTCCAGACAGTAAAATCTGGCAATAATGTACATTCAGTGCCACAATAAATTGAAGATCTGAATTGTATTTCATATCACATATTCTTGGAAACATAAAGGTAGGTTTGAATTGCTAGACATTGCTATCAACCCCATATCATGTTGTAAGCAAGGGCTCTTAGCGACAGATTGGTAACAAATTTGGATACACCAATAACGTAGCGTGAAATAAGGTTTAGTAATATTAATTTGAAGTGGAATATGATAGTTGCCTTACTTTTTAAAGCGTAACACAGTCCCCATTACAGCAGTGAGACATGGTATTAATTCTATTGAAACTCAATCCATGTTATGTTAAAGACGTCATGGTAGGGTGCGCATGGTACAGTCGTAGACGCAGTATGTGTCAAATAATGTTATGGACAATTGAACATGACCGGTTAATGAGATAAAAGCATGTTGGAATTACATGAATAATTAATATATCTTTCCAAAATTGATGCACTTTGGAATTATAGTTTGAGAGGTTATAAATAAACAATACTTCCAGATAAATTAGATCATCAACTCATCAAAGACTTTGGTTTATTACTGTAGCTATCATTAAAGCTTTTGGATAAAGTTTGATCAAAGTTACACTTGCAATTATTGGTTGCTAAACTTTGCTGGCCGTGTACAAATATTTGGGTTATAGCAACATAAGTTTAAACCTCCTGTCTTACCACAAGGTTTTAAACACTGATGATTAAATGCTATGAATTGCTTATGATGCACTTGCCCTGATGTACAGCATCGCAATAGGGTTATGCATCCTTTTGATTGCCCTCTGGAAGTACATGGTAGTCTTTGGGGGAAGTTTTGAATATTCATAGATAACATTCACAAGTATGCAGAGGTGTCAAGTAAATACAATTTGGCAATTTAACATTCAATGCCACAATAAACTGAATATCTGAATTGAATATTATATCACATATTCTTGCAAACATAAAGGTAGGTTTGAATAGCTTAGACATTGCTATCAAATGTATAGAAATACATACCATGCTGTAAGCAAAAAGACTCTCAACGACAGATTGGTAACAAATTAGGATGCACCAATAATGTAGCGTGAAATTAGGTTGTGGGCAATTGAACATGACCGGTTAATGAGATAAAAGCATGTTGGAATTACATTAATAGTTATTTATCCGTTTCAAATTGATGCACTTTGGAATTAGAGTTTGAGAGGTTATAAATAAACCATACTTCCAGACAAATTAAGTAAAATCTGGCAATTGGACATTCAGTGCCACAATAAATTTCATATCTGAATTTCATATCGCATATCCTTGGAAACATAAAGGTAGGTTTGAATTGCTAGACATTGCTATCAACCCCATATCATGTTGTAAGCAAAGGCTCTCAGCGACAGATTGGTAAAATTAGGATACACCAATAATGTAGCGTGAAATTAGGTTGTGGGCAATTGAACATGACCGGTTAATGAGATAAAAGCATGTTGGAATTACATTAATAGGTGTATCTATCTTTCCAAATTGATGCACTTTGGAATTATAGTTTGAGAGGCTATAAATAAACAATACTTCCAGACAAATTAAGTAAAATCTGGCAATTGGACATTCAGTGCCACAATAAATAGAATATCCGAATTGAATTTCATATCACATATCGTTGGAAACAGGTTTGAATTGCAAGACATTGCTATCAACCCCATATCATGTTGTAAGCAAAGGCTCTCAGCGACAGATTGGTAACAAATTTGGATACACTAATAACGTAGCATGAAATAAGGTTTTAGCAATATTAATTTCAAGTGGAATATGATAGTTGCCTTACTTTTTAAAGCGTAACACAGTCCCTATTACAGCGGTGAGACATGGTATTAATTCAATTGAAACTCAATCCATGTTATGTTAAGGGGGTATGGACCCTCAGCATAGCCTCCGTAAAACTGCTATAACTTCTTCATTGTTCATTTTATCTATATAAAAGTATACATTTTTTTTGAAGAAAAGGGTTCAATGAATCCAACCATGATCATGAAATTGACCATTTTGGAGAAAATTATAAAAACACGTTCTTTGACCCATTTAAGGTTTGGAAAAGATAACTAAAAATATTTTGTCAAATTTTGTCATACTAGTTTTATTATAATCCTAATACAATTCCCTAAGAAGCGTTTTGTTTTGTTTTGTTTTGAATATCTTATTTATTTTTTAAAATTATAAACTAAAAATGTAATTTTTTTACCTCCAAAATCATTTTTTTGAAAATGGTCAATTTCATGTTCATGGTTTGATTTATTGAACCCTTTTCTTCAAGAAATTAAATTAAATGAATAATGACGGAGTTACAGCAGTTTTACTGAGGCTATTCTTAAGGTCCACACCCCCCTTAAACAGTCAGCTGTAAAACGGGGCCCCGTTTCAATTGAGGGCGCTCTATTTAGTGACGCACTGCCGTAATTTTTTACACGGCGATTCATCAAGTGACGGAAGTCCGTCGCCCGCCGGAATACGAACATAAACCACTTTTCAATAGAGGGCGGGCTTGAGAACGGGAGTGCGTTTCCAGAACGGGAGTGCGATTTTGCCGATTTTAAACAACGAAATAACTCTCTTATCACAGAGATAACCGTTACAAAGGCATCACTTCTGAATACTATAGGGCTTATATTTAATGTAAAAATTATCACACTTGCCCTTAAAATTCTATAAAATGGTGTAATCTCGTCTAGAAAATGGTGGTCTCATCGCAGCAAACCGGTCAAAAAAGACATAGTTTTAGCTTGTGTCGTGTTATGTTGGGGTCAAAGGTTAAATTAAATCAAAGAACTGGATGTCGCAAGGAGTTCTGGTACCTTATGCTGCCCTAAACTCGATGGATAGTTACTTTTTATACAGATAATTGGGGGTAAAAGGCGAATATTCAATCATTGCGCAAATTGACAGGTTTGCGTTACCTTGGTTACGTACACCCGTCGTTTTAGAGCGCCCTCAATTGAAACGGGCCCCGTTCTACAGCTGACTGTTAAAGACGTCATGGTAAGGTGTGCATTACAGTCGCACAGACGCAGTATGCATCAAATCATGTTGTGGGATTGAACATGACCGGTTAATGAGATAAAAGCATGTTGGAATTAGATTATAGTTTATCTATCTGTAACTGATGCACTTTTGAATGATAATAGTTTGAGAGGATATAAATAAACAATACTTCCAGACAAATTAAGTCATGAGCTTGTCAAAGAAATTCTGTTAATTACTGTAACTGTGATTAATGTTCCTGCAGTTGTCATTAAGTTGTGGGTACAAAAAATGTAGGTTAAAGTTTTATATTCATCAGGTTTTACTTATAAATAAAATCGCATTTCGTATAGACTTTTTTTCAGGTTTCTTTTGAGATAATTTTTTGTTGCCTAATATGTTTACTTTATTCTACAGTAATGCAAATGTACAATAAATCTAGTACTTCATTGAATCAATGACAGAAAAGTAAAAATGATAATTTAAGTGCCTTTTTGGAGGGGGGGGGGGCATTCTAGGGGCCAAACCGACTGAATTTGAGATATTTTTATGTATGGATTTGTTTTTAATTGACAATTTTGAAAATTGTTAAAAATTCACCAAAATGTACACAAATATTTGTCGGACCAACCGACCCTTTGGAATTAAAAATCCAAAGAATTCGTTTTTTTGTCGCCATGCATCACATGTTATTAATTTTGTTTTCACCGTGAGGAAACAGATACTGATCTCATCTCTTACACAACCTTTGTTCTAATCAAATTTTTATTCTCTGTTTTTGTCTTCCTTCATTACAGTTTTGATATTTTACATCGGTCTGTGAACAGCGAGATGGCCAAATATGTTGCAGCAACAGGCGAGGTAAGTATCTGTTGTTAGTTAGTACACTGGCCATTTAAGGCTATGAGGTATGCAATTGTTTTATTTATTTTTTATTTTTGCTAATCCAAGCTTCAGAGAATTTTTTTTTTTTTTTAAATAAAAAACAAACAAACAAAAAAACAAACAAACAAAATTTTAAAAAAAAAACCACAAAAAAAACCACACATTTTTTGGGTGTTTTTGTTGTTGTTTGTTTAGGCCTCAGCGCATTGACCTACGCGCCGTAGCTCATTTCACATACCAATGCGGGCGGGCTTCTGAGACAGACCTTCTTCTTTGTTTGGCCTTAACAGTAAGGTTTTACTAATTTGGAGGTCATTCACCAGGTTGTATTAAATTGAACCTGCGTTGCAAACACGTTTGTGTTCTCTCTAAATTAGCAGCTAATACAAAACATGGAATCTCTATCCGGCGTAAACTTTGGAACTAATTTGTGCGCTTCTTTAAAGACATAGTATGTTATCTTTTCCAGGGGACGCCCTCAATCCTCAAAAAAAATTGAAAGTAGATTTTCTTGCAGATTTACTTTTCTGATCATAAATCATAAATATATTCCAAGTTACAGAGTGATACGATTCCTAATAACCTCAAAATCATGGTTTTAGAGTGAATTTAGAGTAAACTTAAAAAAAAAAAAAAGATTGTACCGAGCGGTACAATCTATTTTCAAACCATGATTTTGAAGTAATTAGGAATTGTATCGATCTGTAACTTAGAAGATCTTTATGATTTATGATCAAAAATACAAATCTGCAAGAAAATCTGTTTTCATAGTAAAAATCAATGATAGAGGGTGCTACTTGGAAAAGATCTCATAATATACCTTTAATCTTTCAGGCTTCCAGCAGCTACTCTGGAAATCAAAATGCACAAATATATTTCTTTAAGAGTGTATCAACGAAAGTAAAATAATTTAAAACTGGCCAAGTGCGAAAAAAGATTCACAGGAAAATAACCACTTTTAATACTATCTTAATGGTCCCTGAAGAAATGGGCAACTAATGGACCCTTATAACTACAGCTAAACAATTAAAGTATAGCACCTTTTTTATCGCAGTCTGAAATGCACGCACTGACCGTAACACAATTACATGTGTTACCTGCGAGTGCAAAAGTGCAAGTAATTTTAACCAATATACGAGCTACACAGATCTGTTCCTAAAGAAAATAGTCGGTTAATCACCCTATCCAATGTTGACATGTTCATAGGTGTAAATCCCGTGGGTGGGGGTATATATATATCATATATACCCCAATATTTGGTGGGGTAATGGCAGGGCTGTCACTACGCTGGTCAGCACCGACCAGCACAGACCTCGGCCAACCGGCACTCTAAAAAATAAAATAAAAATATTGGTTTTTTTATTTTTTTAAAACAATTTGTGGATAAAATCATTAAACTGCCTCATAAAACAAGAAATTATGTGGCAGGAACCCTCAAAGTGCATTAAAAAACCCTAAAAAGACATTAAGAAGGCCTCTGGATCCCATGCCATGATCCACTGCACGTTGGCGATGCATTATGACCTCCTGACCTCGTGCTTTTATCTGCTGATTTTGGCGTGTTTTTAAAAATGTATCCAGCACTCAGATTAGTCTGGTGACAGCCCTGGGTAATGGCCTCTTCAATCATTCCCCCTCTCCCATGCTATGCATATGTGTATGATAAAATGCTAAATAACCCTAAACCTACCATATACCTCAATATACCACGCGACTGGGCACGTTGGTACCACCCGGCGTGGAAGTTTTTCGATGAAAAAATGGACCCAATCCATATAGTTTGCGCAATACACTGTGCACTGTACCGTTGACAGTCGTGGTGTAGTGGGGAATCCTAAGCTCCACGTGCTGGAGGTCCCTGGATCAAATATCGGGGAGATATTTTGGTCAATTTTCCACATTGAAAAAAAAATAATCTGAAAAAAGTGGGGGTAGAGTTAGGGTTAAGAAGCAATTTTTTTGATTTTTTTTTTTTCTTCAAAAATTTTCTAAGTTTTGTTAATATAACCCTAACCCTAACATATACCACAATATATCACGACTGGGCCCGTTGGTACCACCCGGCGTGGCCGTTTTTTGATGAAAAAATGGACCCAATCCATATAGTTTGCGCAATACACTGCGCAGACTATACCTTTGACAGTCGTGGTGTAGTGGGGAATCCTAAGCTCCACGTGCTGGAGCTCCCTGGATCAAATATTGGGGGGATATTTTGGTCGATTTTCTATGTTGAAAAAAAAAATCTGAAAAAAGTGGGGGTAGAGTTAGGGTTAATGTTAATTATTAATGTATTGGATGGAAGTTTATCTAAAATGTCCTTAAAAGTATTCACCATATTGCAGGCGAATCCAGTTTCAAAAACACACAAATGTTCAGCGTCTGAGGGTGGCACATCCCCCTCAGACACCCCCATGTGCGCACAATTGGCGCTAACACACCAGCCAATTATCCCCTCCCCCTGCCCAAAAAACAAATTTACGCCACTGGCTATATTCATGGTACATTCGCTTACTTATGCGCTATTTTTGTACTATGAGGCCGTGATCGGTCTTATTAAATGGAAGCGGGTTTAGTAACTGCAAAATGAATAAACATCAAAATTTGATGTTAAACCTGTTGTGAATTTTATTTTAACACAAACAATGCTATTACTCGCGCTGAAAATAAAATATGTTCAAAACAATAACAACCGACCGACAACCTCCCTAGCTCATAAGATGCGCTGGCATGAACATGGCAATAAATGCTTCTTGAACGTGATGTCAATCAAATTATGCCTACCTCCGTTGCATTTCCTATGCTGTGATTTCAATAGAAAACCTGAGGTATCCATATGCTTAGCTGAGCAAGTTCAATTTTACATAGTTTTGGTTACCATTAGGCAACAAAAAAAAGTTGACTTGCCCTTTCCGACCGACCCGAGTTTTCGGAAATCTAGGGTCGCTATTTATTTTTTTCTTTTAAAAAAATTAAAAAAAATTTTTTAAAAAAATTGAAAGAAGCACATAACAATATAAAGAAAGGCGAAAACGTGTTTTTGAGTAGGATCTGCTTGTTTAAAAATAAAATAAAAAACAATCAAAAAATCAACAACAATTTTTTAAAATTTTAAATCTTTAAAACGTGTTTTTGTGTAGTATCTCCCTGTTAAGATTTTCAAAATTAAAAAAAATAAAATAAATCCGACCGTCCGACCCACACTCTGGCCCTGAAAGGGCAAGTCAACTTTTTGTTGTTGACCTTACATACTGTGATTCCATGGGTTCCACGAGATATGCATTGGCCATGATACCCATGAACATTATACATGTAATATATCCATGTGATACCCATGTGTCATCAATGGGATACCCAAGTCCTATCCATGTGATACCCATGTGTCATCAATGGGATACCCAAGTCCTATACATGTGATACCCATTTGTCATCAAAAAATGAGATACCCATGTGCTATCCATGTGATACCCATGTGTCATCAATGGGATACCCATGTCATATACATGTGATACCCATGTGTCATCAATGGGATACCCAAGTCCTATACATGTGATACCCATTTGTCATCAAAAAATGGGATACCCATGTGCTATCCATGTGATACCCATGTGTCATCAATGGGATACCCATGTCATATCCATGTGATACCCATGTGTCATCAATGGGATACCCAAGTCCTATCCATGTGATACCCATTTGTCATCAAAAATGTGATACCCATGTGCTATACATGTGATACCCACGTGTCATCAATGGGATACCCATGTGCTATCCATGTGATACCCATGTGTCATCAATGGGATACCCAAGTCCTATACATGTGATACCCATTTGTCATCAAAAAATGGGATACCCATGTGCTATCCATGTGATACCCATGTGTCATCAATGGGATACCCATGTCATATACATGTGATACTCATGTGTCATCAATGGGATACCCAAGTCCTATACATGTGATACCCATTTGTCATCAAAAAAGTGGGATACCCATGTCATATACATGTGATATCAATGTGTCATCAATGGGATACCCATCTCATATACATGTGATACCCATGTGTCATCAATGGGATACCCATGTCATATCCATGTGATACCCATGGGATACCCATGGGATACCCATGTCATATACATGTGATACCCATGTGTCATCAATGGGATACCCATGTCTGTGCCATCTATGGGATACCCATGTGCCATCCATGGGATCTTTTTTTGTATATAAAGAGCAAATGTGAACAATTATAGCCCAACAATTGACAAAGTTAATGAACTGGGTGATTACAAATCAAACTGGTAACTCTCTACAGAGAGCTCTGATGGGCCAATCAATTGGTTCACTGCAACTCAGAAAAAAAATCATAATACAAGATACCCATGTGCCATCCATGAGATACCCATTGGATCTCAATGTGATACCCGTGTGCCATCCATGAGATACCCATGTGCCATCCATGAGATACCCATTGGCTCTCAATGTGATACCCATATGTTATCCATGTGATTCCCATTGGCCCTGGTACACAAGAAATAGAATGCAAGAAGATACTTTGCCTTGCAATTTTCATCTTTATAGAATGAAAAAGGTTCACACATAAAACATTGCTCATGCCATATGTGATGCGATCTGTGAAAACCCGTCGGATATCGCAAAATGTGAAATAGGGATTATGGGTAAAATTAACAAATTAAAAAAATAAAACTTTATTTTTTATTTTTTTATATCTTGTTTAGAAAATTAATTTCTAATTTATACTTTGTATTGTATCATTACCTTTTATGAAAGTTCACCTTCAAAAACTTACTTCAGTCACTTTTCTAATTAGCCTTATAATAATGTTATTCTATTGAACTATGTATCTTTTATGGCCTGTTTTCATGATTTCTTGTTTTGTAGCTTTTTATGACATCACAACCATCATTCACTCATAATTTGTTTGTAGTGATTGTAGAAAAATGATCAAAACAGTTATGTAATCAGCAAAGATTCAGCTTTCTTATGATATAAATATCTCCAATATGAAAAATCCTGACATGTGGCGGGTTTTCACAGATCGCATCACATATGTCATTTATTGTCTTATTGTACACTGACCTCCCTTGACATTTGCATCTCAATTAAGTACTGCATATATCCAGTGGAGAATTTGAGATTAATCAAATCTAGATTTTATTTTACCATATGTTCATCAAAGATGGCACAGACGCAACCACTTGCATTGAAATCACTACATGCTTAAAATTGACCCGCGATAAGGCAAAAAAAAAAAAAATGTTATGTTGTCCTCGACCGATCGTCAGATGTAGAGCCGCTCCAAATCTTTTTCAGATTTTTTCAGATTTTTAAAAAGCAAATCAGATGGTTTTTTTTCCAGTTTTTTTTTCCAGATTTTTTTTTAAACAGTTTAAATGGCATTGAATATTAAATAAAGTGTTTATAACATATATGTTCGACTCTTAGAGTGATTTCAACTTCTTGTTGGCTGAACTTTGAGCTTCAGCTGGTAAAAGAAAATTAAAATAATTTTAAAAAAATCTGCCCGCCCGCCCCTCCTCTCTGAAAGTTGTGGAGGACAACATAACAATTTTTTTGGCCTACTTGTAGATTCTGGTAAAATTATGTCATTGGGCATTAACCATAACCAGGGGAGGGGGGGGGGGGGTATGGAATGACCAGCATGGTAAAGGGGGTCAAATAAGGGAACAAATCGATGGACTGCTGGACTTTGGTCTGGAACATAGGTAGACTATGTGGCAGGCGAGAGGGTCTGCCACCAGACCAGGGGAGCATGGCTCACCAAATTAAAATATCAGTGCACTATGCACAGCCTCTATATAAACTTGAAAATGCCCTGCTTTTAAAGGAAGAGGGGAAAATCAACACTTTTGTTGAATAATGGGGAAGGAACTTGCTCATTTTAGAGAGAGACAGGGAAGTGTGAAAAGAGGATGTAGTCGGAGGGGAGGGGGAGGGGGGGCTTTGGCTGGAGAGGGGAAGAAAAAGGTGAAATAAATTAGATAAAAACAGGGAGAAAAAGGGAAATTTATATTTTATTATTGGAAAGTAACTTGTACCTGGGGAAAAGGGTTCTACCTTCATGTAAGGAATCACGGAGTAGTCTAGCATGAAAACTTCATTTAGAGATTATAAGCTTTATTCCATATAATCCCTTAATGGAGTCTTTACCCTAGACTAACTCTGCCTTTGGTACATAAATGTAACGCCGGAAAACCCCGGAAAACTATTCAAAACTATTATACCCCTGGTCTTCATGGCGTGGCCACTGTGTTTATGCACTAGCCGCCGCTGCTAGTGACGGGCACTTTTTTGGCGAAAGCACCACAGAAATGTTAGGCCTTCATATGCAAAACCAAATATAGTGTTACAAAGAACACATATTTGGCTTTCATTCAAAAAAAGAATTTTTGAATTCAAACATTGCGTCATAAAGTTGCAACCATTTGAGAAGAACCCGGTATTTTAAAGCCAAATCCACAGAATGGCAGTAACCTATATTATTGTTGATTACCTGATTCAGAGATGCTGATCAATGAAACTAGTGAAAAAACTGAAAAGGCACATGAATGTTGGATACAATATCTTAAAATGACTGGAAATAAATAGAACTGTGTAATTATGAGTAATACAAAGCCTGAAATCAAAAAGTAAAAGGAGGCATATCTACTGTTTTAGGAGGTAAACCCCATTAGAATACTTTTAGGAATGGATTGATAATTCGACCATTCTGTGGATTTGCTTCAGATTTTGGGGCTTTACTCAAATTAGTGTAACATGATAACGAAATGGTCGAATTTTAAAATTCTTCTTTTGAATGAAAGCCAAATTGTAAGTCTTGAAAGCGCTACCATTGATTTGGAATATGCATGCCTACATCTTTTGTGAAAAAAACGCCCATTCTTTCTGACTCACCCTGTATTGGCGGTTGGGGATTGTATATAACCTAGCAGTGGGGATTGTGGTTATTACACACCTGTGCCGTATGTAAGGTGTAATAACAAACCATTTCGTTAACGTTGTTTGTAGGCAGGCAGTGAGGCAGGCGTACAGGTGGGATTTGGTAATATTACTACATCTGGTGAAATAACAATCCTGATCTACTGGCAGGCAGATATTTCTAATTTGGTCTGTTGGTCAGAAGGGAACCCCCCCCCCCCCTGCATCACTCTAGTAAGATTGCCTGTATATGTGATGCAGCACATCAAATTAAAGGGGTGACTTTGTGGCTGTGTGTTTTTCAAGATATAGATGAAAATGGACAGAAAAAAATAAAGAAAATAATCAGAATTTAGGAGTCATTTTCACTCTTAAAATAGAATGCCTTGATCAAATTTGATAAATTTTGTGTCATTTTAAAGCTCAGAGAATGCTCTGAGAGCACACATAATACACTCAAAATTGACTTCACCTGAAACCCCCCCCCCCCTTTTTTTTGTTTGTTGTTGTTGATGTGCTGCATCACATACGTGACACGATCAAGCGGAATGAGTTGGATGTCGGGAAAATTGATTAAGAGTTGTAGGTAAAAAGAAGGGACAAATTCCTATTTTTTACTTTATCTTCTCAGTTGGTAAATTGTTTGTAACTTAAAAATTAGAAGTTCAATTTTTAGTGGGGATTGGACCATACTGTAGCATTTTCACATGCTTTTAAATGATGGACAAATATCAAAATTGAAAACTGACAACATGTCACGTCACAAGTTTGATCACGTCACAAGTTTAAAGAAATTTTAGAAAATTATTAGAAAATTTGGAATATGTGTGTTTGACCAACAACAAAAAAGGGTATAAGGTATTTGTGGTGTCGATCATGCACAACAAGTACCTGGGCCACGTCGGAAGGTGAAATAACAAACACATTTACGGTTCAGTTCCTTTTATTACTTGGACAGTACAGACGTACAGGTGGGATGGGGTTATATTACCACACATCAGGCAAGACTAAAAGTGATGACAAAATGTTGGTTCCATGGGCAGACAAATTCGATTAGTTGGTCTGATGTTCCCTCAACCTTTAAACAAAAATACTGTCCATAGTATTTCAAAATTAAAATAAATAAATATATATAACAACTAAAAGAATAATTTTAAAAATATTTTGGAAAAATTGTTTTTGAAAGGAAAAAGTTCAGATTCACAAATTCTGGAATAGTGGGCCCAATAGAACTATTTTTGAACCGAAAATGTCAACTGTTTCTTTATAAGAGTAGTAATTGGTAGAGTGTAAGTACAAAGTTCTCATCAGCAGAGGAGCCAATCTCATTTCCATTGACACATCAAATTAAAATGTTTTAAAATGCCCCCCCCCCCCTGAAAACAATTACAAATTACAAATTCCTTGCAAAGAGAATCTGGAATTCCCCAATTGATTCCGGATGGGACCCAACAACAAATGGATGCATTCATATTACACACTAACTTTAACATCATCTTTTTCTCTTTTTGTCCATATATGAACAGACCATAAACATATCAGAATTTGACGCTCAGACGCGGTTCAAGCCAGTCTACGAGGTCGACAAGGACTTCAAGATCCGTTCTGTCCTTTGTCAGCCCATATACAACAGCGATCATAAGATTATTGGGGTGGCGCAGATGCTCAATAAATGCAATAAGACGGAAATCGGCATGGATTTCACGGAACAGGACGAGAAACTCTTTGAGGTAAGTGGTTCGTTACGCCTAACCCCCAAGGTGTGTTTTCTGGGAATAAAACACTTAGGAGAGAATTAACTGGTCAAATTAGGTGGGAAATTCCACCTGCGTCAGCGCCAGGAATCGAACCTTGGTCGACTGCGTGGAAGTCACACCCAGGCTTAATCTCGCCACGGAGTCGGCTTTGAAAATCTTAAGATTTTCTTCAGCATATGATATATAGCCTGTCTGGCCATGCCATGAGCATCTATAATCAAAACAAATAATTGTTGATCATTTCAATCATTCCCTCACATACTACTATGCGAAATCTGTGTGACCACGACGGCATCGTGAGCCTGTAGTTCTGAAATGTAGTGCGTCGCAAGATCGTTTTAAACCTTTGGATGAACGCGAGCGCTCCAGATCACGATGTTCTGATCGACAATTATTTGTTTTGATTATAGTAGTATAGTATAGTATTTTGTAGTACTCAGCAACAGTAGGGTCAATAAGGGGGCACTACACTAAATCCTTGCGCGTTTGGTGTAGGGTTCGGAGAAATAGTACCTATATCAATTTGATCATCGTCCCAGGGGAAGCAAATAGAAGTAAATCTTGCTTATTTTTTATGAAAAAGATAGAATAGAACCTCAGCATTGCTAATGTGGTCAAAAATCGTCGGAATCGAATACGCACGGAAGCCTAGGCTGCGGAAGGATATCGTTGCTGAAACCGGTGAGAAAGCGAAAATATCGGTTTAAAATGGTGAGGAAGCGAAAATATCGGTTTAATATGGTGAGGAAGCGAAAATATCGGTTTAAAATGGTGAGGGCGCTGTTTAGGTACCCGTAGCGAAAAAGTTGATCTAGATGGGTCAAGAGAAATCAAGTTTAAAATAAAAACTTCCATCATTGTTACGTGGGGTAAAAATACGGTCTTGAAAAAGGGCCGAAACGTGTGTATTTTAATGGGAGTTATTTAGTGGTGTGCTCCCATAATCTGCCCATTTCTACATCGAGTCTGCGTGTTGAAAACCCAAATGCAAAATTGAAAAAATAATTTGTTTTTGGTTTTTGACTCGTAGCTTTTTAATACTCAATCAATCGTCATGTGCAATATCTCAGATTAAAAAGAAGAAATGTCTTCTTTATTTCATGAATTAATAGTTTTTCATAGGAGCTATAGTTTTAGAGTTGTGAGCATATTTATTATGTGGTAAAGTACTTTTCTGAGCGCTGTACAGGGTGAGTAAAAAAAACCTGCAATAGTGGAAAGAAGCCATTTTGTTTTCGAAACTAAGTTGAATTTCAAAACTTTTTAAACGTTGCAAGAATGACATATTTGATACTAACTTTGTGTGAAAAAATGAAGTTGATCCCATTTTCCCTTTGTCTTTGGTGACCCTCTTTGCTGCACAACCCAGTTTATATGTTTGTCCACATCCACAGTGATTATCAATTGAAATTGCACACATTGCATCTTCGTATTTGAATATCCCGCCAAAATAAAATTGAAAAAATCAGTGTTTTATTCAAATTTAGAACATTATAAGCATTTCATAGCATGAGTAGGGTAAAATGATTATGTTAACTCGCATTCAAACAAGAAAGGATGCATTAAATTCCAAAAAAACATCACAAATATACTAAAGTTTACAAATTTGAATGAGAGACACATTTTGTGATCTTATGCATGTTTCTGGTATCTCATGGACAAACGTGTGAAATGGGTGCACGGGTAAAAAGGTTCACCAAAGACAAACGGAAATGATATTGACTTCATTTTTTCACACACATTTAGTAATAAATAAGGTATTCTTATACCAACGTTAAACAATTTTCAAACTTCAACTTGGTTTTAAAAACAAGATGGCTTCTTTCCACTATTGCATTTTTTGACTCACCCTGTATATGGCATTCCCTTAAACAGTTATTGCTTCATATGATCTGGTGCGCGCGTGCAAATAACAACACAATACATGCAGCACACAGTGGACTGCTTTGGGTCAAGGGTATAGTTAATTTGACGTATTGTCGCGCAAATATAACGTCACACAGCCACAAGCTATTCATTAGGGAGTTCTAATTATAGACTCTTGTTTGTTATTGTCAGTCAGTCCGTCAGTCTAGTTCATGAATTATGAACTGCCTCTACTGTGATGTCAGGTGTGTGCAGTTATTTGCAAGTCTTATAAGGCTAAATTTAAACATTTTCGATATTAACACTTTCCACGCGGCTATTCGTTTTGCCATATACAAAACAGATTTTTCAGAAGCATTTCCCAACTTTCAAGGATTACTGAACCAATACTAGGCATGTTTATACTTAATTTAATACACTTCTCATGGTGATTCCAAATATGGTAATGACATTCAATAATTTTGACTTTTTTGAAACATTTTGTGACATTTTAGAATGTCGTCTGCAGAACACCTGCCACGTGGAAAGTGTTAACCCTTTTCACGCAGCTATTAGTTTTACCATATACAAGACAGATTTGTCAGAAACCTTTCCCAACTTTCAAAGTCTCGTCTTAAGAATTACCGAACCAATAATGGGCATGTTTGTACTTATTTTAATGCATTTCTCATGGTGATTCTAAATACGGTGATACAATTCAATATTTTTGACATTTTTGATCATTTTGTGAAATTTTGGAAATGTCGACTGCAGACGACTGCCGCATTGAAAGTGTTAAATAGGTACCCAGTAGTGATGAAGAATTCTTTTTTAATATAATTTTCATTAGAAGGCAGTTTTCTAAAAGCCTAACAAAGAGTAATTAAAAACATAGCTTTTTATTTTTTTGAATACTAGTAAATACTTTATTTTTATTTGAATATATTGACATTTTCAATTGCTAGAAATGTTTGTGAATGGTGGTTTTATTTCTTCGTGAATTTATTCACACTTTTATACAGTATTCAAACATTTACTCAACATAACTTTTTTTCTTCTTCTGCCTGTCTGTACCTCTCCTCAGAGAAGATTAGATTGGACAAAACAACAATTTTATGGGGAGTCAATCTCAAGGCTTCTTTGGTGAAAATGCCTGAGAGCATTTAATTTAAGTGCACTGCAAATGATGCAATCTACAATGTTACATGGTTGATGCCATCTTTCATGGTTGATAAATCACAAGTGTTTATATTGTTCAAGTTTGGACATTTCAATTGGGAATGTCGAGTTGAATATTTTAAAAATGTTTCCTCAGTTGCAGTGTCACGATTTCCTGGGGAGGGGAAGAGATGGAATCATGTGTAAAATTTCTAATTTTTACACCAAGATATACCGGGTGGTTCAAAAAAAAGTTGACCCAAGTTCTAGGTAACTTTTCAACTACATTTTATAGTTTCAGAGAATTTTTGTTTACTTAGTCTTGATCAGCAGTAAGTTTTGAAATTATCCTGAACAAATGGTAAATTTAGCTTGGCTGGTTCTTCAGATATGGTTCATTACAGAGAGCATGCACAAAACTGCCTTGTCCACGGGAGCGTCCTTTAGTAGAGATAGAATGCACTAAGTGGACTTACACACGATTGGTCACAAATTGTGAAAAAAGGAGAAAAAGAAAAAAACGAGACATCTGGAACATCTGTCTGGTGCATGACATACCTACATACGTACCTACGTTTCTTTGTTGAATGTGAAAGACAAATAAGCACAGAGATTGGGATACTTTGTAAGGGCGGGCTTTTCATTTCTAAATCTAGAGCATGCTGTTTTGTTGAAGATAAAAACTAAATGACGCTCCCGTGGACAAGTCAGTTTTGTGCATGCTTTCTGTAATGAACCATATCTGAAGAACCAAACAAGCTAAACGCGCCATTTGTTCAGGATAATTTCAGAATTTACTGCTGATCAAGACCAAGTAAACACAAATTCTCTGAAACTATAAATGTGGTTGAAAAAATACTTTGAACTTGGGCCAACTTTGTTTTGAACCACCCGGTACAACAAGTGTGTTAACACTTTCCACGCGGCTGGCGGCTGTCTGCACAATATATTCCAAAAGTTCACAAGATGTTTCAAAAATGTAACAAATATTGAATTTCATTGTCCTATTTAGAATCACCATGTGAAATGCATTGAAATAAGTACAAACATGCCTAGTATTGACTGATTCAGTAACCCTTTGGATAGACCTTGAAAATTGGGAAAGGTTTCTGAAAAATCGGTTTTGTATTTGGTTAAACCAATTGCCACGTGAAAAGTGTTAACATTAACAGCAGCAATAAAAAAATGTTGTGATTACACTGATCTAATGTTTTTTTCAAATCTAGACAATATTAGTGCAATTGTACAAAATGTTGTAAAAGCCTTGCCATTGTTGCGAAAATGGGTTAGAAATATGCTTAAAACGGTAAAAGGGATGAAAACTGCTGTTGGGAATGATTTAATAGCTAGGCCATAAAAACAGAGTTGTGTTGGCCTTCAAAGTGAAAATCATGAAGTTTGATTTTAATTTTTACAGTGTGTTTGAACATGGTAAACATTTACAAATAATTTCTAGTTGAACAGGGTTTATTTTGTATGTCGGCTAAGATATAAAATTGTGCATTATAGCCACCCCACCTACCGCTGGAAATAAGTACCGAGGATTTTGTAATAAACACCATTCTGAATTGCTCATCAAATTGCTCGGCACTTGATAGCAGACTTTCAAAACCCGCAGCTGCGCCGTGCACAGTATCTGTCGTCTTTGCACAGCTGGGTTGTGATGGACTCTTTTCATCGCCTCGCTGCTTGGTATCCGCCCGGACTTAAAGTTTGCCCTCGTAGTCTCAGTTGTGCGTCGCCATGGAAACACAGACGCAAGGAGGCCAGTTATCGATCTTCTTTCGTCTCGAGCTATTGTCGTTACAGATTCATCAGGGATTCAAAGGGACTTATGAGAAGATACTTTTTTTGGAGGGTTTATGTTTAAGCTTAGTCCAATTATATCCAAGGACTTGAGGAGAGAGGAAAAAAAATTGTAGCTAGACGTTGCTATGGTGATTATAAGTTTCTGTCTGTGTATGGTGCGAAGGAATTTCTGCGCTGCTGTGCCTGTGACATGGATGAGTCCCTACAATAGGCTATTCCAGATGAACTCCATACACCCTCTATGGAGGACATGACCTTAATCTTCTACACAGGGAGTGTGGATTTCAAATGGAGTCACCACCCATGCAGGTATAACCCCATTTGAAATTCACACTCTCAGTGGGGAAGAATAGGGTTAAGGGGAGATTTTTTTAAGATTTTGACTAAATAGTGTAAAACAAAATCCATTTTCCCCATTTTTTTTCCACATTTTTTGGCACTTTTTGGTAAAAATGTCAAAAAACATTAAATTAGGTTAAAAAGAAATAGTCCCTTCATTAGTGTCTTTACATTATCGTCAAGCGATTTGGGCATATTTTACTCAAAATTATTTTTGTTAGCTTGTTTCAAAAAGGTGATTTTCTCAACAACAAAAATCAACCTTTTTGTTCAAAATTGACACCAAATTTGGATTCTCTGTTCCATTTCCTTTCCAAAAATGTAAACTTTTATATATACATTTGATTAATAGTTCAATAATTACAGCACTCATAAAATTCAAAATCAAATCAAAAACTTCCTTGAGCCCCCCCCCCTTAAGTCTTCCATAGGGGGTGTATGGATTTCAAATGGAATAACCAAATGCCATGTGTATTTCAGAGATGTGTTTTAGAATTTGTATGCACATTGCACTGAAATTGGCAAAAAAAAAACCGATTATCATTCACGTCTCATTGTGTTGTGACATAAGTTGAGTGTTGTAGAGTAATTGTGTACCTAATGAGTGCAAGGAGAAAAATCAGCATTCATGAACCTGGTCCTACATGTATACTTAACTGTGCAAAAACTGAAAAACGCCAGCAGCTCAATCTTGGCAACCGTTGGGTAAAAATCTCCCAGAGCCCGCTTATTTTTCTCCTTGAATGAGTGCCAGTATTTGTCTTTGATCACCTGGTTAACACTTTCCACGCGGCTAAAGTTTTGCCATATACAAAACAGATTTTTCAGAAACCTTTCCTAACTCTAAAGTTCTATCTCAAGGATTACTGAATCAATACTAGGCATGTTTGTACTTATTTTAATGCATTTCTCATGGCGATTCCAAATATGGTAATTAAATTCAATAATGTTGACGTTTTTGAAACATCATGTGAAATTTGGAATGTCGTCTGTTGCGTGGAAAGTGTATGCCAGCCAGCTGAACATTTGAGTTGACCCAAAAATGGTCTGATTCCTTAGGATGGGACTTGTTTTTTAATCACATTTTTGGAAAGGTTGGTTCTCGGTTTAGTCTAGAATGAGCTAGTATGATATTCAGAGCTGAGTGTATAGATTGCTATGTTTTTAGGTGAAAACAGGAACGGCACATTATATTGGGTAGTTTTGGGATTCTTGGTGAAAGCATTCAGGACTCTTATTACAGATTGAGTTGGAAAAAGAAAATTTTAGACACTTTTAGTGAAAGTTCTTAAATATTCTTAAATATTCTTATAAACATTGCTTCAGTTTAGTTCACTGAAATTTTCGAAATGTGAACGAATATGATTTGACCCAGATCTGAACAAAAACAGCCATCTGAAGCTTATTTAGTGTTAAGGTGGCAAAAATAGCACCCTGTTGTACGGACAAACGGACCTCTCAGGACGGGTCAGTCTGTCGGTCAGGCTTCTTATCTTTTTCTTTTTTTTCCTAGAAAATGACCGTTAAAAATATATAAGGGAGCACACCACTGAGTCGGTTTTGCGCGGCACTTTCGGCAAAACTTGAGAACAGTACTAGTTCCTTTTGACCAAATGAATGTGCAAAATTGGCATCAATTTTATGGGTAATGATATCAGATTTGCGTTTGATGGATTTTATGGACTATATATTTAATATTTACAACAGAAAATTCGATGATTTTAGCTGAAATATAAGTAACGGGCCGATTTGCACACATGGTGCATGAACGGATAAGAATCGAATATTGACTCTCGTAATCATTCCATTTAATTTCAACGACTTCTATCAAAAATCTTGACGGTGATTATTAGTTCATAATAAAATATGTTAAAAAAACATGGATGGTCCTAAAACATATCAAAATTTCATTGATCTAGTCACTAGCACTCTGGATTTACAGCGTTTTGAATTCGTAGTACTTAGCGTGTAAAGTCAATTGGGACCGACTTAGTGATGTGCTCCCATATAAACATGTAAAAATCATCTGTAAAAAAAATAAAAACGGGGGGTTTCATTTGCACATGAAATTAACCCCCACCGAATTCTTAAAAATTGCGTCAGTCGGGGCCATATGATACAACTGAGGGGGTTTTCCCCGTCGCCAAAATATACAATATAGAACAAGTTCTATCTGTGTGTGTTTAATGTGGTACTGTTTTGTCATCCACAAAATCGCTCACGGCAAACCCGTATTCAACCAACCTGGCCTACATCGCAAATTGGAGGCAATCGAGAAGTAGGGCCTATAATTCTTATTTCCATTGACACCATTTGTCAACCACCATATAAAAAAGCCTAAGTGGTTTCGATAATGAAAGAATGAATTTGTTAAAAGCTCTGTGGAAAGCGATTCTTAACATTTGCCAGCGTTTATCCATTATGCTCATTTGTTGTGATTGGTTCGAGAAAAGGCCAAAAGGTGCGAAATTCGATATAGATCGTAAAAGTGGCGTTGAATTGAAATGGCGTAGACGTGGCGCTGATTTCAATCAATTACCGATCTGTTGTGGTAATATAGGATGCAAGGTCAACCGACGATACGTATAAGACCAATAGATTTTTTTAAACACAATTGCTTTATTTTGTTTAGTTTAGTGGTATGGTGATTAATGCTGTTTGTCCACACAATTCTGATAGTATGAGGCAAGAGACCTGTCCTAGGGGAGGGGGGGGGGGGGGTCTTTCAGACAAGTTGATTGGCCCGAAGCTACCAAATCGCTTGAAATTTACCTTTTCCGTCCAACTCGAAGCATTCTCAGTATCCGGTTGTCTGCTAGCATACAGCTATAATAATGGCATCAAAAATGCAATAAAACCAACTAGAAAATGATCAATGAGTGAGGATCGTATCAAACCCCACTAAAGACTAGTTATCGTGACAGGTGTATTGTGAAGCTACTCTAGAAACGGATTAATATTAAGAATTAAAAAAGGACTTATAATGGAGCATTCATACTCCTGTCGTTGCGCATCAGCGAATATCGGTGCGCGAGTTGTCCGATCTGCACAACGAGAGTATTAACACTTTCCGCGCGGCTATTAGTTTTACCATATACAAAACAGATTTTTCAGAAACCTCTCCAAACTTTCAGAGTCCATTTCAAGAATTACTGAACCAATACTAGACATGTTTGTACTTACTTCAATGCATTTCACATGGTGATTCTAAATATGATACTGAATTTAAATAATTTTGACATTTTTGAAACATTTTGTGAACTTTTTGAATGTCGTCTGCAGACGCCTGCCGCGTGGAAAGTGTTAACAAGCCTTAATCCCCCCAACTTTTTTAATCCATCTTACTCTCAATATTAAAATTGCATTAATTAAAATGTCTTTTGTATATTAATTTCTTTCAACATCAGGCTCCATGCAAATCCCTGACCTACCCTGGTCCGTAATCAATTATTTCTGTAAAAGATGAAACTTAAAAAACAAAATAAGTCATGCGTTTATGAATATTGTGATATAACAATCAATTCTCAACGGGTGGTTTCGTGGAAAAAGACAAATCCAATTAAAGAAAAAGACTTGAATTTTGATTGTGTTGCCCGAAGAGATGTCTTGTGAGCAGACGAACCTCGCAAACAATTATATTACAAATTGGTGTAGAGTGTCTGTGACAGCAGGAAGCTTAACACTGTCCGAGTGGCAGGCGTCTACAGACGACGGTTTCAAAATGTCACAAAATGTTTCAAAATTGTCAAAATTGTTAAATTTCATTACCATATTTGGAATCACCATGAGAAATGCATTGAAATAAGTACAATGATGCCTAGTATTGGTTCAGTAATCCTTGAGATAGACCTTGAAAGTTGGGAAAGGTTTCCGAAAAATCTGTTTTGTATGGTAAAACCGATAACCGCATGGAAAGTGTTAATGACCCACTCAGTCATTTGGTATAGGAAAGCGCCCTCATTTTCCTACAAAATGTAGGGTCTATTTTAAATGCTTTCCTGCATAGGCAATCAAAGACAGAAAGAGCCGTTTTGAAAATAAATTACTTTGATAATAGCAATATATATTTTTTATTATTTGAATTTTATCAAGGCTCAAGATAACTTTTTTTTTTACCGGGAGCTCTCTTTTTTCTTCAAAAGTAGAGCCTGGATCATGGGATTTATTGAGAACCAGCAGAAGCTACTTCCGGTCTACCTGGAGCTAACTTTTTATTAAATCAAATAAGGTTTAAGGGCATATCTTTTTTGTTCAGTAAAATGAGTATTTGTGTGCTAAAACTCGGCTGTCATGAGTTGTGGAGACTTCCAAATAACATATTCGACTCAGATTTCAGCGTGGCAGCATTGGCAATTCAAATTCAATGTCTTGGGCAAGCTTTCTGATCGTCAACGGGCGCTGGTACGGACAAAATATCAGCGCTCGGTTGTTTATTTTTCAGCATTACCAGGCGCTATGGCAAGAGGACCGAGGGGTAAAAATCGCCCAGCGCCCACTTATCTTGAGCCTTGAATTTTATGGCACATTAACGGCAGCCTTCAAAAATTGTTTCTAGATCATTTACAGCAGGTGATCCAATCCATACCTGCCCAATTGATCAATAGATACTTTGTGAAAGCTCATGGAGGTCACTTACGTCAATCTTTAAGGATTTTTCTTGCTGATTATTTGAGTATTTATGCAACTCTTGAAGTAAAAAAAATAAATATCACAGGGGTGTGAAAGTTCCTCTTTTTAGCTGATTTCCTCTTAATTTAAATTTGTCTTATGCCAAAATGTCAGCCTTTTCTTTTCTTTTCAGCCTATATTTGGCATATTTACCCAATTTTACCCTGTTTTTTCTCGTTTTTGTCTGTTTTCCTCGTTTTTTATTTGTGGCCTCTCACACCCCTGATATCAGCGATTAGCAATTTCTTACATATAGTATTCTGTTGATTTAATTGACATTTTAATCCAAATGTAAGGGGGAAATCTGCTTCAAAATCCCTAAATGTACCTTTTAAGGTAGTGTTGAGCATCGATCATGTTTCAATCCAATCAAGGAAATTTGGGTTATTGCTTGAAACGACAGTGTCATTCATAATATGATATATATAATTGTTTAAATTAAAACTTCCTGAACATGTATAAAGCAACGCTTCCTATGCATAACCGTTGGGCAGTTTTACTTGACTCTATAAAAGGCACTTATCATCACTGTTCGGTCAAAACCTCGTATTTCCTTTTGGCCCATCAGCATGTATAAAGTAATACTTCCTGTGTATAAAACCTTTGGGCAATGCAAACATGTTCAAGGGCCAAAAACACATCTATCATTACACCTTGTAAGTGCATGCTCTTGTCCCTGAACATGTATTAAGCGACACTTCCTATGCATAACCGTTGGGCAGTTTTACTTTATACATGCTGAAGGGCCTGAAAAACAAATTAGGTTTTGACAGAAAAGCATCAACATTTGTTAGGTAAAAAGAAATGATGATAAGACCCGCACAATGTCAAGGTTTATTACAGAATGGCACAAAATAATTGCTTCCTTTTCCTCTCAAAAATGATCATAATTGCATTTGTTAACATCAGTTGTGACAGCTAAATGATGACATCCTTCTATCTACTCACCCAACTGTCCTTTTTATTGGAGATAATTGTCATTTATAAAGACAAATAGACTTTGTTACGAGGAAGAGGATTAAGACTTTGGGATAGTCCGGGAAAATTGATGTTGGATAATTGGATTTGATTTATTGTAATAATAGCAATTGCCAACTGCCAGGATGTTGGGCTATTTATCGACAGCTTAGAGGCTAGGCCAAAAAAATAAATTGTTATGTTGTCCTCGACTGCCCGCTCGTCAGATTTAGGGCCTCCAATTTTTTTTAATTTTTTTTTTAAAAATCTCGCTTTTTTTTCTTCAGATTTGTTTTTTAACATTGAAATCAGATTTTTTTAAATCAAAAAATCAGGGGGAAAAAAATTGGAGCGGCCCTAAATCTGACGAGCGGGCGGTCGAGGACAACATACCGATTTTTTGTTGTTGGCCTAGCCGCTTAGCTGGCGATAAATAGGCCAACATCCTGGCAGTTCGCAATTGCTATTAAATGGCATTGAATATTAAATTAAGTGTTAATAACATATATGTGCGACTCTTAGAGTGATTTCAACTTCTTGTTGGCTGAACTTTGAGCTTCGGCTGGTTAAAGAAGAAGAAAAATAAATAAAAATCCGCCAGCACGCCCCCTCCTCTCTGAGCGTGTTTCTGCTGGGGCACTGCAAAAAGTAAACGCTAATAAACGCTAAGTTTCAATCGGTCTGTTTTTAATCCCCCTGTTTCTAATCGCGAAAAGTTACCGCTAAGTTTATCGATCCTAGTCGATGGGCCACAACATTTGACCTTTTGTAATACCAAACAATGCCAACGCACCTGAAAAAGAATGCTTCACAATAATGTGTACAACCCAGCGTGACACGGTTCACGTCGCAAACCGCTAAGAATCGCCTTTCTGTTTCTATTGGGTTTATTGCCGATTATTGCCAGTTCCAAACCTGATTTGTGAAGGTTTTTGAGATTACCGAAAATAACGATTATTGCCGGGTTCTGCCTGTTTCTACTGGGCAAACTTAGCGTTTATTAGCGGTTTCTTCCCCAGCAGAAACACGCTCTCTGAAAGCTGTGAAGGACAACATAACAAACAAACAAATTGGCCTTAGAAGCTATTGCAATGGTATTTTTATAGCGCAATTGTCCTGTCAGGAGAAATTACATCATTTGGATGCGAAGCTACAAGGACATGGAAAGATGGCCGAAGGACAGACAATTTTGATTTGAAAACAGTAACGAGGGAAATTTGTACTTGTGCATCAATATTGTTACAGCATTTCTAGTTCGCTATTTTTTTTGGATGAAATCTGAACTTCCTGATATGTCATACGAGACATAATATTTCATCAATTAAATTTGGCTATTAAAAGCATATCCTTTAGGCCTAAAAAAGAGTTGACTTGCTCTTTATGAGGCTAAATTAAACAAATCATTCGTCTCAAAGCTCCCGCGAGTCAGTTTATTGATGCGCATTAGAAAAACAAAAATCTTAAATTTTTTCCCCCCCCAAAAAATCCCAAAATTTCACCGATTTTTTCCGATTTTCATTGATCACATCATTTTAAATACAAAAGGTCACTTTTACAAGGATTTCAATATTTTATATTTAAAAAAAAAAAAAAACTTAAAAAAAACCGCATTCCACATTAGGTTTTGAAAAACTGAAGAGCTTTGAGACAAAAGATTTTTTTTAATATAGCCTGACCGACCCTCAAATCTGAAAATCTAGGGTTGCTTTTTTTCAACAAAAAAACAAAACAAAAAAAGTTCTTAAAAACAATTTTAGATATTTGTAAACTATCATATGTGATGCGATCTGTGAAAACCCGCCACATGGTGGCATTTTTCATATTGGAGATATTTATATCATAAGAAAGCTAAAACTGTGCTGATTACAGAACTGTTTCGATCATTTTTCTACGATCACTACAAAAAAAGTTATGAGTGAATGATGATTGTGAGGTCACCAAAAGCTACAAAACAAGAAATCATGAAAACAGGCCAAAAAAGATACATAATTCAATATAATAACATTATAAGGTTAATAATAAAAGTGACTGAAGTAAGTTTGTCAAGGTGAAATTTCTTGAAAGATGATGACACTAAGTACTGGAAACTAATTTTCTTTTACAAAATCTAGAAAAAAGAAAAAAGTTTTTTTATTTTTTATTTTTTTATTATTTTTATTTTACCCATAATCCCTAGTTCACATTTTTGCGACATCCGATGGGTTTTCTCAGATCGCATCACATTCTTGACACCCCAGACGACCTGTTCAAGATTGGTGTTGATCAATTGGATCTGAGCAGGCTCGGTCTGGGGCACTACTCCATCTAGGACAGGCATGACCCCTTCAAACCATCTAGTGTAAATAACTCTGTAAATAACTCTTTAAATAATGACATTGACCAAACTTTTTGTACCAACAACATTCCAACTGCCAGTATCAGTCAGCATCTTCATGATCATACATATTCATCTACCTCTAATAGGACTTTATCCATCGCATCATTAAATGTCTGCGGTCTAAGGAAGAAATTGGAGATTGGGATCATTATGGACCATATTAAGCGATTTGACATTTTATGTGTTTCCGAAACAAAAACTGACGACACTGATTCTATCGACATTCCTGATTATAAATATATTCCGTTGAAAAACAAAAACAGTCAACACAAATTTGGTGGAATCCATGGCCTCGGCATTTTTATCAAAGACAGTATAGCTAAGTACATTTCAACTATTGATGATTGTGATTCAGATTGTGTTTTATGGCTTAAACTAAATGAGGATCTTCTTGGATATAATATTATCATTGGTGCTACATACATTCCACATGAAGGTTCTATTTACTATGATAATGATGAATTTGATATTATTTGTTCTGATATTGTGACCTTGCAATCCAATTATGATATGCCTTTATGTATCACTGGTGATTTTAATGCTCGTACCGGTAGTCTTCCTGATTTTGTTTCTTTAGAGGATGGTGTTAACGATTTTGATATACCTCTGTCAAATTGTCTTTTTTCAAATTCTATTGAAAATCTTGATGCTCTAGGTATAAATATCAATCATATTAATAGGGACAACAAAACTAACAATAATGGTTCTAAGTTAATTGATCTTTGCAAAAATTTTGATTTGAGAATCTTAAACGGTCGTTGTGGTAGTGATAGTACTATTGGTGATTTCACCTGTAGTAGCGCCAGTGGCAATAGTGCTATTGATTACACCTTATTATCTGCCAATCTACTGCCTAAGGTTAAAGATTTTAAGATTGACGTTTTGGACACTTGTCTTTCTGATAAACACAGGACCATATATACTGTCTTGCAGGCCGATAAATGTGCTCATAATCTAATCACCTCTAAAAGTAAAAGTAAAAGTAAATATTACAGTACCGTTAACAACATGTCAGTTAATTCCACTAAATCGAACTTGCCTAATGATAATCCCATAAATAACATTAAAACTGAATGGGACTCTAGCAAAACTGACGATTACACAAGTAAGTTTAACAATGACGATCTAAACAGTTTACTAAATAAACTAAATGCACTTGAGCCTGCCTGTATCGACCAGAAGATCATCGATAACATGAGTAACACTTTATGTGAGTCTCTAATCTACCCTGCCAAAAAGACTGGTGTTGCAAAACACATGAAAAGTAATGATGGTCATTCTAAAAACAGGCATTACATGAAATCTCCTAATGTCAATAAAACAAACAAACCATGGTTCAACAATCACTGCGCACGTAAACGATCAGACTATATAAAACTTAAAAATAAATTGATTAAAGATAAGTCTGCTTTATCTGTCTCTAAACTTAAATATGAAGCCAAGAAATATAAATATACTATAAAAAAGGCCAAGAATGATTACTTTAATGACATAAATTCTGAACTTAAAAAATTGAAGAATACCGATCCTAAAAAATATTGGAACCTCTTAAATAAAGCTGACACTAAGTCCACAAATAAGAAATGCCAAGTTGAGATCGATGACTTGTATAATCATTTTAAAAATTTGGGTTCTTCTTCTTATGATTCTGACCATGATGAAAATGTTTTTGATCCCAGAAAAATTACTCACTCTATAAATGAATTCATAAACAACCCGATTACTATTGATGAGGTAAATAAAATCAAAAACAAACTCAAGAACAATAAATCATGTGGTCCTGACTCTATTGTTAATGAATTCATAAAATACTGCCCGCCCCTTGCCATTAATATCATTACTAAACTTTTTAACATTGTGTTAGATTCCGGTATTATTCCAAATTCTTGGTGCCTAGGATATATTGTACCCATTTATAAGAACAAAGGCTCTGTAAAGGACCCTAACAACTATAGAGGTATCACGTTACTTAGTTGTGTTGGTAAATTGTTTACTGCAGTACTTAACGCCAGACTTACAAAATATCTCGATGCCACAGGTTTGATTGGTGAAGAGCAAGCTGGTTTCAGGGCTAACTATTCAACTATGGATCATGTCTTCACTATGCACTGTATCATTGACTTATATCTCAAAAATAAAAAAAGACTATATTGTGCCTATGGTCAAAGCTAATTGCGAATGGTATAAATGGCAAGATTATTACAGTTATATATAACCTTTATAAACATGCCAAATCATGTGTTAAAGCAAATAATTCAATATCTGATTATTTCAGTTGTAACGTTGGTGTTCGACAGGGTGAAAACCTCTCCCCCCTGCTCTTTTCAATTTTTCTCAATGATCTCGAATCTTCTTTCAGAAGGGATGGGGTTCCTGGTCTAAATTTTATCAACGCTGAAACAATCAAGCACCTAAGTGATGATGATGTAGAAATGTTTTTAAAATTGTATGTATTACTTTATGCAGATGACACTATTATTTTAGCTGAAACTGCTGATGATCTCCAAAAGGCTCTTAACTCACTTAATAATTATTGTAGATCTTGGCATCTTACAGTAAATGCTAGTAAAACGAAAATTGTGATATTTAGCCGTGGTAAAATTAGAAACAGACCCATATTTAATTTTGGTTCTGAAACAATTTCTGTTTGTGATGACTATACATATTTGGGTGTTGTATTCAATTACAATGGTAATTTCAACAAGGCAATCAACAAACAGGTTTCTCAAGCCAAACATGCTATGTTCGCATTGCTTACCAAAGCTACTAAGCTCCATCTCTCTATTGATATCACTTGCGATCTATTTGATAAGTTAGTATTGCCTATTTTGTTATATGGATGTGAATTATGGGGTTTCTGCAATATTAATCAGTTAGAAATTTTCTACAGAAACTTTCTTCGAAGAATCCTGAAAGTAAACAAACTGACAGCAAACTGCATGCTATATGGTGAAGTTGGTAAATATAAAATTGCCAGTAAAATCAAAAATAGAATTGTAAATTTCTGGAGTAGAATTGTGACTGGCAAACAATCTAAATATTCTTACAGATTATACAGCTTAATATTGTGCTTACACAACTCTGAAAGTTCGGAGTATTCATCTAGCTGGATCAACAATTTAGTAAATACTCTGAATGATTGTGGTTTTAATAATGTTTGGTTTCTCCAAAATCAACTTAATTCAATTTGGCTAAAGAGAGCTATATCACGCAGGCTTGCTGATATTGATATACAGAACTGGTCTAGTGAGGTTGACCAAAATACTTCTTGTACTAATTATAGATGCTTCAAAGCTAATCCATCTTTCGAAGATTATCTTACTAAATTAGACAATGGCAACAGATTTCTCCTTACAAGATTTCGTTGCAGGAACATTAAATTTCCTAACAATATGAATAGATTTAGTGCCATTAATGATGATAAAACCTGTAAATTATGTACTATTGATAGCATAGGTGATGAATATCACTATCTGTTTGACTGTAACTTCTTCATCACACAGAGAACAAAATATGTATTACCACACATTCCAAGACATTCAACTAACTCCAAAATGTATGACTTATTAAACTCAAACAATATTATGGTGCTCTTGAACCTCTGCAGATTTATAAAAATTCTGAATGCAAAGTTTTCTTCCTAAATTGTGTGCTCATGTTTATATTATCTTTATCTTATTTTTAATATTTTTATACAGTATGTCCTTTTTTATTTTTTTTTTATTTTTTATTTTTGTCCACATGTTTGTATACCATTATCTTTTTTCTTTTCTTTTTTCTTTAGTGAACGTAATACTCTACACTTTTATCCTTATAATTGCTAGTGTGTTATTTATTACATGTAGTTTCGTACCGTAGTATAGTAATTAAATTAGTTGCATTATAATCTATTATTGTTTTCGCGCTATAGCGCCATCAATCTGTATCGTGTTTTTGACTATCTCTAATACCCGGAAGGGGTCTATAGAGAATAAATAAAAGTTCAAAGGGTAACCTTTGAACCGAAACTGAAAAAAAATCACATATATTGTTCATAATTAATAGCCAAATGTGTTCTGTAAGGAGGCTTCGTCAAATTGGAACTGATCAAACTATAGTCCTCCACCACCTTCCTCCCCCTGTGGAATTATATTAGTCACAGCATATTCTTGTTATTCGTACACACGAGTGCACCTCCGTTTTGATATCTCTTGCAATAATTTAGCTAATACTTTCTCTTTGCTCTTTTCCTTTTTGATTTATTCCATAGGCATTTGCCATCTTTTGCGGCCTGGGTATTCACAACACGCAGATGTACGAGAACGCCATGAAACTGATGGCAAAACAAGCCGTCTCACTGGAGGTGCTGTCATACCACGCCTCATCACAACCCGAGGAAGTAGACAGAATAAAGGTAGGGAAGGGGAAGGGAGGGGTGGGAAAGGGGAAGGAAGGGGCAAGACGTGATGTTTAATAACACGCCTCATCACTGGAGGTGCTGTCATACTACGCCTCATCACAACCAGAGGAAGTAGATAGAATAAAGGTGGGGAAGGGGAAGGGAGGGGTGGGAAAGAGGAAGGAAGGGAGAAGTATGTGATGTATAATAAGGCCTAAAAAAATTAATTGTTGTGTTGCCCTCAAGTGAAATTTTTTAGACAGGTCGGTAGGTAGGGTTTTTTTTTTTTTAATTTTATTTTTTATTTTTTAATATCTCATACAGATTCCATTTAAAAGGTTACTTATAGGCCCATTTCCCAAAAATTAAGCTTTCAACTGAACTAAATGAAATGTGGGCGCCTCTTGATCCGGTGATACAAACTGCGAAAGAATCCATTTTCCAAGCGAGCCAAAACTAAAAGAAATCAAAACACCGTCGCATATCGCGTATCGACAGCCCGTGGTTTACACAGCCCGTCATTCTACAAACATTCCGTACCGTATAGCTGATGCTGTTTTTTACTAAATGTAACTACGTAAGAAAATGCAAAAAAGATACGTTTTATACTATTTTTGTATCGTATTTACTTTTAAATGCCTGAATAAATATTTGTAAACTCATATTTATTTTCTTCTCGTGTTTTCTTTGTTTTATTATTTAAATATAAAATGCTAAATATGTACAACATCAAGTGCACTGTATTATATTTTTGCCGCAAGACGACACTTAGATTTCGATGGTCCTTCGTGGATCCAATACGATTCATTTCGTAAATATTAAAAAACCGGGGTCCAAAAACGTGAATCGGGCCAAGATGCTTCGAGCTATATTTTTGTTGTGTTTCTGATGGTTGACTCGGCGAGGGATGTCATGGTGAACGGATGATTTTTTTTCGGAGTATATTCCCAGTTTATTCGGTGTTCTTGTGGTTCATGAAAGAGTTTGGTGTAGCTTTGTAACAAAAACTTACTTGGATAGAGATTTTTCGCACAGAAAACAGGTAAAATATTGAAGAAATGTATTTAAAAAAAACAACAAAAAAAAACAACAAAAAAACAACCCGGTCCTATTTTTGAAAATTTCGGACCGGGCGCTGTGGGCAATACAACAATTAATTTTTTTAGGCCTAACAAGCCGTCTCATGTACCAAGCCTCATCACAACCCGAGGAAGGAAGGGGAGGGGGAGGGGGCGGGCCTGATGTGTGCAGTCTTAGGAGCTGATGCAGGCTCAAAAGGGGAGTCTAAAGAGCGAGCAGACGAGGGTGAAAAAGGGGCTCTTCAGGGTGGCCGAACCTATACCCCTTTCCAATGTCAGTGTGGACAACCAAAATGCAATTTTGCAGTTGTCCAGCGGACAACTAAAAATCTTACTAAACTGCGCACAAAAAGTTAGGAAACTTTTTTTAATCAAGTATAGTTTTATTATGTGTTACCCTCTTGTATTATGTTGCATATCAATGGAAAGCTGAAGTGTTCTTCTTTAAAATGATACCAAATGTGCAATGATGACATGTCGCTGGACTTGGCCACATTAATGAGAATGAGACAAAGTCACAAATCAAATGTGCCAAAATTAGCAATTTTGTGTTACTGTGTGAACAAACAAAATGACACTGTAATGAAAACAAGCAAGACTTCTCAATCTTAAAACGTCCTTCCACTAACCCAGTCTTGCAAATACCCAAACAATGGTTTTCTAAAGAGATGAGGGTTAACTTGTGTGTGTTGTGCTCACTGGTGCAAATCTTTGTGTAAACCATTCATGGTTCTCAAGCATGACCGGTTTGATTATTGATCGTTACCTATTGACTGTTTAGCACAGATAAAGGTAATTTAGGCACATTTGATTTGTGACTTTGCCTCATTCTCATTCATGTGGCCAAGTTCAACAACATGTAATCATTGCAAATGTGGTTTCATTTTAAAGAAGAACACTTCAGCTTTCCATTGATATATAACATATACAAAGAGGGTAATAAATAATAAAAATATACTTGATTAAAAAAAGTTTCCTAACTTTTTGTGAGCAGTTTAGAAGTTATCGCATAAATATAAATATTTCATAGAACTGTATTTGGGCCTTCATTCATGTTATTTGTACATGTATCATATTCATACCATGCACACGGTAGTCGTAGTCGGTATCTGCGGTAATACATGTAGTAAATCACATACAGATCTGTGACGTGTCTTACGGTCTAGGCATTGCAATTTGCAAACATGGCGAATCAACTTTTGTTAAGTTAAGTTAATTAAGTTAATCCATTAAACCAAATAAACACATAAAATATGAACAACAACAAATTGTGACTGACGACCAGAACTTCCTGCCTGGTTGTCCGCCAGATAACCAGGTTTTTTCCCTTAATTCGGACACTGCACACGGCCTCGAGGAATAAAACCCCCTTAGCCGTTCCCAGCTGGATAATCAATATGAGAAGCACCATATGTGCCCCATTTTCTACATAGCATCAGTATCAAGCTACACACATAGAAAGTAATCAGTGTCTTTGTATAGGTAATCCGATCTTATCTTGTTCTCTTTTTGTCCCCTCGCCCTCATCTGTACCGTATATCTGCCTACAGAAATATACCATACCAACGTGCGAAGACTTCAAGCTGTACGATTTTAAGTTCAGTGACTTTGAGCTGTCCGAGGACCAGACAATTCAAGCGTCTCTACGGATGTTTCTAGACTGTAATCTTGTCACGGAGTATCATATTCCTTACGAGGTAAGATTATATTAGCGGCTTTTGTGGTCTAGCAAGCAACCCATTGTTAATGATTGAGTGGAAATGAAAGCCAATGGTATTGAAAAGGACTTTCATTTGCTAGACCCAGGAGGCAATCTTTTTATAAGTTTTTTTATGGATGGGCACGTATGCTCGGCAGCACGTGCCCAGTGCTGATTTTTTGTAGTAAGTGGAGATTGTGGGATATGAAGTTGTCCGTATAGACAGTTGTGGAGGGTCTTGGGAGCGCCTTGTAGAAGTGAAGAAGAAGATTGGGGCCTTGGGAGTTGGTATTTCATTAGATAAAATTAGTATTCAGAAATGGGTAGTGCAAATAAGAATAGATGTCAGACTACAAAGTGGCAAATCTTAGACATGTTATATATAGTCGCTGTTCTGTCAGCACCTGATATATTTTTCAAGCCCTTCAGCATGTATATGCAGTAAAACTGTCTAACGGTTATGCATAGGAAGTGTTGCTTTATACATGTTCAGGGGCAAGAGCACTTCCAAGGTTTTGATAGATGTGTTTTTGACTCTTGAACATATTTAGAGCAGACTGCCCAAAGCCCTTCAGCATGTATTAAGCAAAACTGTCCAACGGTTATGCATAGGAAGTGTTGCTTTATACATGTTCAGGGTCAAGAGCACTTCCAAGGTTTTGATAGAGGGAGCACAGCACCAAGACGCTCTCCATAGACTTTACTGTTAAAAAAGGCTTACTTAAATGGCTCTAGTTTCTATATTAGTGGGTTTGGTTCAATGACATTTTGATATGTTTTACTCACAAGGGTAATCTACAACATATCTGAATATGAAGGCAACTTTCTCGTGCACTTTTTTTGCTATAAGCCGCCGCGTAACAACGTAGTGATATGCCTACCTAAATTCGGTCTCCGGTCTGGATATCGCCGCGCGTGTAAATCGGTCCGTGAAATTAAAATTGACCTCAAATCACCTAGTTTAAATGTCAGAACATCAACTACACATTTCAAACACAACATATTAGTGAAAAATTATATCATAAACCGTCAAAAAATAACTCTCTTTCCCGCCAAATAGGAACTATTGTCGTGATAAACTTTGAGTGATCGCGACGATAGCGTGTCGCGATACCTATTTAGGTATGTGCTCCCTATATGTGTTTTGACCCTAATTGAACATGTTCAGAGCAGACTGTCCAAAGGTTATAAAAAAGGTAAAGTGATGTGCTGAGTGAAGCTTGCGCGCGGAGTGCCTATCTCTCTTTCTTTGGCGTTTAGGCCAGACTGATCCTCTTTTTTAAATTTTTGCTGTGGGAGATTCGCCACTCCTCCCACACAACGAGTCTGTGTTACCTTCCCAACATGAATTAATGCTGGTACCCATTTATACACCTGGGTAGAGAGGAGTAATTGCGGTAAAGTGCCTTACTCAAGGACACAACAAGCTGGCGGCAACGGGACGCGAACTCGCAACCTTTGTATTGTGGAGCGATATTGTATCCGTTGGACCACCCGTCCCCTGCTAAAGTCCCCTGTTAAGGTTGCCAAAGGTTACATTAAAAATAAAAAGTTATGCAAGCTGAAGGGCCAGATGGAGATAGAAGGTTTTGACAGAAGAGAGACAAATATTCATATCATAACGTTGCTTCCAGGACTAGCGATCAGCCATTTATTTTCAAAAACCTAGTTGTAAGCCGACAACCCTGCCTCCCTCTGTTTTTACAGGCAAACCTCAGTCTCATGTACATGTAGGGTAGTTCGGGTGTATTTAGGTGAATTTTAACAATGTTTGAAATTTCAAAATCATTTCATTCAAAAACTTTCCAAAATGTCCATAACAATTTCAAAACAATTCTGTAAATTTGTAGAAAAATATGGGTCTGTCATGCCTGTTCCCCCCCCCCCCCCCCCCCCCCGTTGCCTAATTTACATTATTCATTATGGAAAACAGGAAATTTATTCCGTTTTCCGTGAACAAATGACACTTTTATGCTGAAAACATGGATCACTATCGGCATATTTGTGCACAAGTTGGGTGTCATCGCACTAAGCATATTGATCCAAGGGAAATCCGATCGCTTTCAAAAGAGACGTTTTCAGACGGAAATTTGATCAACCTCGGCTGAATTGACTAACTGTGTGTCAATAGAACGTCAACCACGGAATGTTATCTATACCTTGCAGATAACTGTTGTTTTGCAACGTTTCGGATTATAATGATTAGATTTAAGATGGCCTTAATATTGAGTTGGATATGGACGCTTGCCGTCATTGGAAGTGAAGACTCATTAGGCAAAAAAAAAAAAAATATATATGTTGTCCTCGACCGCCCGCTCGTAAGATTTAGGGCCGCTCAAGATGATTTTTGTTTTCATATTTTTTTTATTAAAAAAATCAGATTTTTTTTTTTTTTTTCAGAGATTTTTTTTTTTTTCCAGTTTTTTTTTCAGATTTTGTTCAGATTTTTTTTTAAACAGTTTAAATGGCATTGAATATTAAATTAAGTGTTGATAACATATATGTGCGACTAAGAGTGATTTCAACTTCTGTTGGCTGAACTTTGAGCTTCCGCTGGTAAAAGAAAATTAAAAAAAAAGAATTAAAAAAAAAAAGAATCCGCCCGCCCGCCCCTCCTCTCTGAAAGTTGTGGAGGACAACATAACAAAAAAAAATTTGGCCTTACGGTTATACAGTCACAAATCAGGGATGTGATCTAACCAATTCTTTTAAATTTTCTAGAAAACTTTTTTTTTTTTTTTTTAGAAATTAGAAATTGATTTTTTGTTGCAAATTTGCTGCAATATTGTTTGTTTCTTTTGAATTTTTTGAAATGTTTTGAACGGAAAAATTCACCCAAATTTCTAGACAGTGGTGTACTGTCTCGGTGTCACCCCAAACTCTGTGACGTTTTCCAAATTTGCATTTTCAACACACTATGCAATATGCATTGAGGAAAATTATGTGTAAGGCATTGCATGGCCTGGATGACCACTGGGGATATCGATCACACATTGCAACCGTGCTAACTACCCATGCCTGACAGTTTGAATTTGAATTAGCCCGCGCGGAAGAATGTGCATTGATCAATACGGGATGTGCTTGGTAACCTTTTATCCTGCGTAGTGTGTTGAAAATGCGAATTTGGAAACGGCACAGATTTTCATAAAATGATGCTAATAATGGCTTCATTATTGTTTAGTGGCAAATGTGGTATCAAATTGTGCCAAAAAGATTCATCCAAATATCTATCTAGCCTGTTTGGTAAAAAAAGTAATTGGAAGTCTATAGGACCTAAACAAAGTGTATGATTTTATTGTGTTGAGCTCTTTACAAAGCTTAACATGGTAACACAATACAATCCTCTTCAATTGGACATACCGGGTGGTTCAAAAAAAAGTTGACCCAAGTTCAAGGAATTTTTTAAACCACATTTGAAATGTCAGAGAATATATGTGTTTACTTATATAGTCTTGATCAGCAGTAAGTTCTGAAATTATCTTGAAAAAATGATACATTTATCTTGGTTGGTTCTTCAGATATGGTTCATTACAGAAAGTATGCACAAAACTGCCTTGTCCACGGGAGCGTCCTTTAGTAGAGATGGAATGCACAAAGTGGACTTCCACACGATCGGTCACAAATTGTAAAAAAATGGAGAAAAAGGAAAAAGGAGACATCTGAAACATTTGTCTGGTGCTTGACATTACCTACTTATACCTACGTTTCTTTGTTGAATGTGTATGGCATATAAGGATAGAGATTGGGATATTTTGTCAGGGTGGGCTAGATTATAACAGCTACCATGTTAACTAGTTAGTTGCATGTCAAGACAAGAAAAAATGCAACCCAAAATGCAGGACTCTTACTTTACAGAACATATCCAATTTTTCACTTAAAAAGACCCTCCTCTTTTACTTTTTTATTATCCAGCTTCTTCTTTTTTTTTGGGGGGGGGGGGGGGTAGGGCAATTTGGCATGCCCATACCCAGAGACGTTTTTTCTTGCACATTTTCTGTTACCAAAAACTGTAAAACCACTTAAAGGTAGATGTTCCGATTTTCAACTTGAAGTTTTCTATTCTACATGAAAGGTCATCCTTAAAAAAGTCGTGTTCCAAAGTTTGAGTTGCATAGCTCTAATGGTTCTTATTTTAGACGCACAAGATGCTGTGAACTGTGTACCCATTGAGTAGTACACAAACTATATCGGTGGTTACCACCATTCGCGGTAATTCAACGTTATTTCATCGATTTTTCCGTAATTATACCGATTTAGGTCGTCAAATTTCAGTATGATGATGAGAAAAATACGAGCTTTCATATGATATGAAAATCTCCGTATGTTTGAAATAATTCTGTGTTACGAAAATGTGATCGGGTCATCTACCTTTAATTTCACGAGGGATTTCATTTTGCAATGTATGTCGATTAGCGAAATTAAATACCCGCGAAACTGACAATTTTGCATTGAAAGTAACAGTAACATTTTCAGATTCGCAAAACTAAATGCCCGCAAAAATAGCAGTAATTTCAAATTTGCGAATTGAAGTATCCAAAGTATCTGAAGTGTTTTACAGTACCCCAGTGTCCTAAAGCATCTTTTCCAAAGTAGCAGTTTCCCAACTTTAATCAGTTCAATAATTTCTCGATCATTTCAAACAATTTCAGCACGTCCTATGCGATTGGTGCGTAAACCGCGAGAGCTGGGTAGTGCAAGGGCGCCCATTGTTATGCCATGAAGTGTGTCATTACACTGAAAATTGTGCGTTGAACATTTGGATGAATACGAGCGTGACGCTCAGATCGAGAAATTATTGATGTGATTATTATTGTTCATCCATCCCTTGACGCAGGTAACACTTTCCTTGCGGCAGGCGTCTGCAGACGACATTCCTAAATTTCACAAAATGTTTCAAAAATGTCAAAATTGTTGAACTCATTCCCATATTTGGAATTACAATGTGAAATGCATTGAAATAAGTACAAACATGCCTAGCAATTGACTCAGTAATCCTTTGGATAGACCTTGAAAGTTCCGAAAGGTTTCTGACAAATTTGTTTTGTATATAATATGGTAAAACCAATAGCCGTGTGGAAAGTGTTAACCGCATTGTATTTACAAGTTGTTGATTGGTGAGAAAGGTCACACAGTATTGCGCTAGGTTTAATCAGACCTGACAAGTTGTTACAGACCTTTTCTTGTGATAAATTGATTAATATTGAAGACAGTAAAACTTGTCAATTAAATGAGATTGTCAGCATTAGGCGATAAAAGAAAATCCTGTTCTGCAAGGCCTCACCGACCCAGATTTTGTAACGGTCGGACTTTCGCTAATTTAAGTTTTGATTGATTTTTTTGTTGTTGAAAATTTATTTTCCAGAAAGTATTATTATTATTTCATTAAATAAAAAATAAATAAAAATAGAAAAGAGATTACTTTTTTTTTTCAAAATCTTTTGATTGAGGAAAAAAAAGGTGTGTCTGACCGGCCTCATCTGAATAGTCTGTCTGCGTAGGAAGAAGACAATGGAATTACCCCTGTGCCGGTCACTGCTTGTCGCAATAAAATGCTATCTTCATTAGATAGTAGATTAGCCATGAGAGGATTGTTGTTGAAAAATTATTTAAAAAAAAAAGTATTATTATTATTATTTCATTAAATAAATAAAAATAGAAAAGAGATTACTTCTTTTTTCAAAATCTTCTGATTTTGAAGTACCTTGAGTGTATGACTTTCTTGCGTTGAGCTCTTGACTTCAAGATACCAAAAGTAAGAATCTACAGGGTGAATCAAAAAAAATTGTGCCCGATTTGAAACGGCCATTTGACCTTGATGCGTGCATTGAACCATGTAATTATTGTTGTTATTATAAAGCGTTGTTAATCTAGTTTATCCTCCCTAAAATGAAGGTAATCGACTACAAAATAAGCTAACTGTGACACGTTTTGTGAACTGTCCGCATTTTTCGCCATTCCAATGGGATTTACACAGTTAAGACATGAATAGTACTGCAGCATGATGATATGGAGTGAGAGTCTACAAGCAAGGCATTGTTGTGCCTGTAATTTATTACAGGTTCCTGGTGTATTAAATGAGCCAAACGTGGTAAATCATTGTAGAAATAAATAATACTTCACAAACTAAAAATATTGCACAAATAAAGTGTTCTGAAGACACTTTGTTTCTTGATAATTGCACTAAAAAGTCATTCACATCTGCATTTAGGTTCACAATACGGTATGAGTTACGGTCTTCTGCTAAAGGTGTTTTTTAAGACAAAAATAAAATGTTAGCTTCCTTGCGATTTAAAATAGAAATCATTTAGTTGTTTGTTGATAAGGTAGCACACCTCTAAATAGTTCCAGGCGAAAACTTGCAACTCTTATTGCGCAATACTTCTTATCAATACGCGTGATTAAAATAATGATTTCTCGGGAACTACAGTGATTTAGCAGACGAGGTTGGTATCAAATTAAAGCTAACAATATGAATTTTAATGATAGATCATTCACAAATAATATTAACTATTTGTTGTTAATAAATAGTAGTCCTACTTTCACGGTGCACGGCCGTAAGTCTTGCGAAAAATAAACTTGAAAAATGACCGTAGAGGGCTTAGATGCTCGATTGCTTAAAATCTAACGGTTATCCATACATATTTTACAATTTTAATCATAAGCTTGCTAAAATAGCTAGAGTTTAATACCAAATTGAATGACTTTCTATGTGTAAATTTAAAAATAACCTGGCCAGAACATGGTTTAAATCTTCTAAACATCTAAAAGTACGGTGGCCTGCGTATATAATGCGTCATAGTTTGGGGGCTTAAAAAACAATGTATACATAGAAATTCTTTCAATTTGGTATTAAACTCTAGCTATTTTAGCAAGCTTATGATTAAAATTGTAAAATATGTATGGATAACCGTTAGATTTTAAGCAATCGAGCATCTAAGCGCATCGGCCGTAATTCAAAAACTTGTCTTTTGCTAATATCGGGTTTCTAGCATAGTCGTAGGCCTAGCATTTTCCTAACTTTAAATCGTTAAAATTGATAATTATAAGCATTGTCTTTGGGCTTAATTTGATACCAAAATCAATTCCTAAATCACAATGGTCATTGAGATATCATCTTTTGAAGCGTCGCGCATCGATCAAAATAAGGTGCAAAATGGTCGTCTAATTTCGACTTCCTATTATTTAGAGGTGTGCTACCTTAATGAGATGTTTTTTTTAATGAAGCCTTCCTTCAACATGGCCACACCATTTTGCCGAAGACATGTGTGTGCCCTGTCCAACATGTTGCGAACAGTTCGTCTAACCATTCCCCTGTAGTGCTGTAGCTTGTCAAATTGCCTCCACTTCTTGAAGACTTCTTGCCTTCTTGGTCTGTAACAGGTAATGCTTGTATTCAAATTTGCCTTCTCATTTGACAACTCGGTATCAGACTATTAACTACTTATCCTAGAGTGAAAGAATGATTTTTCAGGAACGTTTTGACCATAAATTTGATGATAATTACCTTTTTTTGCAAAACCAATTTTACTGTGTGCAAATCCCATTGGAATGGCGAAAAACGCGGTCAGTTTATGTAGCTTGTCACAATTTGCTTATTTTTCAATCGATTATTTTCATTTTTTGGGAGGATAAACTAGATTAACAACGCTTTATACAGACAACAACTAAGGCTGTGACTTATACCCGGGTACCCGGGTACCAAATTGGGTACCCGAATACCCGAAATGTAAAAAAAAAAAAAAAAAATTAGTACAAAGGTGTCCCCAAATGACCTCTATTGACCCTACCATGTGTCATTTTGGGGGACAAATTTGTACTTATAACAAAAAAATATATTAAAAAAATATATATAAAAAAAAATCTAAAAAAAAAGAAGATTTTTTTTAGTTTCTATTTTCGGGTACCCGGGTACGAAACTACCCATGCATTCACAGCCTTAACAACAACATTCCATGGTTCAATGCACGCATCAAGGTCAAATGGCCGTTTCAAATCGTGCACAATTCTTTTTGATTCACCCTGTATACTATTATTTTACTTCACAAAACAGTTGGTTCAAAGCAGTTTGTATTAAAAAAAAATTCAGTTATATTCAGATTTGTTGAATTGATATTTCAATTGGTTTTATGCAATATCTAGACTCAGCTTTGGGTTCATAAAACTATGTCTAATTCAGATAATAATTTCAAGCAGATTATGTCCGTCTTTTCAGCGAAAATCCAACCATCCCCATAACCAGGCATTCAGTCGTGCCAAGATAAACATACGGATAGCTTGATATGATTTGACTTAATGCCGGTGAAAGCCATATGGGAATTGCCCCGCTTTGACTGTTTTAGAGATCGCTAAAAAGGTCAATAACAAGCTATTCTCCACTGTGGTTTGGAGTAGTAGAGTGGGCTGGCTGGATAAATAATGAACGCAAACAAGACATCATCAGTCAAACAAGGTAGTGTGACCTATTCGTTTCGCTAGATTTGCATTTTGATAAGAAATGTTTCCATCTTTTGCATTAATTGACCTGTCTTTTAAGATGTTGTTATTTGCTACCTTGTGGCAAAACAAGTCTATGCATGGAATCCGCTTTAATGGTGAGGGTGGTATCAAAGAAATTTGGAGTTGTCAAAAATGGGAGGATTTTTGATTATGATTAAAAACAATCTTGTTCCCCCCCCCCCCATTATGAACCAGTGACGTAGTTAGGTTCTTCCTATTGGAGGGTGAGAAATAAAAGTGAACCGACAAGACTAATACGACAAAACAAATGCGCACATAGTGCGCAAAAAATGTTGCATCTTTTGTATTAACATGGTGTGTTGGGGGCATTCAATGCTAAAAAAGTAACTTGGCATCGGGTAATACATACGTGCACATCCCAAAAACTTAAAATATAAAATTATAGAATAATTTCTCCTCTTTCATTTGAGATATTGCTCGAGAAGATCGATTAACAATTGAGAACGCTACATCAAAAGTATGAGACAAAGTACAATTTTCACATCGAAAGTATGAGACAAAGTACAATTTTTACATCAAAGTATGAGACAAAGTACAATTTTCACATCAAAAGTATGAGACAAAGTACAATTTTAACCTCAAAAGTATGAGACAAAGTACAATTTTCACATCGAAAGTATGAGACAAAGTACAATTTTAACCTCAAAAGTATGAGACAAAGTACAATTTTCACATCAAAAGTATGAGGCAAAGTACAATTTTCACATCAAAAGTATGAGACAAAGTACAATTTTCACATCAAAAGATGAGACAAAGTACAATTTTCACATCAAAGTATGAGGCAAAGTACAATTTTCACATCAAAAGTATGATACAAAGTACAATTTTCACATCAAAAGATGAGACAAAGTACAATTTTCACATCAAAAGTATGAGACAAAGTACAATTTTAATATTTTGCACTTGGGTTTTGAACACGCAGATAGCACGACAGGTATCATGTGTATAATAGGCCACACTGGAATTGCGAAAAACGCGGCCAGCTTACAGAGCTTGTCACAGTTTGCTTATTTTTTAGTCGATTACTTTCATTTTTGGTAAGATTAGATTAACTACGCTTTATACAAACAACAACCATTGCATGGTTCAATGCACACATCAAGGTCAAATGGCAGTTTCAATAATCCATGCACACTTTTTTTTCTTCTTCAATTTGTGCACAATTTACCCTGTATGATAACAAACATATAAATGTAATCTTAAAGTTAATTCTTTTATATTTGAGGAGTCCTTGAATTGCTAGTCCCTATTAGCTACTGACAAGCAATTAAATCAAATGTATTTTTTTTTGCAAAATGAACGATGCGATTATTAAGTCAAATTGAAGGCCATATTTGTCGCATAAAAGCCCGATCGTTTTGACCGTTATTGCTTCAGTTCGCATTCAAGAGGCTTTTAGCGTGCACGTGCTCCTTTAGATCAAATCAGATCAATTTGTGCAAGTCTGTTCTACTCGGAAGTGAGTACTGAGACCTTACTCTATTAATGCTTTATACAGGGTGTATCAGAATTAACTATACAGGGTTTCAAAAATACATAAAAAATTATAAAACAAATAGTGTTTCAAATTTAAACACTTGTGATATGATGGTGGAAATGTTTCCTTCTTATTCCGTTAATTTCATTGAGATATCTCTTTTTGTTCCGCTGTGGCAAGACATAATCGAATATCGATGAAAAACATATTTTCATATTTTGGCTCACGTAATTCATCTTTACAGCTATTCTTTATGATAGCACTACCAGCATTTCAAACAATGAACCCCACACCTCACAAGTTATATTCAAAACTCCATTCCTGGGAAATGGGTGGCCGGGACTGTACACTTAGTCCACGGGGGGGCCGGGACGTACAAAAAAGGGTGCCCGGCCCTGCAGGGACCGTACACGATTGTACCCGGGACGTCACATGGGCAATTTGTACGTCCCGGCCCTAATCCCCGCTATCCCCGGGTCCCCCGGGGCCAGGGATGCAATTGATAAGTGCATAATTGTGGAGATCCACATTTTATCAAATTTGGCTAAAACTTGTATCTTTTCGTTTGCTGTGTCAGTGTACAGTGGCTTAACACTTTCCACGTGGCTATTAGTTTTACCATTACAAAACAGATTTGTTAGAAACATTTCAAAGTCTTATATCAAGAATTACTGAACCAGTACTAGGCATGTTTGTACTTAATTTAATGCATTTCTCATGATGAGTCTAAATATGGTGATGAAATTAAATAATTTTATCATTTTGTTGAAACATTTGGTGGCATTTTGGAACTGTCGTCTGCAGACGACTGCCGTGTGGAAAATGTTAAGTACCGCCTTGTAACAGCTCTTAATGCAATTTGTAGGATAAGAATTTGACAACTCGACCTCTTGACAGCCATTTACAGTTAATCATGCAAGAAATACTGACCCTTATAAAGATCTTTCATGGAACAGTTAGATGTAAACATATTTGTCTTAATTTTCTGTTGAGGTCTTTTGTGTGAAAATTATCTTTCTGAATTACATCATGTTTGTATCATTGGCCGGGGTGCTCAGTCGTCATTACAAAGGTAGGGCTGTCATCGACATGGACGATGTCGACATTATGTCGATATCGGCTATTATCCTGACATGTCGATATCAACTTTGGGATGTCGATATAATTGACATTAAATCGTCCGTAATGATTTGAGAAAAAAATGATTGGCAAAGTGATTTTTATAAAGTTTGACATTGTTTCAAAATGATTTTGTAATAAAAGAATGTAGAAAATCGGCGAATTAATGTTCGTGGCGTATTATACCAAAGGATTTTTAACTTGTGTACATTGACTTAGCGATATTTTCGATCTGCGGTAATATTCTATACTATCGCGGACATTAATTTGCGGGAAATCGGCTTGGTATTTGGATCATAATATGTCGACATCATGTCGATATCGAGATTCTAAAATAGCAACATGTCGACATGAAAAAAAGATCTCGATAACAGCACTATACAAAGGGGGTATCATGCGTGTCCAAGGACTTTCAAAAAGTACTCTAAATACGTAATCGTGTTAATGTGAAAAAGCACCCCCTAAACAAGTATGGCACAGTATTTTACATACCCTAAGCAAGTAATATCAGTATTACTAATACCCTAAACAAGTACTCAAAATAGTTTGATACCCTAAACAAGTAGGCCTACTCAAAATATTTTGATACCCTAAGCAAGTAATTTATATAGTTTAAACCTCTTACCGCGTATGACACATTTCTAACCCTTTTTCCTTCCCTAATAAGCTAAAAGTATTATGAAACAAATGCCGAGCTGATCTATCAGATCACTTGCGAAGGATACTATTTGAGAAATATATCTTGCCCATGTATCATGGCTATTTATAATCCTCATGGAGCAAATAAAGACCCTAATACAAAAGCCAATGATGTAAAAAGTATACAGTTTTTCTTAATTTGGCTTGTTTTGATACCCTATTCACGTTACGTATGTAACGTGCCCCAGCTTGAAAAACTACCCTAATTACGTGATTTCTTGGACACGCATGATACCCCCCTTGTAATGACCACTGAGCACCCCGGGTATCATTGGCATAAATACAGGCCTGGAAATAGCACCCGCCCACCCGCTCATAGCAGGTAACTTTTGCATCGAGCAGGTGAAGATGCAAAAGTACCTTGTTAGCTGGCAAGTAAAATTGTTCAAACTCACAGTATAAGTGAGTTACAATAGCTGGTGGAATTTCTTTCGGGCAGGTTATTTTTGTGAGTTACAGGTCCGACTGGCTGGTTGAAACAAAATCAGAAGTGTCTGCCCTGGTTGTACCAATGGAATATGTCCCTTCCTTGTCACGTGTCATACTTTGATTGGTTTGTTTATATAAAAGTTCCTGACCAGGTGCTTTTACGTTAGCTAATCCCTGGGGGGGGGGGGGGGGGGGAGCACTCATGTATAAAAGTTGTAATAATCTGTGTGAATCTTCTCTCAAAAAACTACCCTAAACACAGATTCTCAAAGAAGGAAAAAGTACCCCATAAACGCTGAATTATATCATTCAGGTTGAAAAAGACATCCCTATAATTTCTGAAATTGGCGATTTTGATACCCTTAGCATAGGCCCGCGTTGTGGTCGAAAAAACTAAACACCCTCTTTCCACATTCATGCGGATGATTTAAACATTATACCTGACTGCACCGGTGCCCCTCCCCGGGTAGCTAATTCAAAATCAATAGCCTGTATAGAAAATCTGGTAAACAAAATTTAAACGAGCACATTTCTTCCCCATTCTGATGAAAACTACTAACTTAATTACTAAAACACTTCCTGTTTGGTTGAAAAATATGACTCTATTATATTTGTGGTATTGTGGTAAAAATGTAACAGATTTGTTCTCAAATTTGAGTCTGTTGAGAAGACAGCAATTTCAAGAAAATCTGCTTTTAGTGAAGTAAGCTTTTTATATTCAAGATGTCTGTTGATTAAATGAACTCACTTGTGTATAGGTTAGCATGTAAAGGGTGTCCTAAAAGTTTCGAACCATTTTAAAGATTTTTATCTCTCTTAAAATAAGTTGCGGTACTAAATTGAAAATATATTTCAGAAGAGAAAACTTGGAGAATCATTTCGATACCAAACATGACCCCTTTGAGGCCCCCTCAATATAAATCACATGCTGAATGGTTTGGCTACATAACTCACAATACCATAAAATTGTTCAATACCATAACATTGTTCACTGTATAAGTCACGTAATCACATACCGTGTGTGCCTCACATCCCATTCACGGGGATTTGTTTCAAAAAAGGTTTTCACTTATTAAATGTTGTGCACAACATTAAAGGTAGATGACCCAATCACATTTTCATAACACATATTTTTCTCAAACATATGGAGATTTTCATATCATATGAAAGATCATATTTTTCTGATTAACATACTGAAATTTGACGGTCCAAATCAGTATGATTACGAAGAAATCGGTGAAATAACATCGAATTACCGCGAAAAGTGGCTAACCACCAATATAGTTTGTGTACAACTCAATGGGCACATTTCAAGGCATCTTGTGCGTCTAAAATAAGAACCATTAGAGTATTAGAATGCAACTCAAACTTTGGAATACAACTTTTTTGAGGATGACCTTTCATGTCGAATAGAAAACTTCAAGTTGAAAATCGGAACATCTACCTTTAATAATGTTCATAATAGGGATTATATCAATCTGAAATTAAAAAGAATCCCGTAGAGAACCTTTTTTCTCTTCCTAACTTTCTTGCCTTTGTCACAATATCCTTGACTTTATGCAGCTCATTATACTACACTTTTATATAAAAGTGCAGTTTTACAGTTCGGGAAACTTTCGTCTGTATTTTAGCAACACAGATAGCTGTTATTGTAAGTTTGGTAGCAAAATAATTCTACAAGTCTTCTCTATCCAAATACCTTTTTATTTTTATATTTAACCGGGGATATAAAGTTTTGAAAATATTTCAACATTTTTGGGACACTCTGTACTTGCACCTTATATTTGAATCTAGTCCCATATCGTCGATGGTGACTGGAGACGTATGTCTCTATTTTGTTAGGTAACAATTAATTCCCCCGCTGTCATTTGGCGAAAAAAACACTGAAATCATAGTAGTTATTTTTAGTTAAATTTGAATGTAACTCAATCAAAAAGGTCAATTTGAAGGTGCCTTTCAAGACTGATAAAAGTATGACAAATGCTAAGTTACATCGCATAGTAAATGTAGTAGAGATGAGTTTTACAATGTATTTTAACCCTAACCTTCCTGGAACCTACAAAACCCGACAGTGCTACAATCTTGTACCGCGCAGCGGCCCGTCAATCTCGAAAGGGGTTCGATCCGCAGCGCATGTGGAAACTGATTTCCCCTCAAATTTAACCCGTTTTTCTCACCTGATAGTTTAATTCACAAAAACACGCCCGGGAGTAAGGGTTATTAGATTTATAAGATTTATCTTTCAACTCTGAGCTGATTCTTGTCTAAACTTATTTTCTCGGACATGGCCTAAAAAATAAATGGTTTGGTTGTCCACTACACCTCTCTTTTTAAGGAGGAGCTAGCGGGTAGAAAAAGGTTTTTTTAATTTAAAAAATATTGTGGATTGTCAAATGATGCATAATCACTAAACAAAACGGCCTATAAATATCATGGTCTCCAAGCATGTTTTACCATTTTTACTTTATAAATGTATGAAAAATGACGAAAAGTTTACTCACTTTCACCTTAACTTCACAAATCATTTAGCACCATACTCAGTCAAGTCCAGTATTTTGACTTTAGTCAAATCAAGTCTTTTGGATAAATGACTCAAGTCAAGTCTTTGGATAAATGATTTGAGTCAAATCAAGTCTTTTGGATAAATGATTTAAGTAAAATTAAATGTTTTGGATAAATGACCTGAGTCGAGTCAAGTCTTTTGGATAAATGACTTGAGTCGAGTCAAGTCTTGTGGATAAATGACTCGAGTAAAGGGACACAATGTCATGTTGATTTTTTAATTTTAATTAATTTACTTCAGAATTCAAGATGAACATTAAAAATTGCCATTATTGTTGTTTCTACTAAAAAAAACCCAGCAAAACTGGATTAAAACAATGTTGAACCCTTAACCATGTAAAATGCTGGTTGCGGCTCTACCAGCATTTTTGAATCAATGTTTTGTTGTACAAAGAGGGATGATTTTTCTTAATCCTTATAGGTGTAAGTTCATACATGTAATACAATTGTAAAAATAAACAAATCCCAGGTTTTATCATATATTTTTGTAATTGAGGGAGCTGCCTCCACCATATCTCTTAATGCCCCTTTAAGCCAAGTCTTTTGGATAAATGAATTGAGTCAAGTCTTGTGACATTTTTTAAGCCTGAGTCAAGTCAGTTCATTGCTGTCACTGACTCGATTCAGGTCAAGTCATCACAAACAGTGACTTAAGTCTGAGTCAAGTAATTGACATGATTCAACAAAACATTATCATTGCTTATTGCTTATTGCTTGTTAACTCCCTATAGCAGCCTATCCGGCTAAACTGGAAGCCCTCAGAAACCTAGAGGTTGTGATTTTTGTACAGGTAACAGACCCAGGATGATCCCCTACTCTTAACGATGAGGTTGGTAACTTTTAACGTGTTCAGGGTGAAGCGTCTGAATACACGGGACCAACGGCTTAACATGACTCTCCGAATCACAGCGAACTGCCAATCACGTATAGACCTGCACGTTGTAGACCTGCACGTTGTACACAGTGAATGGGATAGAGGAGAAATTCTACAATTAAATCTGATTATCAGCTTAAACCACGGAAAGCGACTCCGATAACTAACACTCACTGAATTAAGATTTGATTGTAGAATTTCCAACCTAGATAGGATCTTTTTGGGGTGAACAAAGAATCCTGGTTTCAAGACGACTTGAACCCACGATTGATAGATAACTCCCGACCGACAATCAGCGCGCTAGACCGCTCGGCCAACCTCTATCATAAGTCGCGTGCAAATCAAGTGTGTGCATTTGAGAGAATGGCTTATATTCAAGTTGTCATTTTCCATTTTCCTGTCATCATCCGGTACATACAATAGTGGTAATATTTTTTGCAATTAATATTTTGTATTTTGTTGATTTTGAACCCTTTCGCTCGTATTGAATTCACCGTTTGAAAGGTCATTACATTACATAGATTTGTATATATATATGGAAGGAAACATATTTGTACACTTTGATATTTTCGGAGTAGCTGCTTCGTGCAAATAATGTAAACATTTATGTAGAGCAAAAATGTTGATGATTTCAGTATCAAATGATCTCCTATATGACGTGCTGTGTCTCGGTTAATGTTGACCTACATTCATACACTCTTTAGTAGCGAACCAGTCAGAAAGCTGGAACTAGTATATATACAAAGTGCATTAAAAGTGTCTAATTGCACTCTTTGTGCATGCCATATGGTTTGCGCACCACAAGCATTGTTTTGATTCATTGTTCAGGCAGCCTGGGTTCGTCGTTTTTTATTGCGGGTATTAACAAACTTGTTCACATGTTTTTATTCGTTAATAAAGAGATTGAAAGTATGCACAGAATTTTGAATTTTGATTTGTAGGAACTTTTATGAATTAGGTTAATACATACATATGTTTTTATGTTTTGTTTCTCAAAAAATTCGACAAATCAATGCACTTGCGCAAATGTTGATATGCTCACAATAGCACTCCCCCTGTGGGTTTGTGCCATTATTCACACATCAAAATCAGCGCGTGTGCATTGATTTGTCCAAGTTCTTTCGAAACAAAACATATGCATTACAGAGGAAGCTGTCACCGATCTAATCACCGACTCGCTATTTTCAAATGTTGTCAAAATATGATTATTATTGTAGACGCCTTCCCTGATATTTATATCATTCAATCTTTATTTTGATTGTATCATCACTTTGGTCTGTCTGTGTGTAAAGGGCAAATGTGGAATTTGTTTGACCGCCGGGAGGATGATTATTTAGACAAATTGGAGATGGTTGGAGATAGGTATCATCACCTAGTTGAAGTATGACAAAGTGTGTCATTGAGGGGGTGGACCAAATCCAGACAGACATCCAGAAATGGAATTATTTTATTTGATGCTAAAAATAAAGTTTTGTTGCAGCTCCTAATTATTGTTATATTATTTTGTTTTTAGTTCAATTGTTATTCTTTTTTCTTCTTTTTTGTTTTGAATTTTAGTCCATGGGATGCACATTTTGTTATTTATTTGAATGAGTGGATTTTTTGACAATTTTGTATTAAATAATAATAATAATAATAATAATAACAGGCATTTATATAGCGCCTTCCATCAAAAGGATCACAAAGCGCTTAACAAATAACAAAATATGAATGCACATAGAAAACACAAAGAGTAGCCATCAAATGATGGCTATAATTCAATATGTTATACAGTATACGGTAATACACTAATCAAGAATGGTGCAAATACAATACATGAATGCTGCACACAATCAAATAACTAAATATCCTGGTTAAAAAGATGAGTTTTCAAAGATGATTTAATAAAAGTTCCGACCGTCTTAGAAAATCTTTTAAAATCACCATTATATGAATAAGCAGCAATGAAAATACCTACATGACTGTCTACCAAGGATTGTTTAGGTAGCAACTACCACACTTTGTGGACTTGGAATATATTTCTACCCGTAACATTAACAAAAGGAAATAAATCAGTTGAGAAAGTGGTCCTAGTGAGAATCGAACCACGGACCTCTGCATTGCAAAGCATATATCTCAACCACTAGACTAGCGAGGGGTGAACTGGCCAGGACATGATTTTGATCCCTCTTAAACATTACAGAATAAAGCAATACTACTGTTATGATCAGCACACACAATATTGTCACGTACCACCCTAAACATATATAATTCACGAGATATACCAGCAAAATTTCGGGGCACCAGCCAGGAATTGAACCCGGGACCTTCCGTATAAATATCGAACGGGCCAGTGTATAGACCAAAAGAGGACTATAATACCCCGTCAGGTCTATGACACTAGCACATAAATACAACTGAAATACACTACTAAATACGCTCCACATTAGGTGGGCCCGTCCGGGTGTTAAGAAACACCAGGGGCCACCGCTGCCACCAATTTTGTCACGTACCGCCCTAAACATATATAAATCACGAGATATACCAGCAACATTTCGGAGCACCAGCCGGGAATTGAACCCTGGACCTTCCGTATAAAATATCGAACGCGCCAGTGTATAGACCAAAAGAGGACTTCCCGGTCAGGTCTATGACACTAACACACTTATATCTCGTGACAGTATTATGAATAGAGCTGCGCGATACACATGATCGTCAACCAGGAGTTAGACAAGTCATGTGGGCATTTCCATTACTGCATATGAATAAATATGTTAAAAAACCTATGCAAGCAGAGGCAATATTGTTTTTCTTCCTTACATTTGTTTATACAACTAGGTTAATCACATGAAATTGAAGTGTTAATTTATTTCAATTCAATTCCCATAGGGCTGAAACTGGTAGGGTAGGATTAGCTCCAAACTTTGTTGATGCCATTTAAACCAATAGAGATGACACCAGGCCTCAAATTTCGTCATTTTAGGGGCACGGCCACTTTGGCCTTAAGAATATACCATTTCGAAGGGCACCGAGGCCATGTTCTGGGGCACCAAGGCCAAACCAAGGGCACACACGGCCTCTGTTAAAAATAGGGCACGGCCATTATGGCCGTGAATTTTTTACTGATCCGAGGGCATCGCGGCCAATTGGCGGGGCACGACGGCCATGGCCGTCGTGGCCGCCGTGTAATTTGAGGCCTGGATGACACATTGAGGTTGGTTCAAAGTGTCAAATTTGGTGGAATCGGGTGGGAAAAAACGTTGCGCTAGTTTAGAGTATTTGTTTTTATATAATACAATTGCAAGTCTTATTTTGCAGTTGTCAATACCATTTTGTATTACGGTAGACGTAAACTACCATAAAGGGAGCACAAAACAAGGAACCACAAAACAAGGAACCACAAAACAGATTCGCCCCCCCCCCCCCCCCATAATTGGTGTCTATTAAAACTGCTCTATTTCAAATGTGCTAGTGATTTGATTTATGAGATTTTGCAATCTTATGCTACCAATGCTCATTCATAACATAGTACTAAATTCCAGTCCTTGTGCTTGGGTGCACAGTGGCGGTAAATCGGCGGCTAAAATATCAAAGTAGCTCAAATCAACCCATTTATTTTCTATGAACTTTTATGTATACATTCCAATAACAAATACATACATCATTCATTTGGAATTGTTGTTTGATTGGAACTATATTGCTGTACTCAAATTTTTGCCTGAAGTGGATTTTCGAAACTGAATTAGTTGTGCACCCTTACTTATTAGGATTTGAACACCTCTTTTGACATGAAGAAGTCACGCAACCGTATTTACTATCATATGAAATTAACAATAATTTGTCATTGAAGTATTTACTATCTTCTGAAGATAGCAATTTGTTAGAATTATTGAAATCTCAAGATGGCAATTTCTTTTTTCTTTTTTAACTATGTGCTATTATTTGTCATCTGAAGATAGCAATTATTTCATATAGAATTACTCGCTATTATCATTTAACCAATTTATTTTTAAAAAGAAACCTTTATGAAAATGCTGGATCATATTCATAAACTAAATGATAAATCATAGATTTATAGGTTAGTAATAATATGTTACAGACTTTAGAATGTTAATTGGCCTAATTACCACAGGGCTGGTTCAAACAATCAGCAAAGGTCATGCCATTATCACAATGATTTTAATACCCCAGACTTTAAGGAACCTTTTCATCCCAATTATACCATAGCCATATTGTCAAACTGTAGATATGAATGATATGTAACTTGTAATTTTAAAAAATCGAGATACACATTTATTTTAAGATAAGGCGACGAAAAACCCCAAACGGACCTCTCAGGCAGACTTTCCCCTTCTTTCCCCCATCCCCTTCAAAATGAACATACATATTTTGTTGAAATTTCTGAAAATTGTGCCGTTATTTGACATGCCAACAAAATTATTTAGGTCAGTGTTCACTTGCACATAAATATCATTTTCAACTATTTCTAATAAAATGGGTCGGTCAGGCCCGTAAACTCATTTTTGTAAAACTCTAGCTCAATTCTGATTAAATTGTGATATTTATTAAACCAGCACAACATTGTAGCATTACGATGGTATCAGGTGTCTATGCCTTGAGGGCGCACACATCTAATCCATTCTCGAAATCCAGTTCCGGCCAAAATCAAAGAAAAAGATTGTGAAAAACCGACACAATATCTGCTGTCTGTCCCAATGAGTGTTATATGCACGTGTTATTTGGAATGTGTACATGAAGTTTATAGAAAAAAAGGTTGATTTAAGCTATTGTGCATCCTAGCACGAGGTCTGGAAATTATGTGCTTAAATCATTACGCCCATATAAGGCCGCATTTACTGACAAATCTAATCGATGATACCAACTTAATTTTCAGATATGTTATAAAATTTGTCATTAACTCATTGAATAACCACCAATTGCATATAAAGCCTCTCTCTCTCTCTCTCTCTCTCTCTCTCTCTCTCTCTCTATGTCCGATGGCACCAGGTGGTGCTGCTGTGGCCTTCACTTCACAAGAGCTCGCCATTTGGTTCGGTTTGATGCACGTCGTGTTGCTTCTATCGTACTTAAACCAGTGATCCTTTTAATGTCATCAGTCCATGATGTTATAGGGCGTCCTCTGCCACGACTACCTTCTACTGCACTTTGCAGAATTAATTTCTCGACACTGTTATCTCTCCTGGTTGCTTTCAGGAAGCGTACCTTGAGATTCATTGATAGCCCTTTGCTCTTCCAGATAGTTGACATATCTTGTAATGTCTTGCAGTCTACATTTGATCTCCGTTGAACTGTCACTCTTGGTGTTGATAAAGCCTATAGGGGGCAAATTAGTTTTGTGCTACCTTCATGAAATTTAATATTTTAATATCAATAACAGAATCGCTTGCATCATTTAACTTACAAGTGAATATCTCAAATTGCCTGTCAACTAGAGAGTGTTTTTCTTCTCTACTCGTCATGGCACTCAAATCATAGTTAGCTCAATATAGCATTCATTCAGCATAAATTATTTGCTTTTGTAACTATTTTTACACCGTACAAAAACATTGTTGTGTGACGGCAGTGCGAATTCAGTATAACATCTTAATATAATAACAGCTTGCGTTTCAATATATATAGCTTGAAGTGTTATGCTTGAATCTCTGGGATGCTCTGATACTTAATTGTAACATTCACCAGTATTCTGCTATAAATATAATCAGTGGTATGACTAGCGTATTCAATATCGGATGAGAGGGGGGGGGGGGGGGACAGGCCTTTGATCAGGGGGACAAATCAACTGATTTTTGTTTAAATATATGATCTGTCATTTCAATTGCCCGTTTATAAAAAAACAGTCCATCAGTCATACCTTAGGCCCCCCAAAAAGAAGGTCTGTCTAACATACATTTTGGAAAATAGCTTTGCGATATGCAATTTCTTTAATTAATTTTTAAAGTAAAAATAGCCCATTCTAAATGCAGAAATTCTTTTTTTTATTGTGTTTTGCCCCCCCCCCCCCTTTTTTTTGGAGCCAATTGTATTTTTGTTTGTTTTTGGTAACTAAAATATATTAAAAATTGCGTAAGGTTATGCAACAATAGTGTGAGACATTTTTTTCTTTTTCTTGGCCTTATTTGTACTTACATATTTGATGCTTTATGTAAGCAACCTACAACTAAAACAAGATAAATCCGCCTTGATTATGGAAATATATACACCCATAGTGACCACCATTCCCTGAAGAGATGAGGCGTCATCCACCACTTCGGAAAACAAATTTGTCGGAATAAAACTAAAGGTGCAGAGAATGTATACACACCCTTCTTTACATAAAATCGCAGTAAATATAGCCATTACATCCGCCACCTGTTTATGCACACACACACCCAACTCAATATACATCACACCATGCAAAACAGGTGTTTAATGTTAGTGGTATTACCGTTATACTCCGCATGATGCGCCAGATTTACACCGGTGATACATTATCCGCGGTTTAATCCCCCATAGACTATGGATCACTCGTCAGTGATAATACATATGGCGTTAACACTTTCCACGCGGGTATAAGTTTACCATACAAATTAGATTTTTCAGAAAACCTTTCCCAAATTTCAAAGTCGTTATCTTAAGAATTACTGAACCAATACTAGGCATGTTTGTACTTATTGTAATGCATTTTCTCACACTGATTCCAAATATGGTGATGAAATTCAATAATTTTGACCTTTTTGAATAATTTTGTGAATTTTTGGGAACTGTCGTCTGCAGACGACTGCCGCGTGGAAAGCGTTAAGATTTTGTGTGGCTTTGTGACGGATCTGTCTTGTCTGGCAGGGTGTTTGCAACGGCTTTCTATGTCAAATATAGGTGTGTATCTTTTTCAAAGCAGAATTAATTGCAGACTTTAAAGAAATGATTTTCGTAAGTGCGGGTGCTTAGAGAAGTAGGGCCGAGTAGTATCGCGATCGGGTACGTAACCATATCTTATGTAAGACAAGGATAAAGACTGTGTATCACTTGTTAGGAGGGTACTGTAGGGAAGTGAATCCAAAAGCAAATACTTAGGATTAGCTCACACTCCTAATCCTAAAGGTATATCTAAGTTGCCATTTCATAAAGATAACACCACATATGTGACCTGGCACCACATATGAGAGTAAAGTAGCAAAAAATTAAAAAAAACTTGTTCAGAAAGTAGATGTCCTCAGGTTTAAAATGACGTCAACGTTGTTATAATAGGCTATTCCAAAGTGAAATTATGATAATTTGAAGTTGATCACCGCTGAATTATTGAATTGGAGAAAAAGGCCTTCAAAGTCAGTGAAGCTTATCATCACTTGGCTCTCCAAAATATTCTGTCAAAACTTCGAAAGTTTGTTTATGCATTTGGGAATTTATAGGGTTCAAACTACTATTAATAGCTCCGGAAAGCCCTGACCTTTAAGACCATACCAAATTTGCCATAGGGGATACTATTTTAAACCCGTGGAAAAACAATGTAAACAAGGTAATTTCGAGACATTTTTCCTCTCTTTGCGTTCATTTCTTGAGATGAGAGAATAAAACGCCCTCTCTACAATTACTTAAAAAACATATTTAGACCCAAAATATTTTCTTAATACTTCAGAATGTGATACATAAATAGTTTATCTTTCCGAAAATGAAAATATCTCACTTTCGACCTCCCCTTGTCAAATCGACTATTTCAGGCCAGAACTTAAAATCAGCCCCAGCGACTTTACGCTCATTTCGTCGTGCCAGGTCACGTATGTGATGCAGCACAACAAATGGGGGGACTTTGCGGCTGTGTTATTTTCAAGATATAGATGAAAATGGACAGAAAATAATATATAAAATAATGTTGATGCATTTCTCATGATGATTCCAAATAAGGTAATAAAATCCAATAAATTTGAGATTTTTTAAACATTTTGTGAAATTTTGGAATGTCGTCTGCAGATGCCTGCCGCTTTGAAAGTGTTAAAATACCACATCACAGAATGTGTTTCATGAATGCTATCAGCAGTAGACAGCACGTAGAATACACACACGAGACGGTGCAGGAAGCCATCAATTATATAGTGTTATTACATTACACAATATACACTCCAAGGTCTTGAGTTCGGAGAAAGCCATCTGTCTGATCTTGTTAAATTTATAAATGTTACCATTCATTCACACCGAGCCACATGTGTATAGAATTATGCAACGTCACACTTTCCATGCGGCAGTCTGCAGACGACATTCTAAAATGTTACATAATGTTTCAAAGAAGTCAAAATTGTTGAATTTCATTACCATATTTGGAATCACCACGCATTGGTTTCATTCATTTTCTTGTTTTTTATTTTACTATGGTGCTGAATGGAAAGTTCCTTGTGTTATAAGGATTATTTTGGTACGAAAATTAATTTTCGTCAAAAATGCAGATAGGCCCTTTCTGCACTAAACCCTCGATGTGTATAATAGAATTATGCAACTTCACACTCTCCATGCAGCAGTCTGCAGACGACATTCCAAACTGTCACATAATGGTTCAAAAAAGTCAAAATTGTTGAATTTCATTACCATATTTGGAATCGCCATGCATTGATTTAAGTACAAACATGCCCAGTATTGATTCAGGAATCGTTTGGATAGCCCTTTAAAGTTTGGAAAGGTTTCTGAAAAATCTGTTTTGTATATGAAAAAACCAATAGCAGCATAGAAAGTGTTTAGTTGGGGTTGATATCAGGATGTATTTTATACATAGGATGTATTCTAAAAATCGGTGAGAAATTAACAGGGTCTTTTAATCTCTCCAGGCGCAAAAGTAATCCAGGCACACAGGGCGCAATTTTGGCATACGCACTTGTCACGCATATTATACACAGTGCATTCGTGCAGGCCCACGCTCTTAAATATTACCTGCTGTTGTAAGAAGATTCACCAATTTGGAGCTGATTAAATTAGTGTTTGCCTCGGAATATCATACATGGAACTCAAAAGCTTTGTTTTATGTACCTGTGCAATCAACGAAATCGGCACCAATGCAAAACGCTGACATCGCATCTACTAAAGTTGATGTAAAACAGAATATAAGAAATATTTCTCAAGATAACTCACAACATTAAAGTGGAACGTGATAAGGAAACATAAACCACAAAGTATACGGTTAGTTTAATACCACATAACAATTTCTGTCATTATTGCTATCAGCAGTAGATAGCATTAATACTTTCCACGCGGCTATTAGTTTTACCATGTACAAAACAGATTTGTCAGAAACGGTCTCTCCCAATTTTCGAAGCCTATCTCAAGGATTACTGAATCAATACTAGGCATGTTTGTACTTATTTCAATGTATCTCTCGTGGTGATTCCAAATATGGTAATAAAATTCAATAATTTTGACATTTCTGAAAACATTTGTGACATTTTGAAATGTCGTCTGCAGGCGCTTGCCGCGTGGAAAGTGTTAGGTAAATATAGGAAGCCATCTGTTATTTATATAGTGTTATTACATTACACACAATAAGGTAAAGAGCTACCAGAATCCACCTGTCTTGTATGTTATGAATGTTGCTATATCACTAAGTATGTGCTTGCCCTGGCCACATAAATATAGTGATAAATATAGAACTCAGGGTGGGTAGTACAGAGAGTTGAGTATAAGTAGAGGGAGACAGAGCTGGATGGACACTACATATTACTTAGGCATTCATCACTTGTCTTTAAGTTCTTCTAGTTCAGGATTCAGTTAGCGTTCATAACTATACAGTCTATTTGCTGGCATCTTGGCATTAGGCCGACAAAAAAAGATGTTGTATTGCCCTTTTCCCAACCGACCGTAAAAATCGGGAAAACTCAGTCGTGTTTTTATAAATTAAAAAAAAACATGAAGGGAAAAAAAGTTTAAAAATAAATAAAAAATTAACCTTTATTTTTTAGAAATTACAAATTTGTCACCTAAATTACCTCAAGTGACCCCTATATGACCCCACCTCGAAATATTTATTATCCATGCCACAAGACTTTGTCTTTTTAATAACAAAATTTAGTTAAATTATAAACCTCAGTGTATTCCAGTGTGATTTGATCATTCTTTGTAATATAAAAAACAAACAAAAAAAACCCATCATCAAAATCGACCTACCTACCCAAAATAAATTTGAGGTGAAAGGGCAATCCAACTTTTTTTTAGGCCTTATGTGGACGGGGAGAGCGTGTTGGCGCAGTGGTAGATACCCTCGCTTTGCACCAATGAATCCCGGGTTCGAAATCTGTGCTCGGTCGGGCTTTATGTGCATTTGGTTTATCACGATCCATACACGCTCTCCGGGATCTCCGGTTTCCTCCTGCTTTCAAAATCTGTGATTAGTTGTTTCGGTTATCAAAAACTTCCTTGACCCAATGGTATTCGGGGAGCTGCATTGAAAAATGGTGGATGTTACAATCTAAGTGCGGATAGGTTTGCGCTAGAAATTGGCAGCACCCTAGTTGATGCGACCTGATTCTGATGATTCACCAGCAGCGAAATTACAGCGCTTTGATCACTTTGGAAAGGCGCGATATAAATACTAATTATTATTATTAATTATTATTTGAATAAACTGTATCGAGACTTTTAGGTGCTGCTACCATTCCTGCATTGTACAGCCCAATTATAGTGAAATCTCTGATTCTTTCAATGACCAACTCCGTCAGGCAGGGATAGCACTGGATCAAAAATGTAAGAGGTCCCATGACATTTTTCAGGACCCCGTAGGACTTCAAAAACAAATTTAAGGAGTCCCCCAAGAAATTGAGAGGTCCTGACGTTTGGGTATTTGAAAATTTTACTTTTTTATGGACATTACCAAAAAGTATGGACAGTTTTAATGAATTTATATTGTGAGCAAAGGATGGATATGTAATTTACAGAATTTCTTAAGGTTTCCATTTCCATACATCGTCAAATTTAAGGGGTCCCTTAAATTTTGATCGGGACCAGGGGTGGACTGGCCACTGTGGCGTTGTGGCGATCGCCACATGGGCCGCTTGGTTCTGGGCCTCTCAGGGCCGGTTACTCACTTGTGTAAAGCATTTTTTCAGGCCGTTTTGGACTCAAATTTCTCCTACCCCCCCCCCCCCCCCCCACCACTTACGTGAAATTCACGAGGTGACTGACTAGGAAAAATTTGGGGCAACCTTTTACGAAAATTTGAAAAACACTGACATGGTCAAAAAGGGCCGCTTTAATAATTTTGCCATGGCCGCTTTCAGGACCCAGTCCGCCCCTGATCGGGACCCGCAAGTCTTTCCAATTTGAAACCTGACGTGTCACTACAAGAAAGTGAGAGGTCCAGGACGCGCAGACGCGTCAGAATGCGACCCCTGCCATCAGAACCCTGGGACTAAATTGGTAACCCTCGGCGGCACCCCCCCCCCCCCTTAGCGTGCTTGAAACTCATAACCGATAGAAATAGCCTTAAAATACATCTACAACTCTCCTCTGCTTAAATTGCTCCTGCTATCATACCCACGCGTCTCATTACCGCATATATCATGCCATTATGTGTAAATTGCTCTGCAGTGCATTAATACCAACGTGACATATTTAATACCATTAGTCGTCTACTTAAGATATGAAATATTGCGAATTACTAAAATTGTATTGTAGGTACTTAACACTCTCGGCACTGTTATTATTTTTACCATATGCAAAACAGATTTTTCAGCAACCTTTTTCAAACTTTCAAGGTGTATCCAAAGGATTACTGAATCAATACTAGTCATGTTTGTACTTATTTCAATGCATTTCACATAGTGATTCCAAATATGATAATGAAATGCAACAATTTTGACATTTTTTGAAATATTATGGGAAATTTTGGAATGTCGTCTGCAGACGCCTGCCGCGTGGAAAGTGTTAAGATATGAAACATATTGCTTGTACTGCAGATTACTAAAATCGTATTGTAGGTACTTAAGCAGTGATACTCGACACAAATGAATATTGTCATAATGTTTTGATACGGCCAAAGAGAAAAGGAAGAAAAATGTTGTTTGACTGACTGCGAATCCACATCCCTCGCAAATTTGCGAAATGAAATCCCTCACGAAATTAAGTGGTTTAATAGTATTCTATTCATTTTGTTTGGTCCACGCAAGATTTTTGATATAATATAGGATGTATAATAGAATAGTGAGGGCGGGAGAAGCAGATATCTATGTCATGTTATATGCACGCTTGACAGAAGTTGTGTGGACAATTTTGTCCCTTGTCAGAAAATACCATGACGGTACATACTGTGTTTTAAGCCCAGTCTTTCAGGGTGTATCTCATTGCGTCCTGGTAGAAGGGTATAAATGGCTTGAATGTTTGTCCCTTCAAGCCAGCCATTTTCGGTGGTGTTACGATTGTATCACTCGCATCCCACATATCATTTACGTGGGAATCAAGTCCATGACTTTGGGTGCTGTGTTTGCCTTTATTTTAGGTGCTGTGGTTGCCGTTATTTTAGGTGCCATTATTTTGGACTCCAAGTCTCATGGTTTAAGCCCCTGGGTACAGATACCTTTTTGGTAAGGATGTGCCGCCAGCAAAATGAAAATTGACCCAAACATTTACCAATTTTGTTGGAGAAATGGACCCATATGTTTACCAGAGACCCAAGATAATTGTCCTACATGACTTACTTGACTTAACTTGACTTAGGGCGGGTGATATTCCCGAACCATGATGCTTCTCCAAATCTTCCTTTCCAACATAGCTGTCTTGATTTCTTCTACCTGCAATCCTGTGTCACGCTTTAGTATGTCAATGTAGGTTTACCACGCTTTCTTACTCCATGTTTTGGTATCCAATGTATGAGTTTGGAGACCAGCTCATTGGACCCTTTGAAGCAGTGTCCTGCAAATCTTGATCTTATACGTTCTCTGATATTATCCGAGACTTTGGGCATATCCGCGTACAGGTCCTCATTTGTCACATGCTGTCTCCAGTTGATGTTGAACACAGTTCTAAGCATTCTAGTGCAACTTCCGTCCAGCTGTTTACTAAGCTTTGGGGTCCTACATATTTTGCTAATATTTCTGTAAAAACAGACAATTTAAGGATATTAGACCCATACATTTACCAACAATGGCTATGAAAATGGTCATTCATTTACCAGGTGAAAAATTGGACTCTACTTGTTGGTACATCCTCATACCCCCCTCCCCCTCCCCCCTCCCCCTCCTCCTACGCGCTTGCCGAACTTAGCGCGAAAAGCGTGAAAATAAATGTAGCGCAAACATTTCCATTTTTACAGTGTGCCTTATGTACACCATATTGGTCTGCATTTGTTTTTCAATCAGGAACTCCACGATTTCAGATGCAAAATGGTTTTTTTATTAGACAATTGTGATGCGATCTGTGAAAACACATCGGATGTCGCAAAATGTGAACTAGGGATTATGGATTTTTTTTTTATTTAAGAAAATTAATTTTCAATACTTTGTGTCATCATCTTTTATGAAATTTAACCTTCAAAAACTTACTTAAGTCGCTTTTAGCATTAACCTTATAATGTTATTCTGTTGAATTATGTATCTTTATTGGCCTGTTTTCATGATTTCTCGTTTTGTAGCTTTTTATGACATCACAATCATCATTCACTCATAACTTTTTTGTAGTGATCGTAGAAAAATGATCGAAACAGTTCTGTAATCAGCACAGTGTTAGCTTTCTTATGATATAAATATCTCTAATATGAAAAATGCCACCATGTGGCGGGTTTTCACAGATCGCATCACAATTTGTTTTATCTCGCCTTACTTTGACTAACCCTGACTGATATTCCCTTATGTGTACAGGTCCTATGCAGGTGGTTACTGAGTGTGCGGAAGAACTATCGTCCAGTCATCTATCATAACTGGAGGCATGCATTCAACGTGGCGCAGACAATGTTTGCTATGTTCAAGGTAAGTAGGGTTCTCTTGAAGAACTTTGATAAACTTGAAGAACCAAAAAGGTTGATATAGATTCATCAGAATTGTTCATCATAAACATGAAATAAATTGTTCTTTTGACGAATCCAATAAAATTTACCTTCTAGTTACGTTTCGACTCCTTACTGAGTCTTCATCAGACTGGCAACATTCTGAAGGACAAGACACTATGACGAGGGGGCTTACAACTTTAAACAACATATACGACCCAAACAATGCCGGACACGGACGTATTCACTAACAGTCAAGGTTAAATTATGCGTACGAGGTTATACGATCAAGTGAATGGGACGAACGCTTAACAACAGATTAAATTCAAAAGATGATACTGACACTGGAGTTGGTTATCCAACTCCAGCGGTTTAAGGATGAAATAATTAAGTTCCAGCGTGTAATGAATTTTATGGGGTCATATATTCAAAATCCACTGTTACATTTTTAAAGTAACGGAAATTCAAAATGTATGGCCATTCGTGTCCGTCAGCGTCTGTACGACCAACTGATTGAAAGTCCGCCCTCTATCGGCGAGAGTCGTCCTAATAAAACCAACAGGACCAGGCAGAATGTTGCTCGTTTGAAGACTTCAGCTTAGTAAGGAGTTGAAACGTAACTATTAACACAATTTTATTGGATTTGTCACAAGAACAATTTATTTAAATTTTGTGTTCTAAAGTATATTACAATTCTGCATTTTTTTGCTGAATTTATCTGATGGGTTTTGTTTATATATTTATGTAAATAGTTGTTATATTCTATGTATATTGTAATAATTATGTATTTTCTCTGTGAAATGAGGGCCTGCTTGGAAAGCAGTGCTTGACACTGAAGCTGTTAACCCTCAATAAAGAAAGATGAAATAAGTAATAAATAAAATAAATTCCCAATGTTCTTTTTAGAACTGAATATTGTTTTGTATCAGATTTTGGGAGGTGTTTTTGAGAGAAACTTAAAAAGTTCTTCTGAGAGGACAAATTATGCTATTAGTTATCTTTGAATCATGACTGATTCTTTTTTGACCCAATTATTGATTAAGCGTCACTGATGTTTAGTGACTTGCGATGTAATTGGGTAAGAGACAGGACCAGTTGCTCCCATTAAAGGGACACAATGTGATGTTGAATTTGTTTAATTTTAATTAATTTTCTTCAGAATTCAAGATGAACATTAAATATTGCCATTATTGTTGTTCTACTAAAAAACAACCAGCAAAACTTGATTAAAACAATGTTTTAAATATGTTGGAATACCACCCTTAACCATGTAAAATGCTGGTTGCGGCTCTACCAGCATTTTTGAATCGACGTTTTGTTGTACAAAGACGGCTGATTTTTCTTAACCCTTATAGATGTATGTTCATACATGTAATACAATTGTAAAAATATTCAAATCCCAGTTTTAATCATATGTTTTTGCAATTGAGGGCGCTGCCTCCACCACATCTCTTAATGCCCCTTTAAATGCAGATGCCATCAGTCCGACAGAGCTTTGTATGATGTCTTCATAAAACACACCACTATGTGTTGAAAAATCAACATTACAATGTGTTGGAAATGTAGTATCAATTGCTGTTATCTGTTGAAGCGCAGATGCATTTCACAACAATCCTTACCCCGTCTCTCTCTCAATCTCAGTGAGCAATTGATAAATACTTAAAGGGGCATTGAGAGATACGTATGGAAGTGCGCCCTCAATTTTCCTGGAAATCAGTTTTTTTTGCATCAAAGTAATACTTAGGCATACACTAACTACCATCTGAAACAGTTTACCAACATTCGCCATTTATCATATACAATTTTATGATTTTCTTAGTTTCGATATGATCATATCGAAACTCAGGTGCTGAATTTGAAAGTTATGCATTGTTTTACCCACAGACTTTCGCGGCAAATCTCAACCCGGAAGTGCTGTTATTTGCTTATTTTGGCATGAAGGCGATGTCGGAATTGTATGACATTTTGGATTTGGGCTATGTTGATGATTATCTTTATGTTATTTGCTCATTATAGTATATCGATACATCTCTCAATGCTCCTTTAAGTAAATTTTGAAAGAACCTGTCACATTTGAGATGGAGAGAGGCCTCAGGCCGTATGGATTAATATCCAGTTTGTCTGTTAAAATTATCATTTTAATTACTTGTACTACTCATTTTACAAAAGCCATAACAACCGCTGTCATAAAATCTGCCATTTTCAGTTTTGTCTTTTAGGTCGTTAACACTTTCGGCTATTAGCAATTTCGGTTAACACTGGTTGACACCTTACTGTTAACATTACAAAGATTTCACGTGTTGTTTTGTTTGACCTTTTTTTTCACTTTCAATTTACAATTTCTTATTTTTTTTCTTCACGTTTAGAATAAATGTGAAACTTTATGAAAAGTTTTTGAAAATGTGTGGATATTTTTAAAATATCTAATAATGTTTGAAAATGAAACCACCTGATCTACCGACCGACCCTAGCAGAAAGATCTATCCTCCTGTAGAATGCCCCTCCCCCCCCCCCCCCCCCCCCCCCCCGTCTCTAATGCTAATGTTATTGACACCTACCTAGGGGTTGCATTCTGACGCGTCTGCGCTTCCTAGACCTCTCACTTTCTTGTAGTGACGCGTCAGGTTTCAAATTGGAAAGACTTGCGGGTACCTACCCAGGGGTTGCTTTCTGACGCGTCTGCGCATCTTAGACCTCTCACTTTCTTGTAGTGACGCGTCAGGTTTCAAATTGGAAAGGCTAGCGGGTCCCGATCAAAATTGAAGGGACCTTTTAAATTTGACGATGTATGGAAATGGAAACCTTCAGAAATTCCGTAAATTGCATATTCATCCTTTGCTCACAATATAAATTCAAAAATAAAATGTTCAAATACCCAAACTTCAGGACCCCTCAATTTCTTGGGGGACCCCTTAAATTTGTTTTTTGAAGTCCTACAGGGTCCTGAAAAATTTCATGGGACCTCTCACATTTTTGATCCATTGCTATCCCTGCACCTACCGTTCATTTGTCCTGCTGCTGAGTGCGGCCATTTTATGCACAAATGTATTATCATAACACTGCTATACTAGGAACACGGTGATTAATGTTACAGTAACGTAATATAGATAGCAATTTATTCTGGCACCTTGCCTATTGAGAATTGAGTTGAGTAACCTTTGTGATAATCTCAAAAGCTTACTTCTGGTGCTCAAGCAGTTAGATGGTATCACAATTCAACTGTTTTGAAATCTTATACATGTCCTGTGTGCGACGGTTAACACTCTCCACGCGCCAGGCATCTGCAGACGACATTCCAAAATGTCACAAATTGTTTTAGAAATGTCACAATTATTGAATTTTATTACCATTTTTGGGATCACCATGAGATATGCATTAGAATAAGTACAAACATGCCTAGTATTGGTTCAGTAATTCTTGAGATAGACCTTGAAAGTTGGAAAAGGTTTCTGATAAATCTGTTTTGTTTATGGTAAAACCAATAGCCGTGTGGAAAGTGTTAAAGTACGCCCCATTCCAGATAGATGTAGATGTAGAGCTACTTTTTTTTCCTGATAAAAGCTAAAAGATGCTTATGGCAATTATAAAATGGATTATCTGACATATGTTTTTAATGATTAAGAAAGAAAACACGTCAGATAAAATATTATTTTACCGGCCGATTTACACACACGGTGCATGCCGAGATGAGAGCCGAATAACATGCCACAAAATCACTAGGTCCCGTTATATCGGCTGATATCAACAAATCTTGACGGCGATTCTGGGTTAATTTTCAGATAATAATAAAGTATACAGGATATTATTAAACATATCCAAATTTGATGGATCACATCACTAGCAATCTGGACTTAGAACGATTTGAATTCACAGTATGTAGGTGTAAAGTCAATGGGGACTGACTTAGTGATGTGCTCCCCTAAATGAAGATCCAATGCTGGTCAACTTCGGCGGTTAAAGGCACACAAAATGGCATTTCGACCTTTTTTATTTTCAAATATTGTAGTCTACATAGATATAAAACATTTAAGTATGTGGAATAAGGTAGTGCAAATACTTCACTAAGTGACACAAACGTTTATCTGTATCAAGTAACAGATTTTTTTGAAAATTCAATATGTTTCATCTAAGTTGCTATCTTCAGAAGATAGTAGCATTTTATATATTGTGTATTTTAGTTCGTAAGTGTATACAATTATCGGATGAAAGTTCTGTGGAAATCCAGTAAAAATCCACTACTAATCTGCCGGATGACGAGGCTTAGAAATGGCTTTTGCTGTAAGAAGTCTTTCTCTTGTTAATTCATTTTGCTGACTAAATCCTTGCCGTCGGCTTTATAGTTTATAATCGCATCTGTCAAGTAAACAGGTCGAATATACGACAAGGGAAAAGCTAGGACATGATGCTAATCTCTGCAGCATTTGATTATATTTTTTGATTCTAATAGTTCTCTTTTATGTATTGCAAGTATTCAGTATTTTGCCTGTTTTTTAAAAAAAACATTTTGGGCAGGTTACTAGTACTAAACACTGTTTTAGCTTAATACCTTGTCTAACTAAACGCGTGTCTAACTTAAACTAAAGTTTATCTTTTAAACAACATGTTTAACAAAACATGGTTTTAATTCCGCGAATCTCGTCCCCAGAGTAGTCGTGCGTTACTGTATACAGGTATTTATTTTTTGTTGTGGCCCTAATGAATTGCAATTGGTACTTTTATCATGTGTGTATTTGATCTCTGTACTGCGCTTTATTTTTTATTTTTAAAAAGGCGCTATATAAATACTGTTTAATAATAATAATACTAATAGATATCGACCGAATACCTCAAAAGTATGTGTATTTTTAATACTACACGATCTGAACGTCAGCTTGCAGCAGGCACGGTTGAGTGATAATTCAAGGCATACAGTTGGTGTATGAGTTTAGTTAAACACGCTTTAAACTACCCCCATACCCATGTTTAAAGTTAGACACTTTTAGTGAGTTAGACACATATTTAAATTTAAAAAATGTTCGAGAATTACGTCTAGTTAAACGAAGTGTCTAAAGTCAAAGCATGATGCGTGTTTATCTTAAAACCGTGTTGAACTGCGTACAAGAATACGGGCCTTTGTGTCTTGTTCCCGCAGCCTTTTTAATTTAGAGTATCTATGTAAACCTGATTACAAAGCTTTTATGACACAAATTTTGCACCCCTTGTTGTGCACATTCAATTCAGTTGTGCATCATCTCAAATTTATGGAATGAATTGTGCTATAAAATGTCAGCAAATTTCATCAATGTCTACTTCAATGTGATTTGACAGAACAAGAGTAAGTTGAATTCCCTTTAGTAATATTGCTTTATTCCATAGTACCAATGATGTCATAGGTTGCAAAAGAAGATAATGCCACAATAAATCTTAACACTTTCCAATGCGGCAGGCGTCTGCAGACGTCATTCCAAAATGTCACAAAATGTTTCAAAGATTTCAGAATTATTGAATTTCATAACTGTATTTGGAATTAACATGAGAAATGCATTAAATTAAGTACAAACATGCCTAGTATTGGTTCAGTAATCCTTGAGATCGATTTTGAAAGTTGAGAAAGGTTTCTGTTTTGTGTATGGTCAAACTAATAACTGTGTGGAAAGTGTTTTTCCACTTGGCTATTGGTTCTTGGTTCTTGGTTGGTAATCCTCCAAAATACTCCACAGAGTTTTGACTAGAGGTGGTATTACCATTATAACCCGTCACATATACAAAAATAAATGATTCAAGGCTTGTTCAGACAGTCGGAGGAAGAGGTCGGAGGAAGCCCGGAGTAGGCTCTAGTCGGAGGAGTGTCGGATTACAGGTCGGAGTAGTGCCTGTCTGAACGCTACTCGGAGGAAGCTCCTCCGACCGATATACTCCTGGAAAAAAGGCAGGAGTAACGCACTGCAGGGGTTGAGGATCTCTGAACAGTCGGAGTAGCGTGCCCGTGTGGAACGGTTCCCACGAATAAGTCGGAGGAGCGATGACCTTCGATATTATTGTGCCTTGTTTCCACACACACTCGTCATTAGCGGACCAAATCTATTGCTAGTCGCCAGAAATGTCATTAATAAAGCTTAAAAATACATACAATATGATAGTAGTGAAGATTGGTCAATTATTCCTTCAAAAATTCCACAACCTGTTCAGAAACGCATCTTAAAATTCATAATGTCTGAGTATAAGGCCTATTTCTTATTTATTGTTGTTGTATAGCAGTGCAGTTTTTACACACAAACCAAATGTGTCATCCAATTTCGTCAATGACAATGTTATAGTTGTTATCTTTAAGTTTATAAAAGGGAAGTCAATCTGGTGATGTAATGGTTTATTCTGACCCCGAGTCATGTACAGTACATATCGTAAGATACACTGTATATAATACGAACATGTGCGTTTAGTACTCATGAATAATTCATAATGAGGTGGTATGTAATGAATATTCAGCGCATGTGCTTTGCAAAATCACCTCCGTAAATCTCATAAAATTGGATCCATGATCATATCTCGCGCGGAAATTGGCGTGTTAGGTCAACCAGGAAGTCTCAAATTTCCTGGGTCAACATATGCGGGCGCTATTATTTCCGGAAGATACTCTGAGCTACTCCGAGCCCCCGCGAAGATCGAAGGAACGCGAACTGTTTAGTCGGAGCATGGTCAGAGTAAAAAGTATGTCTGGACGCGGGTAGGCGTACCTTTACGACCAGAATATGAATTTTTCCTGCGGCTGTATGAGGAAAATGTCCATGTCTGAACACAACTTGTGTAACCTTTTCCAACTTTCAAGGACGATCTCAAGGATTACTGACCCAGTGTAACTTGTAAGGCATATTTGTACTTAATTTAAGGCATTTCTCAAGGTCATTTCAAATATGGCAATATAATAAAATGTAATAGTTGATATATTTGAAACATTTGTAAAATGTTTGAACTGTCGATCTGCAGTCGCCTGCCGTGTCGAAAGTGTTAAATGTGGTGAAATACTGTAGCAATGTATGCTTTATCCACCCGAACGGGATTAGCTTAAGCTTAATACACAATTTTAATCCAGCACGCAGGTTTATTCCGTGTGCAAAGTGACGTCACAGGAGGAAGAACGAGATAATGCCGAAATACCCTCAAAATGGCCACTAATCCCAGACATGGATAACGTCTATGCCATATAAGGAGTCAGTTTCTGTCTCGCATCAAAATAATTGTTTTGATGAAATTTGATCCCTCTCGTGCACGGTTAATGTTTATATTGTCATAGTATGTTGACCTTGGTACTTTATGTACATCCTGATGCATATTCTTGTGAGTATGTCGGTTCGGTTAGATGCGTGTTCAATGATTTCTATGAGTGCGCGCGTCATATCGGTTACGGAATGGTTATCGCAAGTAAATACGCCAAATGCGACTATATAGACACGGAGAGTAGAAGTGAGGTCTATGTCGTCCCATGATAATGCTAAATGCACTTAACACTTTCCACGCGGCTATTAGTTTTACCATATACAAAACAGATTTTTCAGAAACCTTTCCCAAGTCTATCTCAAGGATTACTGACTTAATACTAGGCATGTTTGTACTTATGTCAATGCATTTCTCATGGTGATTCTAAATATGGTAATGAAATTAAATAATGTTGGCATTTTTGAAACATTTTGTGAAATTTTGGAATGTCGTCTGCAGCCGCCTGCCGCATGGAAAGTGTTAAGTATAGAGGATGGTATTAAGAAGTATTTGCTTAGGTCCCGGAAAAGGCATTATACTATCTGTGAATTGATCACATGAAGAAATCAAGTGGCCAGAAAGGCACTCCGGGTGGTTTCACTTTGTAATACTCAGTGGTGTAACTTAACACTTGCCACCCGGCAGGCGTCTGCAGATGACATTCCAAAATTTCACAAAATATTTTCAAAAATTTCAAAATTATTGAATTTCATTACCATATTTGGAATCATCATGAGAAATGCATTGAAATAAGTACAAACATGCCTAGTATTGGTTCAGTAATCCTTGAGATAGACCTTGAAATTTGAAAAGGTTTCCGAAAAATCTGTTTTGTATAATGGTTAAACAAAACAATAGCCGCATGGAAAATGTTAAGATCGTTCTATGATATTGAAGGACCCTCTGATAGGTGACTTTTCTCGGACATGTTTGATAATTTGACCCGTCCACTTTAGTGTACAAATCCATGGACATTTTGCTTGTAAAAAGGACGCTCACTTTCCCTATGACTTACCCTTTTCACACAAATAATGAGACCACTTGAAGTCCAACAATATTATACTTTCCATTGAATTACTCTCTAAAAGATGACTTTAACCCCTTGAGAACTACCGGCCGATTGGTCAGAAAGATGGATACATCATTTATTGCACCAATCAGAGACATTGTTAAAATAATTGTATCCCTGATAAAGATCAAGGTGAAATAGTTTAAAAGCTGTATCGTAATTGGTTATTCAAATGAGTGTATCTTGTAATTAACCAATCATAAACATTGTTATGAGGTGGAATCGGTCTCGAAATTCAACTTCCTTGAATCCCTGATCACCAAAGAGGGTGGTTGCAGCCAAGAGATTAGACACCGTTTAGCAATGGCTAGATCAGCAATGATCAACCTAAGCAAGATCTGGGCTGACAGAGGAATAACCAGAGCAACAAAAACCAGGCTTGTCCAAGCCCTTGTATTTCCAATTGCCATGTATGCATGTGAGACGTGGACCCTAACCAAAGCTGACAAAAACAGAATAGCTGCTTTTGAGATGTGGTGTTGGAGGCGTATGCTTCGTATCGTATGGACAATGAGAAGGACCAATGCCAGTATTATTGAAGAAATAGGGGTGTCTAAACGACTTCTTCATGCTATTAACACCCAAATGCTGAGCTACTTCGGCCATATTTCACGTCGCAAGGGTAACAACCTAGAGAAGATGATCATGCAAGGCATGATTGAAGGGAAGCGCAAGAGAGGCAGACCTCGTTCCCGGTGGATTGACCAAATAAAATTGATTACTGGACACCCCCTCCGTGATTGTTACTCCTTTGCTGAAAATCGTTATTTGTGGCGTAGTATCTGTAAGGTCACGAGCTGTCAGTCATGACAGGACCGAACCAACCAACCAAACATTGTTAAATAGGCAGGTAGCGCCCAGGGGGTTAATCAGACATGTTTGCGCATTTGAACCACTGTAAATGTACAAATCCAAAGACATTTTAAATCCTGCGAAGAGTTGTTTTTAATAAAGTTCCCCTTTTCACACAAGAATGAGAGCATCGATCACATATTTTTGCTTTTATAATAAACCAGTAGTGTCAGCCACCTTTTGTGAGAATGGTAAGGACTGTTTCTTTAATCTTGTTACCTCATATTGCATGCATGGCAAGGACCGTTTCATAAGCCTCATTACCTCAAATCGTCCTACAGAATACAGACGGCATCGTAAATATTTAAACAACCACAATCTCCATCATTTATTTCATGCTGAGCTGGTTCACGACCTCATTGAAAAATAGCTGTATTATGGTTAATGGTTGGGTAATGAGACTCGCAGATATACTTTCAATGTAAAATACACTGAGTGCCGTTTACAGCGTGTTCCTAAAAAAACAAGCTGATAGTTTTGTAAATAAGTGTGAATTTCTTCCTAGTATTTTATGGCTGAAAAGGGTATCTGTCCTTTCACCGTGTTAATTCCAAGTCTACCAAAAGTCTTTGAGATACACATTCTTGATTTGCAGTATGTCTGAAAATGTTTCCTCCAATTTATGAGGAAAACCAACCAGACATATGTCATTCAGGCTTTATATATTGCAGGAAGTGTTTTCTGTTTAACACTTACCATGCGGCAGTTGTCTGCAGACGACAGTTCTAAAATGTCACAAAATGTTTCAAAAATGTCAAAATTATTGAATTTCATTACCTTATTTGGAATCACTATAGGTATAAAGTATAATTGATTGATTCAGTAATTCTTAAGACAAGACTTTACAATTACTGAAAATCAGTATAACTCGATTCAATTAATGGTTTCTGTTAAGGATTGGTTTTAACTGTCTTTGAACTATTGCTTATGAACCATTGCTTAACCAATGGTTCTTAGTGTCTTTGAACTTAAAGAGGTCCCCCTATATCTATCAGCTAGCTTCGACTGAAGAACAAGTTTACCTTCAACCAATAGATTACCGATTTTCATTCAAATTGAAGAAACAAATGTTTTAAACCTGCTCACAAATCATTGCATGTATCTAAAACAAGTTTCAAAAGTATGTGTCTGATCATGTCACAGATAAACCTTAACCCCCTGAGAACTACCGTCCGATTGGTTAAAAAGATGGATACATCATTTATTGAACCAATGAGAGACATTGTTAGAATAATTGTATCCCTGGTAAAGATGGGAGTGAAACATTTTACAAGATGCATTTGAATTGGCTATTCATATGAGTACATCTTGTTATAAACCAATCAGAACCACTGTAAGATAGGCCGGTAGACCCCAGGGGGTTGTATGTTCTCTTTCTTATTACTAAAAAATACAGAAGTGGTTTGCTATATATTTCTAAATTCATCAGCGCTCTCGTTTTGGACCCCATTTCTTGGGACACACTGTATAGCTTCAACCGCCACATTAAGGAATAATGTACAATCCCACAGATGTGTAATAAAGACGTCAATTCTATCTAGTGTGTGTTTAAAAATTTAACGCTTTCCACGCGTCAGGCGTCTGCAGACCACAGTTCCCAAAAATTCACAAAATTATTCAAAAAGGTCAAATTTATTGAATTTCATCACCATATTTGGAATCACCATGATACATGCATTAAACAAGTACAAACATGCCTAGTATTGGTTCAGTAATCCTTGAGATAGACCTTGAAAGTTGGGAGAGGTTTCTGAAATATCTGTTGTGTATATGTGATGCGATCTGAAAACCTGTCGGATGTCGCAAAATGTGAAATTAGGGATTATTGGTAAAATGTAAAATTTAAATACTTTGTGTCATCATCTTTAATTAAATTTCACATTCAAAAACTTACTTAAGTCACTTTTCTTATTAACCTTATAATGTTATTCTATTGAACTATGTATATTTTTTGGCCTGTTTTCACGATTTCTTGTTTTGTAGCTTTTTATGACGTTACAATCATCATTCACTCATAATTTTTTTAGTAGTGATCGTAGAAAAATTATCGAAACAGTTCTGTAATCAGCACAGTTTCAGCTTTCATATGATATCTCCAATATGAAAAATTCCACCATGGGGCGGGTTTTCACAGATCGCATCACATATGGTAAAACTAATAGCCAGGTGGAAAGTATTAAGGAATACAGTTAATCCCATAGACATGTAATAAAGACGACAATTCCATCTAGTGCATGTTTAAAAATTTAAGATTGAGAGAAAAGCCAATAAGTAAATGACAATATCTATCAGGCAAGTAGACCTGTGAGAGAATTGTGAGTGGGAGTTAAGTGAGGAAATAAGATATGTTATAGATTATTAAACCCCGGGCACACAGGGGATGATGGGGGAATCGAAAAGATTCTTCGTGTAATTGTCAATAAATTTTTGAGTAATGTGGTCGAAGGCCATGGTGAAATTGTTGTGCAAAATGTATTGAGAGAGTATGATATGTTAAGTATTGGGTCGGGGGTCCTTTCTTATAATAATCATCAAATAGAAAGCGTGGTTCACGGCTTTTGCGGTTGTTAAGGCGGCGATGGTATTTATTTCCGCGCTGTACCTTATCAGCCCTCAGGCAGTCGTCAGAGTGTTGATTGTATTTTGTTTCTTCTGTAAATTCAAATAATAGAAACTTATTGACTACGTTGGTCAGAATCTACTTTGCATAGTGCAAAAAGCAAGGACAGTGAACCTTCAAACATGTGTACCGCACACTATGAAAACTCTCTCATTGCTTGCGTGGTAGATTTCGATCGCGACAGGAGCATGCGCAGATGCGATTTTTGTGTAAGTGGTCTGTGATTTTGTCAATATTATATTTTTACTGTGATTTGTCGATCTGCATTAAATGCAAAAAGTAACAACGCCCCCGGCTGGACTCGAACCACCAACCTTTCGGTTAACAGCCGAACGCGCTAACCAATTGCGCCACGGAGATGATTATTACTAGGATGTTTTGGTTTGTCATGTTCACTCGTACACTTCCCCGTACACTTTCTTGCAAAGTCGGGCATCGTTTTTTCTCAAATGTTGCTTGCATATTGCCTTTGCTGTCGCCTTTAATACATGTGCTGTTACTTGAACTTGGAACCAACGTTTAATTTGAACTGTCTATTTTCAATAAAAAAATACTCCAATACGGGAAAAAAATCAGAAAAGCTCACAGACAACAAATAAGAACATCATTTTACTCGACCTAGAATTTCAATCAACGTATTTCAATCATCGGCAAAACCCGATGATGTGAGTGACGTCATTTAATGAGCTCATTAGCATAATTTATGTCCGTGAAATATACAATAGGGTTTTGGTAGTGCCGCATAATGCCTATCTAAAATGCATCCAAAGTGCCCAAACTGTTATAACTACATTTGTATACGCCATCGAAATCAGGAACGGAGAACATATCTCTGGTATTTTCTGCCCACTGGGCAGGTTTATTATATAACACACTTCTCCTTGGTCCATATGAATAAAACAGTTTAGAGTGAAAGTTATTCAGTCTATAAATCCAGTGATGATTGAAGGGATGATCCCCTCCGAGTGGGGTTTCCACACCCAGCCCTCTACGGGCATTTTAAATGATCAACGCTGACGGATCCAATTTGTCCAATAGATATCCATGTCCTTTCCCTCAATAGGGTGGAGGTTGGGGTTGACGGTGGTTGACATTACCTTCCGAGCGATCAGGCGTGAGGGGGAAACTTCTAGAAGAACCTGTTGCATTGTGGGACCTCCCCTCCGGGGGACGCCCTGATGATGAAGAGGTGCTTTCTCGCGTCTACAAAATACATCGCAGGGGCTTGCAATGTCATTTGTATACGCCATCGAAATCAGGAACGGAGAACATATCTCTGGTATTTTCTGCCCACTGGGCAGGTTTATTATATAACACACTTCTCCTTGGTCCATATGAATAAAACAGTTTAGAGTGAAAGTTATTCAGTCTATAAATCCAGTGATGATTGAAGGGATGATCCCCTCCGAGTGGGGTTTCCACACCCACCGCACCATTTATGGGGCAAACCCCACCAACCTTTAGGCACACTGGGAGGGGGTAATAGAGGATGGGGTCGGGAATTCTGAATTGAAACACGAGAAATGTTATTGGCCATAATGGAGGTGATTATGATGGAGGCTAAACATAACATGAGGGTGATATTAACCATGATGTCAAAAATTCGTTAATGTAAATGTCAAAATATTCGTACTAATGAATGAATGGTAAAAGCAACGATGTTTACCTATATATAGATCAATAGATGTAAATGGGGAACTAATTTGCACATCATTATGTAAAATCCGAGGTGCAGAAAGCCCTGCTATATCTGTCACCCTAAAAGACTTAGACCGAAGGAACTGGAGATAGCCATGCTACATCGACCTTGTCCCTGTGATCCAGAACGTTGTTGAACTATAACAAAATCAATATATGCAGTGTTACAATGCAATGAAGTAACCCATCCCCGAAAATCCTTATTAAGTATGTCAAGTCAGATCTATTAGGATAGCCCTGCTATATCAAACCCAGCCTATCAATATGTAAAAACCGAGGTGCAGAAAGCCCTGCTATATCTGTCACCCTAAAAGACTTAGACCAAAGGAACTGGAGATAGCCATGCTACATCGACCTTGTCCCTGTGATCCAGAACGTGAAAGTTGTTGAACTATAACAAAATCAATATATGCAGTGTTACAATACAATGAACTCATCCCCCGAAAATCCTTATTAAGTATGTCAAGTCAGATCTATTGGGATAGCCCTGCTATATCAAACCCAGAAAAGTGCTGGTGACAATACAATAAATACAGTCGCCCCCCATAGATAGTTGTCAGAACGAAGGAGATAGCCAAGCTAGATAACCATGTTATTAACTAGTCAATTAGATTTAACCCTAACAACTTTCCGGATGCTGTCCGATATACTTTTTGAATGCATCCGACTTCCAGCGACCGGCGAGTCGTATTTGCGCATCAGTCATTCCTTTTGCCGCTGCTGAGGTCGCTGCCCCTATGCGGAAGCTATGTGACTTATACCGAGTAGGATCCAGGCCACACAACTTAACCGTCTTCTCCAGCTGCCCCGTGAACCATGCCCTGTGATTACCTTCCGAGCGATCAGGCGTGAGGGGGAAACTTCTAGAAGAACCTGTTGCATTGTGGGACCTCCCCTCCGGGGGACGCCCTGATGATGAAGAGGTGCTTTCTCGCGTCTACAAAATACATCGCAGGGGCTTGCAATGTCATATAACACTTCGTATATACCTCGTATTCAGTAGCCCAATACCCTGCCTAAAACCAACTGTCCACACTCCATCTGCGTGGCATAGGCCTAAACTTTTTTGAGTGCTATATCCCATTCCGACAGAAGGATCTCTGTATGGACAGCCATCCAATTATAAATAGTAGATCTCCTTAAAAGTTATTTTCCCTCAAAAGATCACATTCACAGTGATCTCAAGTTCAAGGGTGAGTTATAGTAACAATGACGCAGCGAAAGCAAAAACATGATGTGGTGTGTATAAACCAGCAATTGGGCTCATAATCCTTTCCGTACACTGGCAACATGTAACTGGCAACACCTTAAAGTTAGGCCTATGGTATTCCAAAAGGGCTGCAAACTATTATTTTTTCACAAAAACAACTTTTGTTGAATAAATACACAATGAGACATGTAGCCAAATCTGAAAGCCACAGACACTGGCGCAATCGCAATAACTGATTATATTTCAAAGTTGTGCTGTCTACTGAAGATAGCATTTACTAATGCAGCCAGTGTTTGGTAATACCTTAAAATATGCCCTCTGCTGACGATAGCGTTAATAATGCTTTTGTTGATCAATTGATTAGATTTGAAAGTTTTGCTGTCTATTGAAGATAGCATATAATACTGATGTCATTGTTTTCTAAATTGGACTTAAAATATGCTGTCTACTGACAATAGCATTTCATAATAATAATAATAATAATAAAACCATGCTTATTGAGCGCATAACACAATTAAGTCCCTATGCGCTATAACAAATAAAACAGAACGCAAATATACAAAAACTATAGAAGTAACAAAATACAATACATAATGCTGTTGTTTATTTTAGATTTGAAAGATGTGCTGTCTACTGAAGATAGCATACTGTCAATGTTTAATTAGCCCAGTCCTAAAGTTTTGCTGTCTACTGAAGATAGCATTTCATAATGCTGTTGTTGATTATATAATTAGATTTGAAAGATGTGCTCTCTACTGAAGATCGCATACTGTTAATGTTTACTTAACCCAGTCCTAACGTTTTGCTGTCTACTGAAGATAGCATTTATTAACGCTGTCATCATTTGATGAACTAGACCTGTAAGTTCTGTTGTTGACTGAAAATGGCAATAAATACTGTTGCACTGTTACGCCGTCTACAGAAGAAACAGTTAGCGTTTATAAATATTTTGTATGTCGAATTAACGCCTGATAATGCCAGAAAGGTTTTACGATTTCCTTGAACACACACTTGACCTGTCAACTACACACTAATTTATATTCTGTCAACTTCAACTGTACCATAATAATAATATAGAGAATTGAAGTCGAACCGCCAGATTATATCGCTGTAAGAAACACCATATGCTATAATAAAGGTTGCTTTTTTCATGAAGGTTTACAGGCTGTCCCAAAATTATTAGTACCCATCGATGCCCAAAGTTCAATAAACTTATTCATCATCAAAATCAATGAGATTAGATCCGTTGTTTTTATATCATATTTGCTATACTCTACCCTTTTATTAGAATTTCAAATCATGAATATGGGACTTATTTTATTGTAGTAACACTTCATTGTGTAAGACATGGTGATTTCACCTTTTTGGCAAAGTGCAAAAAAATGTGTTTTTAAACAGCTTGTTTGAAAGAAACTAGTACATTCTCTCAATCGCTTGTCTGCTAATAGCTTTGGTTCCTTTCTATTTTAAACTGCTGTTGTACGATATTGTTGTTCAAACCATTAATACTTCTTCATTTTAATTCAATTTGAAGAGTAAAAATGGATCGTCACGCATGAGCGACCCCAAGCTTTGTTTCTATAAAGAGCTAGTTCTGAGGCTAAACTTGAGGGACATTTAAAGAGGTAAAGACGTGGTCATGGGTAATTAGCAGTGGCTTAGACTTCTTTTTCATATTAGGGATGCAATTTCCTACAAACTTGCTAAAATGATATAGTCCCTTAGTGTTTAACCTCACGAAATCCATTATCCAGCGTGAAATCTAAGCCACTGGTGATTCACCAAATACCACTTCATTTAGAGGTCGCTAAACACTTGTCAAATAAAACAATGCACGGGGTCACTCAAGTGTGACAAACTATTTTTACCCGTTAAATTGAATTAAGGAGAATAATTATTAATGATTTGAACACCCATAACTAATAACAGTTACAATAGAAAGACACACAATATTATATTGAGTAGAAAAGAGATTATGAGAATACACAAGTTTCTTTCAAACAAGCTGTAATAGCACACACATTTTTTTAGCACTTTGTCAAAAATGTAAAATCACCATGTTTTACATAATGGAGTGTATCTTGACTTTGATAAATCCGATATTCATTATCTAAAATTCTAATAAAATAGTACAATATGACAAAGATGATGGCTAAACAGCGGACCTAATCCCATCGATTTTGATGATGACAAAACTTATTGAACTTTGGGCATCGATGGGTACTAATCATTTTGGGACAGCCTGTATTTATGCAAATACCACAAATGGATTGTATAAGGCATCAAACTAAATTCCTGTTTCAAGTTGATTTTATAGTAGAGTGGGATTAGTCCTCTAATATGTACTTGAACTTATTGAAAAATCATTTAATGATCAAATCTTTTCACACAAATATTTATAATTCTTTTGAAAGAAATGTCAAAATGTCCCCCTTTTTTAAAATGCTGTCCTTGTTTGATGAATTTGATCTTTTGCTGTCTACTGAAGATAGCATATAAAAATGCCGTTGATGTATAATCAATTAGGTCTTACGGTTTACTGTCTACTGAAAATGATAAAATCTTACGTACTTGCTTATCTTCTCTCCGTTATAATATCTGTATGTAAACTCGCCTTCACAGTCATACAAACGTACGGTTTTCTTTTGTTAAGCATGTTGTTACAGTTTTCTACTAGTTGCCTTGCCTGATTTTCCACATGTAAAAGATGGACTAACTTTCATTCATTCCTTTATATTTTATATATAAGGCCGCTGGTCCTCTAATCGACATGATACAAAAATGATAACCAAGCATACATATTAAACATAAACAATCTATATAATCTGGACTTGATGACATATGGAGTGACCTTGGTCTAGTTAAGGGTACACTCTCTCTCATTTGCAACGGTAATACCCCCACCCCCACCCCAATTTATTTTTTCTTTTTTAAAGTTGTTAGTCACCAGTATAATGCTGTGGGTAATGGGGTACTATGTTGGTTTTTTCGGGTTATATATGTGTCATCCAAAAGATCTGACATAATTCAGAATTCGGCGTGCTTGCTTTTGTGTTGATAGCACAGGGCCAGAACAACCACTAGCAAAAAAACCAAAAACACTCAGATTGATCAACCCTACCTTTTTGACAGAATCTTTGGCCTAGCAAACAATTTCCTTTTTTTTTGGGGGGGGGGGCAATTGTGCTGCTTCCTAATACAAATTGATGACAATTTGAGAAGGCAAATGCTATTGTATAGACGATGTCACCTGTAACGTCACAGCAGCTTTTGTTGCCTGCCGGTGTGCGCAAATTGCCTGCCAAACAAAAGCTTGCCTGCTGGTGTGCGCGCATGCGAAGGGGATGTCCATTATAAAACCATACACTAAACCAAACCAGCCATCTATATTTAATAGCAGTCAATGCAACAGTCAATGCATGTTCTCATGCATGGAATGGAACCGAGCACTTAACATTGTTGATCAACAAGAGGTGACATGGTCTATACAGAGCTAAAATGTGGCACATCATGTAAAACGTTCATGTCGGGCTTGTAGGACTGCCCCCCCCCCCCCCATCTTCCTTGACCTTTAAGGCCCCCATCTTCCTTGACCTTTAAGGTAGCACACCTCTAAATAGTTCCAGGCGAAAACTTGCAATACTTCTTATCAATACGCGTGATTAAAATAGTGATTTCTCAGGAACTACAGTGATTTAGCAGACAAGGTTGGTATCAAATTAAAGCTAACAATATGAATTTTAATGATAGATCATTCACAAATAATATTAACTATTTGTTGTTAATAAATAGTAGTCCTACTTTCACGGTGCACGGCCGTAAGTCTTGCGAAAAATCAACTTGAAAAATGACCGTAGAGGGCTTAGATGCTCGATTGCTTAAAATCGAACTGTTATCGATACATATTTTACAATTTTAATCATAAGCTTGCTAAAATAGCTAGAGTTTAATACCAAATTGAATGACTTTCTATGTGTAAATTTAAAAATAACCTTGCCAGAACATGGTTTAAATCTTCTAAAAATCTAAAAGTACGGTGGCCTGCGTGTATAATGCGTCATAGTTTGGGGGCATAAATAGAAATGTATACATAGAAATTCTTTCAATTTGGTATTAAACTCTAGCTATTTTAGCAAGCTTTTGATTAAAATTGTAAATTATATATCGATAACAATTAGATTTTACACAATCGGGAATCTAAGCGCATCGGCCGTAATTCAAAAACTTGTCTTTTGCTGATGTCGGGTTTCTAGCATAGTCCTAGGCCTAACATTTTCCTAACTTTAAATCGTTAAAATCGATCTATCGTTATAATCATATTATAAGCATTGTCTTGGGCTTAATTTGATACCAAAATCAATTCCTAAATCACAATTGTCATTGAGATATCATCTTTTGAAGCGTCGCGCATCGATCAAAATAAGGTGCAAAATGGTCGTCTAATTTCGACTTCCTATTATTTAGAGGTGTGCTACCTTAAGGCCCCCATCTTCCTTGACCTTTAAGGTCCCATCTTCCTTGACCTTTAAGGCCCCCATCTTCCTTGACCTTTAAGGTCCCATCTTCCTTGACCTTTAAGGTAAGAAAAAGAGCTTATTAAAGAAGCTATTCAGAGATGTACTTTACGAAATCCCCTTCAAGTAATTCTAACAAGTGGAGGCAGAAACAGCAGTCTACTTCATCTGCCTTTGAAGAAAACTGACCCTCTTTTACTCTCAAAAGCTCTCAAAGCTAGAGACCCAAGGCTGTTATGTCTGTTGCCATATGTTCCCGTGTTTGCAATCATAATGATTTTCATCTTCAGACTTGTCTTATTGCTTTCCATGCTGCAGGCGTCTGCAGACGACATTCAAAAATTTCACAAAATGTTTCAAAAATTTCAAAATTATTGAATTCCATTTCCATATTTGGAATCAACATGAGAAATGCATTAAAAATAAGTACAAACATGCCTGGTATTGGTTCAGTAATCCTTGAGATAAACCTTGAAAGTTGGTAAAAGGTATCTGACAAATGTTTGAGATTATTATTTCTCACAACAGCAAATAAGCTTACCTCTGGGATAGCTTTCTGGCAGCAACTCGCTTGCCTTTCGTCAGCCCCAATAACACGTGGTATCTGACAAATCTGTTTTGTACATGGTAAAACCAATAGCCGTGTGGAAAGTGTTATGAAACAATAATAATAAGCTTACTCTAAATAGGACAGGTTACCCTTTTCTCATCCTCTTTAGCCCCTTTACCTGATTCCCTGTATAGAACCAGGCCAGAGCCATGTTTGAAAGGTATTCCTTACATTAACACTTTCCACACAGATGACTTCCAAAATTTCACAAAATGTTTCAAAAATGTCAAAATTATTAAATTTCATCACCATATTTGGAATCACCATGAGAAATGCATTAAAATAAGTACAAACAATAGCATTGGTTCAGTCATTTTTGAGATAATTTTTTGAAAGTTGGGAAAGGTATCTGAAAAAAAAACCCTCTGTTTTGTACATGGTAAAACCAATAGCCTTACCCTTTTTCTGTCCTCTTTAGCCCGGTTACCTGATTTCCTGTATAGTTTCAGGCCAGAGCCATGTTTGAAGGGTGGATCTTACATTAACACTTTCCACACGGCAGTCGTCTGCAGATGACTTCCAAAATTTCACAAAATGTTTCAAAAATGTCGAAATTATTCAATTTCATCACCATATTTGGAATCACCATGAGAAATGCATTAAAATAAGTACAAACAATAGCATTCGTTCAGTCATTTTTGAGATAAGACTTTGAAAGTTGGGAAAGGTCTCTGGAAAATCTGTTTTGTATATGGTAAAACTAATAGCCGCGTGGAAAGGGTTCAGTAGAAGTAATGGGCTGAGAGAGACGTTTCAATAATCGAACCCATTTATAGATAACGCACATAAAAACCCTCCTATTGTAATGATTTCTACTAACAATAAAATGGAAATACAAGAATCTTAAGGGAGCACAGCACCAAGACGCTCTCCACAGACTTTACTGTTAGGAAAGGCTTTCTTAAATGGCTCTAGTTTCTATATTAGTGCGTTTGGTTCAATGAAATTTTGATATGTTTTGCTCACAAGGGTAATCTACAACATATCTGAATATGAAGGTGACATTACCCTGCACTTTTTTTGATATAAGCCGCCGCATAACAACGTAGTGATATGCCTACCTAAATTTGGTCTCCGGTCTGGATATCACCGCGTGTGTAAATCGGTCCGTAAAATTAAAATTGACCTCAAATCACCTAGTTTAAATGTCAGTACATCAACTACACATTTCAAACACAACATATTAGTGAAAAATTATATCATAAACCGTCAAAAAATAACTCTCTTTCCCGCCAAATAGGAACTATTGTCGTACTCAACTTTGATTGATTGCGTCGATAGCGTGTCGCGATACCTATTTGGTTGTGTGCTCCCTTAACACTTTTCACCCAGCTATTAGTTTTTAACATAATATACAAAACAGATTTTTTTTCTTCTTTCCCAACTTTCAAAGTCTATTGCAAGGATTACTGAACTAATACTATGCATGTTTGTACTTATGTTTGTACTTATGTTAATGCATTTTTCATGGTGATTCCAAATACGGTGATGAAATTCAATAATTTTGATATTTGAAACGTTTTGTGAAATTTTGGAACTTTCGTCTGCAGACGACTGCCGTATGGAAAGTATTATGACATGCATGTCACAGAAATCATGCTGAGTGTGCCCTCTTGTGTCATACGAGTTTTATGGGCACCCAAAGAAGATTTTAAAGACAGCACCACAATGCATTGCGATTTTGCAAAATATCCAATTCTAGTCTCCAATTTGTCTCGGTTCCCATGGACATGCACACAATCATGGCTTCATAGCGCGTTCATCGTTGGAGCTCCTATAGGTTCTAGTTTACATCAATGAATAAATTAGTCATCAGTGTTCCTTTTTTTATTTTGACAAATGCATCGTGTGAAACAAGCTTTAGTTGGCTGGCGTTTGCACAATGCATTGTGGGAAGACCTTAAAATCTTCTTTGATGTGCCCCCATCATACTCTTCTGTATGAATTCGCTGATATGAGCAATCTTGCTATATGGGAATAGAACTATTAGTCAGGAAACCGTACTGTCCCCTAACGTTTAGCCTCTTTTTCATTTCCTGCATTGGGCCAGGCCAGTGAAACATTCCTTCACAATACTTGTATCAACATGTTTTAATGTTAGCCTAGTTGCCGGTTTCGAACAAATTGAGATAGCCCATCGAGCGCAATCACTCCCTCTTTTGCGGACCGAGTGCCAGTACTTTTACCCAGCATGATGTATTAGCTATCGTCACCACCCGTCGCTATACAAACAGGATGGGGCTGAGGGACCAAACTGATGATTTTTAAATGTCAAGTTTATTCTATCATTGTAGAGCTTTCAAGTCGGGCAAACAAGCGATCAATCATTCTCCTCTCTCAATCAATCAAGAAATCTGTACGATGGGTTTGCACAATGTGTCTTAAGATATGAGATAAGGAAGTTATTAACCTTTGTAGTCGCCTTGAGAATCCCAAACCGGATAGCATACGCACATTTATTGTAAGCAAAGTATAAGCGGTGGTCGGTAATGGCGCGCTCATTCTTGCTGATTATGCACCTGGATATAGCCAGGTGTATCACACACAAGAAGGATTTGTCTACTGGAGTCAATAGATCTGCGACAGCAATTGGCTATTAGATAAATTAATGATACCCCCCTACAGGGCGAGTAAAAAAACCCTGCAATAGTGGAAAGAAGCCATCTTGTTTTCAAAAACAAAACAACCGAGAATTCCAACAACAAAAAATGATTTGGTGAAACCCCTATAATAGAAGGCATGGGAATTTCAAATTTTAAAACCCCAAAACAATCTGGGAATTCCTACAAAAAATGATTTGGTGAAACCCCTATAGAAGGCATGGGAATTCCCAATTTAACCCCCCCCCCCCCAAAAAAAACACCCCTGGAAATTCCTCCCCCCCCCCCCCCCCCCGCCCCCCCCCCCCCGCCCCCCCCCCCCAAAAAAAAAAACACCTGGAAATTCCTCCCCGCCCCCCCCCCCCCCCCCCCCCCCCCCCCCCCCAAAAAAAAAATGATTTGGTGAAACCTGTATAGAAGGCATTGGAATTTCCAATTAACAAAAAAACACAAAAAAACCAGTGGCGCTGGGAATTCCCAAATCCCATTTTTTTAAGGCAACATTTAACATGGGAATTCCCACAATTGTCTGTAAAAAAATGTTTGCCTTCTATTATTATAGGGGGTACCATTTATTCATGGAATAGCCCAATACTGGTCAGAGAGATTCTGACGTCAACAAAAGTGATTGACTATTGACAAATGTCTTTACGCATAACGGCTGCAATCTTGTTACAATTTGAAGAAATCATTGTCATTTATTTTGTCCGTTCTGGAATGAGCTAACCTGGCTTGACCAGGTGTTTTATATTCAGGAATGATAATCTTATGGAATTTCTGGAAAGGGTCCATAATCTCAATTTCATTTTGATTTAGAGTATTCCCCCAAATATTAATTCAGACAATGTAAAATCATAGTTCAAACCATAGGCGTGCGTGCGCATGATTTTTTTACCCGGGTTGGCTTAAAAATAAATTTCATTTGTTCGCACCGAAAATCTTGAATTTTCTGGTGGTGGACTATCCAATGCTCACATTTTCTACTCTTTTGCCAATGGGGGGGGGGGGGTTTCCCCCTGGTTACGCCACTGGTGATTCAGAGGGCCGAACCGTTGGGTTTAAATGTTCAAACCTATGTCATACCATGTCCACAGATTTAAGGCCTATGTCCTTAATAAGACATTGATGGATTTTCATTAAATGTCCGCGCATTGTTGCATTATGTATCGGGGTAGATGAACTGACTTCTAAAATCCTTGCAATAAAGTAAAAAGTAAAGACTCACGCCGAGCTTCTTAAGCTCGCGCGCGGAGTGCCCATCTCTCTTTCATTAGCGTTTAGGCCAGACTCCCCCATGTAATATTGTGCTGTGGGGAGTTCGCCACTCCTCCCGCACAGCGAGTCTGTTTTACTTCCCAACATGAATTAATGCCGGTACCCAATTATACACCTGGGTGAAGCGTGGCAAGTGCGGTAAAGTGCCTTGCCCAAGGACATAGCACGCTGGCAGCAACGGGACTCGAACCCACAATCTTTGTATTGTGGAGCGAGAGAGAATCCGTTGGACCACGCGTGCCCGACCACGCGTGCCCGATCCTTGCAATAGTGTCATGAAACTAACCAATAAATCATATATATGTAGGGCGAATGGGCCCGACTGACCCTTTTATCCCCACCTTCCCCCCCCCCCTTTTTTTACCAAAATGTGTTTGAAAAAATTAAATTGTTGAATGTAAACAAATATTTCAAAAAATGTTGAAATTCATCAAAATTGTCACAAACATTTTGAAGGGAAAAAATGACCAACCAACCAACCTTACCAGAGAGTTCCGTTTACCCGTAGAACAGGGTTTCCTCCGCGTCCCCTAAGTGGACAATTAGGCCCCCAAAAAGAAAAGGTAATGTTGTCCTCCACAGCTTTCAGAGAGGAGGGGCGGGTGGTGGTTTTTTTATGTTTTTTATTTTCTTATACCAGCGGAAGCTCAAAGTTCAGCCAACAAGAAGTTGTAATCACTCTAAGAGTCGCACATATATGTTATAAACACTTAATTTAATATTCAATGCCATTTAAACTGTTAAAGAAAAAAAATCTGAAAAGAATAAAGAAATCGGAGCGGCCCTAAATCTAACGAGCGGGCGGTCGAGGACAACATTACAATTTATTTTTGTTGGCCTTAAAGGTGAAATTGTCATGCATGGACAGTATCTAGGTTATCAGGTAAATTGCGCAGATCGATAAGCAAGATATCAGATAGTACCTAGATTGATTAAGTGTCTTACCTAGTAATGCGCTGAAAGCCATTGACAGGATGACCACAGCGATTAGTCTACGTGTACCCCTCACGGCTATCATTTGTGTAAGCCTTTAAGCTCATCTCCAGAGTGTGCGGTTCACTGACCGAAATCCAGTAAGTTGTGGTGACATTGACTCGATTTATCGGTGATAAATCTCGGGTATTTTGAATGACACAATCCTCAAAGGTGTAATCCTCCGTTTACATGCACGCATGGGACTTAGCCCTGTGGATGTGAGAGCTATTATCAAGATGAGCTGGACTCTATAGTGGGATCAAATTGCGATGGGATGCCCTGGTTTAAAGAGGCCACACGGACATGAGGCTATCAAGCTAGGCTGATTAAATGACCGATGCTAAATTGCCTCTTGGGCCACAAAAAAAATTACCATGTTCTACGTCGGGCAAACAAACCTCTCGGGTTTATTGTGGGGTTTTTTCGGGAAAAAAAGGGAAACACGCCGTAGAGATGGAAATTTGAGAGGGGGGAACTCAATCAGAAACATTTGAAAGAAAGAGGGGAGTGCCATCGAGTCAAATAAATTGAGAGTGGGAGGGGTGAAGTGAAGTGGTGCCCCCCCCCCCAAAAAAAAAAGAAGAACAAAAACAGGCACAAAATCAAGCTTGATGACCACCGAACGCTGTCAGGAAATTATTTTGGATAAATATAAGGTAATTTTCAATATATTTCAACACAAATTGTTTACAATTTTAAAATTGCAAAAAAATGGGTCGATCGGATCCGGGTCGATCGGATCCGTAGAACAGGTTTTATTTTTCTGTTTGTGGCCTTAGTGGGGATCTGTAAACAGAAGCATAGTTACAGCGAGATATTCTAAACAGATATTTAGGAAACCTTTCTCAACTTTCAAATTCTATCTAAAAAATGGTGAACCAATACCAGGCATGTTAGTACTTATTTTAATGCATTTCTCATGGTGATTCTAAATATGGTGATGAGAATCAATAATTTTGACATTTTTGAAACATTCTGTGATATTTTTTGAACTGTTGTCTGCAGACGACTGCCACGTTGAAAGGGTTAACGGTAACCATGAGAAAAAATCCGACATTCTGAGTCTGAACTGTGGAAATTGAGGATTTGTTTCTGCCTTGCTCAAATAAAAACCACCACGGCATATAGTTACGTGATGCGGATTAAGTCTCTCTCGGCTAAATTCTCTGTCAAATATTCGAAAGATTCAGATCCTCTAAATGTCGGATTTGTGCGAAATGTTAAGTATTCGTAATAGCTTGTAAGATATCCGGTCACCAGTCGGTGAGAAGTGGTGTTTATTTTTGGAGTATTATATTGGTGGCAGAAGAAGCCAGGTTGAAGTACTGTAAAAGTGGAAATTTTCGCACGCGTAATTTTTTGCGCTTTGCACATTTTGAACAATGTTTCTTGTTTTTATTTTTGCAATTTTGAGTTTCCTTACATAGACCTTCATACAAAATGAATTTATTCGAGCATTTTTATTTTTGCGCTTGCTGATTTTAATCCCGAGAGTAAATGTGGCACGAAAATTTCCACTTTTACAATAGCATGGTTACTACAATCTTGGACAATATTGTTGGGACAATACACATGTGTTTAAAAAGCCCCATCTCCCCCTGGATCAATATAGAAACATGATTTTTGGGTTACGGGATACTGGAAGGGGTCAACATTGCCCAGTGGGGTATGGAGGGGGGGGGGGGGGTATTCATGTTGAGGAAAGGCTTCAAGTTTTCCGACAAAGACAGCAATGTTTCAATAGTGTGAATTTTGCAGAAACGGAAACCCATTTAAGTATAATTATTAGTCAGGGTATCACAAATAATTATGACCATGATTGTAGGTTTGGCCAAGGTCGGTGCTTCTCCCCCCCCCCCCCCCCCCCCCACCCCAAATATGGACCTTTGTACCAGGGAGGTGAGCGAATTTGGCAAAATGTTGACTTTTTCAACAAAGAAGCCCTACTTTGAGAAAGAAGATGGCGACTGTATGAATCAATTCCAGTGTGCCGAGACTATGAAAACGTGGAAATTAGGGATTTGTAACTTGAATAAACCACTCGTAAATAGCTGCACGCTGAAGATCAAGTCTCTCACAGTTTTTCTGTCCGTTTATGAAAAAAATCAAATCTTCCCATCTAAGATATGGGAAATCTGATCTGAAGGAATGCTAAGACGATGAAAAAAAAACCACCATGTTTAACGGGCCCGACAACCTATTTTTTTAGGATTTTTCAATTTCTTTCTTTTCTTTTTTATTTAAAATTGTTTTACATTTTTGGAAATATTTTGCGAATTACCTGAAAATTAACCGTCGGCGGTCATCGAAACTCAATTTTATGCATGTGTTGGTAAGTTGGACACCACTTTGCTCGGCAGCACATTTCCCGAAATTTTGGAAGAAAAAAAAAGTCATGCCAGACCGACCACCCCTACCTGCGACGTTCGTTTGCCCGTAGAACAAGGTTTTGTTGTCGTCCTAATAGCTTGTAAAGCGAGAAATCCAGTGGTAATCTGATCAGCAGATCTGTCAAGGAATATTTATTTTGAGATTGTAAAATGCGCAGAAAGCCTGATATCTGGTGCATTAGTCCTTTTCTCAGTCAAATGCTTTCGTAATCATGATGATTTCTTGTTTGTTCATTTTTTGGAAAGGAAAAAAAGTAAAAACAAATAATTAGATAATTAATTAATTAATTCAATTAAAATTAATAAATTTAAGATTTATTTATTAATTATTTTAAAAACCTTTCAAGCAATTAAATAATGCCATTGTTTTAGTTTTTGACAGAATTTATGAATCGTTTACCGTCAAAGAATGTGTTTTATATCTTTTTTAGCTCGACAGAATGGAGAGATATTTTCTTAAGAAGAGGTTTTTGCTCTGTCGGTACAACAAAATTGTTAACGATGAAATCTTAAATTATTAAATAATTTCACCCTTTTTCTTTTTTTCTCTTTTAACTTGGCAGGTTCGTGAAAATGTAGATTTTTATTTCGATATACTTCTTTTTTTCTTTCTTGCAGTCTGGGAAAATGGAAAAATATGTGACAAAACTGGAGATTTTTGTACTATTAGTAGCCTGCTTGTGTCATGACCTGGACCATAGGGGCACCAACAACGCATTCCAACAAAAGTAAGTTTTCAACAACGAGTTAGATAACGGTAGAGCACCCCTGCTCACGAAGAAAGTGAAGCTGAGCCATGACGTCATCACCTATGTCGTCTGCTTCTCTCAAAATTTTCCGGCCCTTCAGCATGTATAAAGTATAACTGCACAATGGTTATGCATAGGAAGTGTTGCTGTATACATGTTCAGGGGTAAGAGCACTTAAAAGGTATTGATAGACGTGTTTTGACCCCTAAACATGTTTAAAGCAGACTGCCCAAAGGTTACACATAGGAAGTATTACTTTATACATGCTGAAGGGCAAAATGGAGATACTAGGATACATCATCATCATCATTTCATTTGTCCTACGGTTGCAGAGCAGATGACCACAGTAATGTCTCCATGCACACCGGTTTAAGGCCAAACAAAGAAGAAGGTTTGTCTCAGAAGCCCACTCGCATTGGTATGTGAAATGAGCTACGTCTATGCTAGTAGGTCTATGCGCTGAGGCCTTAAAAAACTTTTTTGTTTTGTTTTGATTTTTTGATTTTTGATTTTGAAGAAAAAAAGTTTTTAAAAGTTTTCTCTGCTCTGAAGCGTGGATTAGCAACAAAAAACCACATACCTCATTTGCCTAAAAAAAATAAAAATCGCACACCACTTAGCTTATTTGCAAAATGTTTCTGAGACAAACTATCTTCTTTGTTTGGCCTTAGCAAGCCTTCGCTATAATATGTTGTTCTTGAGTCGTGCCTTCATTATCCTAGAGTATTGGCTCGTCGCATGGATCCACCATTTGCGAGGAGAGCTTTGAACTGGAATCAAATTGAAAGAAAGTGTTGCATAATTTCACAATGTCTCACTGCATGACCAGTCATATTGTGCAGTTGAACTAGTTACATACATAAATGTTATGGAATAGTCTTATTCATGCAGAACCAGTTCGAGGCTCTCCTTACAAATGGTGGACCGGGGTAAAACGAATATGCGCAATTTTGATTCTTGGTTTAAACTATTTATTATATGTACTAAGACTGGTAAGTCTATATCAATTATTTAATAGGGCCTGGCTGAAAGAGCATTAATTTGTATGAGATAAATCATACCAATGACAAAATAAAAGATGTAAATACAATTTGCGGCCTACAATATTCAAAGTGACTTCTTGGGCAGTATTCTGAGTTCATACACTACATCATAGTGAGAACATGAATCTAGACTTTAAGGGTGGTTTATTGAACTGCACCAATACCTACAACTAATGTGAAGCCCAAGGGGGGCTCACACTAATCAAACCGAAGCAAGCACTCCCCCCTCCCCACTAAATGCGGGAGACAAGCATACAATAGGAAACCAATTTGTCCTGTAAACCCTAAAAAAAATTAGATTAATGGAGCGATGTAATTTTTGAACTATTAATGTGATGGACGGACGTAGAAGTAAACATTTTTGGCTCACATTTTTTCCGGACTATGTAACAAAATCTGTTTTAGGAAAAAAATGCCAAAGTTGCACCAGGAGCGGTATTTTAATGTTTTAATAACATTTTTAGTTTTTAGATATGTTTGACCAAAAAAGGTCAAAATGCATTTTTGGTGACAAAATTCAAAAACTAAAAAGATGAGTTTTGGGGGGTAAAATAACATCAACAACATTTTAGTGACATTTCGTCGCTGTTCTGACATACCGGCACATCACTTTACTTAATTCTGTTGTGATGTGCCGGTATGTCAGAACAGCGACGATTTGATACCAAAAATAGATTCTCTAACTCATTTCCTTTCCAAAATGTATACTTTTATATACATCACATTAATAGTTCAAAAGTTACAGCGCTTGATAAATTTCATCTTTTTAGGGTTAACAACGCCCCCCCCCCCCCTAACCCATCTGAAGTATGATCATGAATTCAGAGCGTATTCTTTAATAGTGAGCACAGCATATTATCTTGGGCATGATTCTAATGGCCTAGCGTATACGGAGATGATTAACGAACAATTCCATTATTCACAACTGATGTATCAATACAAACCGGTTCACCTTACTAAGTCCTGTTAGCTGTTTCCCCTTGTTTCGTTTCCCAAACTTATGCTTTGCTACAGCCTCTTTCTTGCAATAATTTGAACCTGAAGAAGAGTCCACACCCCCCTTGACCCACCTGAAGTATGATCATGAAGTCAGAGCGTATTCTTTAGTGAGCACAGCATATTATCTGGGGCATGAGTCTAATGGGCTAGCATATACGGAGATGATTAACAAACAATTCCATTATTCACAACTGATGTATCTATACAAACCATTTCAGCTTCCTAAATCCTGTTAGCCATTTCCCCTTGTTTTTCGTTTCCCAAACTTATGCTTTGCTACAGCCTCTTTCTTGCAATAATTCGATTTCGATCTTTTCTTATTGATGAAACAGTTTCTGTTTGTATAGTCAATTTCTTTTTTTCTCTCAAGAAAATCCAATTTTGATGTATCCTCCACGGCTCACAATGACATTTTACCCATTTCGTATATAGATTTTAAACTTGGTCAATAATTGTACGATATAACTTGATTTTCTTTACTTTGTTTTTTCATCACCGCTCTTTAGAACGATGTCCGCCCTTTCGCAGTTGTACGGCACGTCTACAATGGAACACCATCATTTCGATCACAGTGTTATGATACTTCACACAGAGGTGGGTGGGCATGTCATAGTATTTATTGGTTAATTGTGGTGTAATGAAGCAAAATGAGTCGGAAGTCGCAAATATTGCTTTTAAGATATAACTAAATAAAGAAACAAATTTCTTTTGTTTTCTTTTGTTTTGAAAACATTTCAATTGCTCTTATCTTTGGGATCAAGTGCCCATTTGTAATGGGATTTCCTGCAAAATGTAGCGTTACAACTGACCGATACCCACAAGTAGAAAACTAAATATGCGATATGATTGACTTCAGACCCATTTTGCCCGATAGCATCACGACAATTTATTGATTCATTTTCTACTGGCCATGTAACCTTTCCACAGTGGCTTTGCTACTTGAACTGAAACACCTGCCTGGTACTCTTTTTGCACTTGATCCGTAAAAGCACCAAATGCTTTTATACCGACCAAACCAAACATGAAGCGTATATACATGTACTTATATGACTGAACCCAACCCAACCGTATCATTTTCATTGTGTGAAAAGTTAGGCAAAAAAATAAATGTTTGATTGTCCATATAGATCACTTTCAAAAGTTGGGTCAGTCGGTCGGGAAAAGTTTGTTTGGATTTTTTGAGGGTTTTTTTACCAAAAGTAAAATGAAATGTACTTGTTGTGGTAACCAAAAATGGAATACAAAATCTGTTATATTTTGATGAGTATTTTTATTTTCTAAACACTTTTAAAAAGAGAATTGACTAAAATGTGTATACATTTTTTTTTCTAAACACTTTTAAAAAGAGAATTGACTAAAATGTGTATAAAAAAGATTTTTAAGGAAAAAAATAAGAAAATTGGGTCGGAAGAATTTTGACAGTCGGGCGGACGAGGACAATCAAACTTTGTTTTGGCCTTAGGGTAACGAGTGTCTCAGGATTGAATCCATTATTGTCTATTGCAAATTTTCTTTACTCAGTTTAAACTTGTGTTAAGGAATTTATTTCAAGATTCAGAAAATTGATATTTTTTATTCAAATTCGTAACAATATCGAATCAGAGATACTTGCATCGTGGAAATTCAATTTGTTATTGCTTGGTTTTTGATGAGTTTTGCCCCAAATTGTTTCACAGTCTCAGGGGGTGGATGAGCAATGAATGCTTTATATCTGTAACCCACAGTCATACACCACCTGCCAACTGTATCGAAACTCTGGATTCGATACGTCTAGTGTTTCTGGAACAAAACAAGACCACAAAAAAAAAAATCAAGAATCAAATGGTGAATACCTTGTCTGTAAAAAGACACAATAAACTGAAAAACAATATTTTAAAGTTTGATTTAAATTTGTATATATTGGGAAAGAGCACGAAAGAAATAAGATTCAAACTGTTTTGTGCTTAGATTGGAACAAAGTTAACTTACCGTATTATCCCTATTAAACGCCCAGGGTGGTTAGCAAAGTCATTTTGAGTGGGCGCTTATCGTAAACACTGTCGAATTCGGCAAGGTTTCACTAGCGGAAAACCATGTGCGATCGAATAGTAAACTGTTTAAAATTTGGGGGGAAAATCAACATTGCGGCGTCGCAGTGGTCTCACTGTGGCCACATTACATGACTTCAATGTTCGGAAAAGCTTCAAGTGCCCTTCCAAAAACTTCATTTATTCTCGGTAGTTTTGAGCATTCGCGATGTTATATTTAAGCCATGAATAAAAAACAAAGATGACGGCTCGCATCGGGGAGAGCGGACAGCGGCGGCTATCGAACCAGGCTTACTGGTACTGCTTTACTGAAGGACACCGTGGCGAAAAATATTGTTGTACAGTGCTACGGTAATTGAAAATGTGGGCGCTTATAAGGGATTGTTTGTTGGTAGTCATTGAGAAAAACGGGGGTGGGCGCTTATAAGGGCATGGGCGCTTAATAGGGATAATACGGTACATATAGTAATGATATTCAATTTTGAATAAGTGAGCGCATAACCTTGGCGTGTCTTTGAGCGCAGCGGAAATCAATGCGTCGTCGAACGACAGGTGCAGCGACACAGGATGTTGTTACAAGTAACATGCGAGTAAAGTACAGCGCCCTCGGGGGATTAGCATGTGACAGCGCTGACTCCTGTTTTCTTTTATGTGCCCTTACACGACATTATATGTCTGCCGTAGGCAACGAATGGGTTGGGTTTATGTCAAAGTTACAAGGAAGGATGTTTATGTACACAGGTGTAAACAGTGAAACTGCCAATAGGTTATTGTCAATATAATGTGTTATGATTGCATACTCATGGGCCTAAGTGGGGGCAATCTTTTACACAAGTTAAGGGGGTTGTTAACCGTCATAATATGAAATTTGATTTAAAAAAAATGTAAAACCTCAAAAATTATCTTTTTGGATCAACAAATTAAAAACTAACAATTGTTATGAACAAATAAAATGCCACTCCTCTAGGAGTGACTTTAGATGATTATGGTGCAATTTCAGCATTTTTTACAAAAACTGATTTTGCTACATTGATCAAAAAATGTTGAGCCAAAAAGGTGTTTTTATGGTCAAAATTTTAAAAATCAGAATTTTTAGTGAAATTTGACCCAAAAATAACTTCTCTGACTCATTTGCTTTCTAAAAATGTATACTTTTGTATACATCATTAATTATAGTTCAAAAGTTACAGAGCTTGATACATTTAATAGTTTAAGGGTTAACACCCTCTTAATGTTACCAATACATTTGTTGAACGGGTGTGATTTATGCACAAGCGTTTCAAAGTGGCATCAAATCCTGGAAAACATTTTCGGTGTCATATTTGAAACATGCCTTTTGCAGAAGATACATGTAGCTGATTTGTGTTATTTTTTCAGTAGATACATGATACATGTATCGAATGTGCATAAGTCAATAGGTACAAATTCATGTAGCAAATTGAGATCTATTACCAAATAACGAGAGTCAGGTTTGAAAATTGCGTTTTCAGAGAACAGGCTTGGCAATGGTAAACAATATGTTATCATTGCTCAATGTTATTTCATTTAACAAAACAAAAACAAACCGAAGTTTCAAAGTACGTGGATTTCTGTCAATTATTTGTGTTTGGATAGACGTTATTCGTTGTTGGCGATTTTAAATTAAAGAGGGAGACATACTCGATGTCACGCCGATAAACATACAATCTCGTACTTTTACTGCAATATAATGAACTGTGAACTTCTACATTTTCCTAGATAGTGTCGGTTACCAGCAAACATTTCATTTCAAACTAGTGGAATAGATAGTTTATACGCTCAAGTTTATTTCACGAATGTAAGGTCAAATATTGAACAGCTCAGAAATATGATGAATTTTTATGATTAGTGCAATTTCACCACATTGAAAAACTACATAACTCTTGTCTTGACTACTTAACTAGCCTCGTTTTCGGAGCACTAATTGCTCTGAGCATGCTCAGTTGGATAGCATGGCCCTCTTTTGACGGCCAATTACGAATAATGTCTATTGATTGGATCAAATCCTCTGATTCACATGACAACTTATTATTGTTTAATTTGTGCTATCTTCAGAAGATAGCAGAGGGGTATTTTCAATTTTGATGAAAGTAATTTGCAAAATATATAAATATAAATCAAAATGTGATCTACTCTTAACAAGGGTATTTAGGAATACTAACCCTATGAGTGATGTTTCTGTTGCCAGGGTAACAACATCTTCCAGTTCCTCTCGGCAAACGACTACAGAACGGCACTCCACATTCTAGAGAAGGCGATATTGTCTACCGATCTGGCGCTGTATTTCAAGTAAGTGTAGACGCAATACAGTGTGTCCCAGAATGATTTATATCATATTTGAAACATGTGTGACCCGATCAAGCAGAATGAATTGTATGTCGGGAATATTGATTTTGAGTTACAGGTAAAAAGAAAGTGACAAATTCTTATGTTTTACTTTGTTTTCTCAGTTGGTAAACTGTTTGTAACTTAAAAACTAGAAGTTCGATTTTAGTGGGGTTTGGACCATACTGTAGCATTTTTCACCTGCTTTTAAATGATGGACAAATATCAATATTCAAAACTGCCGACATGTGACTCGTTTCGCTTGATCACGTCACATATGTAATTTAGAATTAGAACTATCAAATTTTAGAGAATATTAACATGGACTCAACAAATTAACAAACAAAAAAAGAAAGTTTTGGTCAAACTCAGAATACTCAGTATTAACTATCACTGGAATAATGTAACAATTTGTTTACAAAATAGCCTGTAATTTCTATCAGAAATGACAAATTTTTAAAATCTAAAATTCCTAAGAAAGCTGTGTAGATATTATAATCACAAGCACTCTGACCTTTAGCAATAATATCCATAGCCCAATAAATGCCCGGTATAAATCATTTTGAGACACCTTGTAGTATCTGGTGGAAACGGATCCAGTCTCTCGATTATCTACTTAATCAATGTTAACCTGTCAGTTGTCCTTACACCTTTTTTTACAAATTACACAAAACTTTCCACGCAGGCGGCAGTCGTCTGCAGACGATATTCAAAATTTCATAAAAATGTTTCAGAAATTTCAACGTTATTGAATTTCATTACCGTATTTGGAATCACCTTGAGAAACGCATGAAAATAAGTACAAACATGCCTAGTATTGGTTCAGTAACCCAGTTTGTTGTCAGGTATGTCAATGTTATTTTGTTACAAGTGTGTTAACAGACAACAATAATAATAATAATAATAATAATAAGGTGTTTGTTAAGCGCCCTATGACAGTAAACTGTGCTCAAAGCGCTTTACATAAAAACAACAGTATGGGGGGGGGGGATACAAATGGGAAAAATACTATACAAAGCCTTAAAAACTACAAGTATGCAATAAATATTACACATTATAAACAATGCTGGTAGGTATGAGAGAGTTATAGGATTGTTAGTTTTAGAGAAGCTCATCCCAACTGAAATTAAACAAACACAGCTGAAAGTCTCAACTCCAAAAGCAAGGACAGTAACCGACGCGGGACTCGAACCCACGATCTTTCATTTTCATATAGTTACATTTTTACCTGCTATTTGTTCCCTCGTAGTCGGTGATATTTCATGAGTAGGGATGGTACTCATGTATATCAGCCATTTTTTTTATTATTGAAAAATTCCTAGATATGATTTAGGGCTCTAGAGAACTCTACATGTAGTGGCACACATATCAGTCAAAATTACTACATGTCCCCCCTGCCCCCCCCCCCCCCCCCCCCCCCCCCCAACACCACACCACTGTACTCTCACCCTGAATGAAGTTTGTGGAAATTGTGGTAGGACATTTAACTCTGGGGGACCGTAAATTTAACTTTATCCACAAAGGATTTCCATAGAGCAATGATAGTTCTAGGGAAGTTAATCATTGCAAACTTGTGAGCCGGTAAATGCGCAATATCTGTGACGTTTGTTAACTAATTGGGTATCAACGTAATGCAGCCTAAGCTACGAATGTTTTAAATCCTGTCTGGTACTAATATTGCTTTGTCAATCTGGTTAATTACAAATGTTCAATATGTATACAGACATTTATTTCAGTTAGGGACTCTGTAATAAGCTTAATTTACAATTTGAAGTAATCCTTGATTTGATATGACATTCTGTTTGCAACTCAAATGGATATGAGGGGTTCAGGGTTGGCAATGGAGTCATGAGAAATTAATACAAATGGTAAGGAATGACATCGATAATGAAATTTGATGTATCATGTCTGTGGCTTAACAGAGAGTTTAAACTAGTGATGAGTGAACTTTTCCTGGGTTTTTCAGTTTGATGTTATGTAGGCCTATATGTGATGCAACATCAAAGATATAGATATAAATGGACAGAAAATAAAGTAAAGAAAATAATAAGAATTTAGGAGTCATTTTCACTCATAAATTCTGAATGCCTTAATAAATTTTGATAAATATGGTATCATTTTAGAGCTTAGAACATGCTCTAAGTGCTCACATAATGAACTCAAAATTGACTTCACCTGCAAAGTCCCCCCTTTTTGATGAAGCGCTGCATCACATATATCAGTGAATTATCATCATCCTGCAGCTGGGGAGTAGACAACCACAAGACTTCTGATAACATGACTCGGATCAACATTGCCTCGGGAGAGAGGGGGCGCATTTCTCCTTAATTCAGACAAAGTGTGCCATCCTTTTTTCTCATGATTGTATGTAGTCTTGCAAATCATTTCTAGACAATCTCCAGCAGGTGGAACCGTTCAATACTAGACGCTGGACGATCATTTTATGCAACCATACATTGTCGTCTGACGATTGCCTTATTGGCATGAAACTCAGTGTAAGGACTGGACTCCCTTTCTCGGAAGGTCTAACACGGCTGTTTGACTGTCCGCTTTATAATTAAAATTATGGGATAAAAAAAGATAACGTAGTGGCCCATTTATGGTTTGACCTGATTTAGGTAGCGGTAATGAATACGAGTATACGGTGAAAATTTCAAAAAATTGTTCGAGCCCTTTTTAAAATTATCAGCATTTTCAACTTGACACACATTTTATATGCAACTCTATGGGAAATGTGGCCGATGAGGGCGCTATTATAGTAAATAATAATATTCAAAGCTCAATTTCTCAGAACTGGCACCAACAAATGTTCTGAAATTTCTACAAAAGATGGCCATTATATTCAGGTACTTGAATCAGTTAAAACCAGAACCGGGCCAGCAAGTTACGGTGTTCCCAGAATAAATCGGACAAATTATGTGGGATCAAACAGCCGTGCTAAACTTTGAATTTTTACATATCAAATAAAAACACTCTGAGGTTATTTGATGTAAAGCTCTTCTTCACACAATATTGAGCACTATCCATCTCATATTTATTCCAGGGTTGTCACTAAGGCGGTCGGTGGCGGTCGGGAGGAGCTGACACTCGCGATTGCCGACCGGCACTCTTTAAAAAAAAAGGGTAAAAAAATGGCACTAAAACAAATTATTATTTTTTATTTCTATAATTTGTGGATTAAATCATTAAACTGCCTCATAAAACAAGAAATTATGTGGCAAGAACCCTCAAAGTGCATTAATAACCCCTAAAAAACCATTAAGAAGGCCTCTAGACCCCATGCCATGATCCACTGCACTTCGTTTGCAACACTTATTCTGTTCGCCGTCAGTAAAATTAACCGCCACTAAATTTTGGCTAGTGACAACACTGATTGATTCTCTTGTTGTTGTTTTTGTACATACATGTTTACATTAGCTTGATGCAAACCAATTAAACATAGAGTATTCAAGATTCACCACCACTAGTGTGTTGTAATGAAATCCCAAACTTGCAAGAAATTTAAGAAAGAAAGACAGAAATACAACAGGTCCCTATACCTGATTCAATCTGTTATCTGTTACGATATCAACTCTCCGCAGGCAATGTGACCTACATTCAGTACTGATCCATTTGAAATATTTAGTGATCACTGATTGACATCCGACCGTAGTAGTATGTCGTGAAGAGAGTTTAAGCTTTCAGTGAGATTGTGACATTCTTAACCCCCTGAGAACTACTGGCCGATTGGTTAAAAAGATGGATACATCATTTATTGCACCAATGAGAGACGTTGTTAGAATAATTGTATCCCTGATAAAGATGGTAGTGAAAATTTTACAAGCTGCATTTTAATTGGCTATTCATATGAGTACATCTTGTAATAAACCAATCAGAACCACTGTAAGATAGACAGGTAGACCCCAGGGGGTTAATATATAGGAAAACGGTATGAACCTATTCCGTATCCAGATTATAAGAGCATCTCCGTGCACTTATTAGCCAGACCAAAACTAGCCCTGGGTCAAATGAATCAGTCACGTACGTCTTGATTCGTAGCAATTATCGGAGCGGAAAATCGTACATTTTAAGACGGGAATATGGCACCTAAATTGGCTGCCCGTACCGTTGCTCTCTTACATGATAAGAATTACATGGTTTTATAGCTTTTTAAAGCTTCTTAAAAGAAATCAGGGGTCAGAGGGACAATTTGTTATATATTTACCATTAATGTGTTGTCTGGTAAATGAGACATAAATTAATTGCACCATCTGATCAGATGAGACTGGCTTATAGTTTGTTTAGTCCCAAATAGGCAAATATCTGTGAATGTCTTTGAGTGAAAATCTAATGTTAACACTTTCCACGCGGCAGGCGTCTGCAGACGACATTCCAAAAATGCACAAAATGTTTCAAAAATGTCGACATTATCGAATTCCATTACCATATTTGGAAACGCAATGAGAAATGCATTGAATTAAGTACAAGCATGCCTAGTATTGGTTCAGTAATCCTTGAGATAGACTTTGAAAATTGGAAAGGTTTCTGAAAAATCTATTTTGTATAATGGTAAATCTAATAGCCGCGTGGAAAGTGTTAACACTTTCCACGCAGCAGCCATTAGTTTTACCATGTGACCAGTCGCGTCAAAAAGGACATGTTGCGGCAGACGCAGGTTTGAAATTGAATCCAATAAAGTTGGTGAAATATAAAGAAAATAATAGTAAAAATATGGTTCTTGAACTTATATCTTGTGATTCCAAAGTCTGATATCCTTTAACAAGGTATCATTTTAAAGCTTAGAATGTGCTCTTTAAGCTGATATGTATAACTCAAATTGAAGTCTTGCCTCCAACATGTCCATTTTGATGTGACGGGTCACATATACAAAACAGTTTTCAATGTCTATCTCAAGAATTCTTGAACCAATACTCTGCAAGTTTGTACTTATTTTAATGCATTTCTCATGGTGATTCCAAATATGGTGATGAAATTCGATGTTGACATTTTTGAAATATTTTTGGAAATTTTTGAATGGTCGTCTGCAAACGACTGCTGTGTGGAAAGTGTTAAGTGGTATACAAATGGTGAAATTCGGAAGCAAAACCTGATGAAATATTTGTTATGCATATGAAATGTGCCTTTGATGCAAGTCCCGTCCCCCCCCCGCCCCCCGCCACCCCAGGGTGTGAGTTGATTACTCAATCATCCAATCCGAGTAATCATCTTTAAATCGTAATCCGACACAGTGAACACAGTAGACCGCATGTAATAATGTTTTCCCTGTAAATTTACTGAGACAACATAGTCATGCTTAAACAACTTTGGGTTTGCTATAACTACTAACCACCATTGCTAATTTACTCGTACGCACGTATTTACTTTATGGCATCATGCCAACGGGGATAGGGAATTTCCCTCATATATTTTAAGAGTAGTCGAGGTTTATAGCATGTTCTCTCAGCAGCTTAAGCGTTTATCACCATAATACTACCAAATATATAATAGATAGGGGCTTTTCTTATGTTCAGATCCGGCGAGGTAAACTATGAACGCTGCAGGAACGTGTACGTTTTACAAAAAACAGCCATATTTAATGATATAGATTGGTTGAGGAATTGACCCAGGATTCCTGTGTGGGAGCCCTAGAGCATGGCCACTATGCTACACTAAATTAACTGTTTTGGCAAAGTAGTTGATTAAGATATATTAAGTATAGAGTCATTCAAGCATCATATTTCTAACTCGTTGCTGATCCCCATTCTTCTTTCAAAATTAAAACAATGGAGTGATTATCATTTTAAAAAATTGGAATTTTTCATTAAGACACCAGCTTCTTGTGGGTGCTGTTCAATCTCTAATCGCTCAAGTATTACGTGCGCTAGGGCTGTGACCATTGAGCGTAAAATGTCGCAAGTTGTATGGTAGTTCCATGTTTAAAGATGATTACAGGCCAAAATGCTATGCGATGTGGGAAGATCATCAAGGCTTCTGTGGCTTGTTCTGTTGAACGGGCTAATCCATTTGAAATCCATACACCCTCTGCGGAAGGCATGAACTTAATCTTCCACACAGGGCCGATTTCAAATTAATGCTGTCACCCATGGGGGGTAATGGCGTTAAGGGAGCACAGCACCAAGACGCTCTCCATAGACTTTACTGTTAGGAAAGGCTTACTTAAATGGCTCTAGTTTCTAAATTAGCGCTAAAATTTCAATGAAATTTTGATATGTTTTACTCACAAGGGTAATCTACAACATATCTGAATATGAAGGCAACTTTCCCGTGCACTTTTTTTGATATAAGCCGCCGCATAACAACGTAGTGATATGCCTACCTAAATTCGGTCTCCGGTCTGGATATCACCGCATGTGTAAATTGGTCCGTGAAATTAAAATTGACCTCAAATCACCTAGTTAAAATGTCAGAACATCAACTACACATTTCAAACACAACAAATTAGTGAAAAATTATATCATAAACCGTCAAAAAATAACTCTCTTTCCCGCCAAATAGGAACTATTGTCGTACTCAACTTTGATTGATCGCGACGATAGCGCGTCGCGATACCTATTTAGGTATGTGCTCCCTTAACCCCATTTGAAATTCACACTCCCTGTGGGAAAGATTAAGGTCATGTCTTCCACAGGGGGGGGGGGGGGGGGGGGGGGGTATGGATTTCAAATGGAATAACCAGCTTTGACAAACTTAGCTTATTACTAGGGAAATTGATTTGAGATTGTCTATTTAGATTCCTCTGCTGTAACTGTACAGGTGCATCAGTTATGCACGTGTATGTATCGTCCATCTTTCTATGTGGGGGTGTGTATACGCCAGTGCCTCAAGAGGGCGCTCATGTTCATTCACTGCGATCAGTCAATGTTGCAGTGACGTCAATGTTGCAGTGACGTCACTGTCTTGTGGACATGAAGTAGACTATTTAAAAATTGAAGATGTGTTCAACACAGGCCGTTAAAAGTTCAACAGGCCCTTCAGCATGTATACACTAAAACTGCTCAATGGTTATGTATAGATGGTGTGACCGGTGACGTCATGTATTTACAAATGGGACACCCTCTCTTGATTCCCTCCGGGCAGAATATACAGTAAAGTTAATGAAGACAACATGAAATTTCTTTCTAATGAATTGTAAAACTCATTTATTTTTAATTCTTTTTGTGAAATTCGATAGCTTATAGCATTCCTAAGCAAGTTTAAAGACAGTTTTGATAACAATTTGCTGTAACACCACAATCTAGTTAGAAAACCTGATCTGGCCTATGTAAACTATAGGAACTCTTGCCCGGTGTGTTTTGTCTCAAATCAACAGAGGGCGTCATAAATGTAAACAACGGTCACCTCATCTATAGAAAATGTTGCTTTGTCATGTTCAGGAGCAAGGGCACTTACAAGGTAACATGTGATAAACCAATAGATGTGTGTGCTTATGGAGAGAACCTTTTAACACTTTCCACTTGCCTATTTAATAGTTTTACCATACAAAAGAGATTTCTCAGAAACCTTTCAAGGTCTCTTTCCTGGATTACTGAATCAATACTAGGCATGTTTGTATTGCTTTTAATGCATTCCTCATGGTGACTCAAAATATGGTAATGAATTTCAATAATTTTGACATTTTTGAAACATTTTGAAATGTCGTGTGCAGACGCCTGTCGTATGGAAAATGTTAAGGGAAACTTTGGTCATGAACAAACTATATAGTAAACAAAATGTTGTTTTTTTTAAATTTCACCAACAGAAAGCGAAACGCATTCTTCGATCTGGTTGAAAATCAGAAATGCGAATGGGCCAAAGATGAAGAAAAGGAGTTATTACGGTAGGTTGGTAAACACCAGGATGGATTTATGGACAATTGCATGATGTTCACACCACCCATTTTACACTGTTAACGTATTTCCCACAAAATAGCAGTAACACGACAAAAAAAACCACTACACCCTGTTATACGGGCAAACGGACCTCTCAGGTACGATCGGTCGGGGGAAGGGGGTCAAACATTTTGTGAAAGTTTTGGTAAATTTAAAAAAAAATGTTAAGCATAAGATTTTGTTTTGTACACATTTTCAAAACATTTCAAAACATTTTTTTTAAAAATCAAAAATCTTTCAAACAATTTGTAAAAAATTCAACAAAATAATAAAAATGGGTCAGTCGGGCCTGTAGTACAGGGTTTTCCCCTCACTCTAAAGAGGGTGCACAGCCAAATAATGTTGCATTTCTATAATCCACTGGTGCATATATGATTACATTTTACTGTTACAAATGAGTAATGCTTGCTCCACATTCCATATTAATGTAGAGTGTATTTTTTTAATTTTAAATAGAGATATTTTTTATAGAAATATACCAATTCAAATTCAGGTCTAAACCCCAGTTCAAAAAAGATATTTTCTGGAACAAAAATCAAGTTATTGTTACCATTCTTGTTTTGTCCAGCAGATTTCACCTAACCTTTGATTTCCAGATACAACTATCTTGAACGAGGACTGTTGATTGATATACAAAAATTGTTTTTAAGGTGGCTCTATTGGCTGAGTCAAAAATTTAGATTTCCTTTAAAATCAAATATGTTTTACTTAGTCTTTGGTCTGATGAATCTGGAACTGAAAATTTTATTTCAATCGGACATTCGGTTGCCAAGATATGATAGGTCAAAGGGCATACATCCAACATCTTTGGCAACAAATTTCTTTTTATTTAATTTAGTATTTTTATTGCAAAGTTAAGTTCGTGGATAGATGAGAAGAGCTATGGCGATGTGACTTGGTATATGGGTAGTACATTTGGAGAGCTAAAAATATATGTTAGCTTTTGGCTAATTCCCATTTGCATAATTAATTAGGCCCACTTATTAAAATATTTAAACCAGTTTTAATTAGGGCATAATCAGCCAATAAAGCCACCTTAAGAAATCCCATGATATTTCATTTGTGTGTGACACTTTTCTTTTATAGGGGTATGATGATGACAGCGTGTGACGTAGCAGCCATCACAAAACCATGGGAAGTGCAGCGTAAGGTGGCAGAGTTAGTGGCGAGTGAATTCTTTGAACAAGGTGACATGGAGAAAACACAACTCCATGAAGCACCCATAGTAAGTGAACGACGTATTATGCGATCTTTTCCATGGGACGCCCTCTATCCTTTTTTTGAAAGGAGATTTTCTTGCAGATTTACATTTCTGATCATAAATCATAAATACATTCCGAGTTACAGGGTGATACAATTAGAATGAAAATAAACTGTCCTGCAGCAGGACAATCTATACTCCTCACAAAAAGTATTGAGACACTTAACAAACGAGCCAATAGTTAATGGCCCGAAAGGGTATGGATCAGCAAATAACTCAGTGTAAAATTTTGTTCTGCATCACTTTGACACCTTGATTGTTGAGATACGATGTTGCGGAGTGGAGTTATTGTTATTTCAATGGTCGTAGGTCCAGTTTCAAAAGTGACAATCATCCCTATAGAAGAATTTTTGTACACGTGTGTAAAGCATAAACCTGATCATTCTTTTCAACCTCTTTAGACCATGATTTTGAAGTAATTTGGAATCATATCATTCTGTAACTCAGAATATATTTATGATTTATAATCAGAAATGTTAAACGGCAAGAAAATCTGCTTTCAAAAATAAAATCAAGGATAGAGGGCATCCCCTGGAAAAGATTGCATAATATGCCTATAAATGTAGACCCGGGGGTAACTTAAGTTTGATTTTGGTAGTGGCGTGTTTATTTATTTACCGGTGCTTATAGAGCGCAAAAAATCTTGGAAAATCTTAAGTCCACATGGAACTGAATAAATTATAATCTCCAGCCTCCAGGATCATCATTAGGCCGAGAAAAAAAATGGACTTGCCCTTTCAGGGCCACAGTCTGGGTCAGACGGACGGATTTTTTTGGATTTTTTTTTTTAATTCTTTTTTTTATTTTTTTTATTTTTTTATTTTTTTAAAACAACCATATACTACTCAAAAACACGTTTTCATCTTTCTTTATTGTTATGTGCTGTTATAGCAACCCTAGATTTCAGAAAATTCAGGTCGGTCGGAAAGAGCAAGTCCACTTTTTTTTTGTGGCCTTATTCGCCTTATTCTATTATCGTGTTTTCTATCATTAAAACTATTTGTAGGCGATGATGGACAGAGAGAAGAAAGACCAATTACCCAAGATGCAAGTGGGATTCATAGATGCTATATGCATGCCAGTATATCAGGTAATTGAACATATTTATCGATACACACATTGTAGTACACGCGGCCTTGTTATTTTAATACAGGGTGTCCCAAAAGTTTCAAAACCATTTTTAAAGATTTGTATCTCTCTTAAAATAAGTTGCAGTACCAAATTGAAAATAAATTTGGAAAGAGAAATCTTGTAGAATCATTTCAGTACCAAACATGACTCCTTTTTGAGGCCCCTCAATATAAAACACAGGCTGAAAGGTTTGGCCATATAATTCGCAATACCATAAAATGGTTCAATTTGCTGGACGCAATGTATAAGTCACTGTAATCACATATCATGTGGATTTTGTTCAAAAAATGTTTTCACTTATTAAATGTTGTGCACAACATTAATAATGTTCATACCAAGGATTATATCAATCTGAAATTAAAAAGAATCATTGTGGAGAACCTTTTTTTTCTTCTCTTCCCTACCTCTTTCCGTTTGTCGCATCCGTGACTTTATTCAGCCCATGATACTACGCTTTTATATGAAAGTGCAGTTTTACAGTTCGGGAAACTTTCGTCTGTATTTTGGCAAAACAGATAGCAGTATTGTACGTTTGGTACCAAAATAATTCCTCAAGTCTTCTTTATCCAAATATGTATTTATTTTTATACTGCAAATTTTTTAACCGGGGATATAAAGTTTTGAAAATGTTTGGGACATCCTGTATTTCATGGAATTTCAAATTTCATATTTAAAAAAGAAAGTCCCACCATCATCCCAAATTAAGCATCATAACAAAATAAAATGCTCCACGTTATTTACCAATCCAGTCCACTTTCTGCAAATCTTTCCAACCAAAAAATACACAATATGCTACCCCATTATCGTCTACACTTTTTAAAAGAGGTTTACAACGATGAATATAACTTGGAAAAAAAACCCTTGATGTCCAGAGGATCCGTCTCATTATGTATTCTATAGCACCTATCTATTCATACTTCATGATGTCTATAATAGCCATATCTCATGTTATAAGACAGCGTAATAGCTAGATGTAGCCGATAATGAGACATCCTATAATAGCTAATCTGTCGTGTGCTATTAAACATCCTACAGCTTGTCCCAAAAAAAATTGGGTCAAAGAATAATATGAGAGCTTAACTTTTAAAAAATGTGATTTATTTTTTGATTTTGGTTTGGTATTATTTCATACAAATCTAACGTCATGTTTTTGAGGTACATGGTGTGAAGGGGAGGCGTGTCAGAAAATGTTTTCCAAATTCATGAGAAAAACCACCCATGCATTGCTTTATTTTACGTTCAGACTTTAAGCTTTAATCTTTTGTTTAATAAGTCTAAAAGTACTGAAAACTCAATTTTTTTCTATCATTATTCGGCCCATGTAGCCTCCCTGCTACAAAAGGAGTTAGGTTTAAACTCCAGAGAACTTGGAAACATGAAGAGGTGTTTTATTTTGTTTCAAAAGCAATTAGCTTTCCCAGTGTTGGGCATAAGGATTTTTTGTGAGACAAGCTGTACAGTCTGCTCACAAATCATACTGTAGCAGATGACGGATGATTGAGATTGCTACTTTCCGGTGTGTGTAGATAATGACCAGTGGAGATTGTCTGGATGGACATCAAAGAAGATTTTAATGACACCACCACAATGCATTGCGTTTTTTCAAAATGCCCTAATTCTTGACTCCAATTTGTCTCTGTTCCCGTAGAAATATGTACACAATCATGGCATCATAGCGCGTTCATCGTTGGAGCTCTTAGGTTCTAGTTTACATCAATGAATAAATTAGTTATCAGTGTTTCTTTTTCTTATTTCTAAAACTTAAGAGCTCGACAAATGCATCGTGTGAAAAAAACTGTAGTTGGCAGGCGTTTGCGCAATGCATTGTGGGAAGACCTTCAAATCTTATTTGGATGGGCATCAACCGATGACAACCATCAATCATGAGGCTCATTTCGTTGCATATGTTTCGGAATTAGTTTCTTACATCTTTTATTAACATACCTCTATAAGTAATAGGGCATTTTGCAAATAATATGTATGGTCTGATAAGTGTTCATTATTCGTATCAGAAACTGATCCCAAAAAAAATCTTTCTTTTTTTTCCGTTTTAATCAAACGTGTTTAGTTTTTTTCTAGATATTTACCCCCACACCTCATCCCCAAACAAATCAAATCAAATCAAAAAATTAAAAGAATAAATCCAAGTTTAAAAAAAAAAAAAAAAATCAACAACAACAAAATGACTCAGTTTGGCCTATACATTGTAAATCAGAGTTTGGCTGTTAACTCATTTTGTCAAATCCCTTGAATTCTGGATAATCAAGTAGCCACAAAATGGTTTCAAAAGCATCACATTCATCAGGTATACCTTGGAGCTCAAAATCTTAGTCTGCTCCCTCCGCTCATTCAGCTTCTTCGCACAAGCATCAGCAATATGGATAACCTGATTAGTTAATGTCTCTTACAATGAATGGCTCCCACAAATAGATGCTATCGAGTAATGCAAAAAAAACAATTGTAATGTTGTCCTCGACTGCCTGCTAGTCAGATTTAGGGCCGCTCCAATTTTTTTTTTTTTCCAGATTTTTTTTTTCAGATTTTTTTTTTTTCCAGATTTTTTTTTTTTCCAGATTTTTTTTTTCTCAGATTCTTTTTTTATTTATTTTTTTAAACAGTTTAAATGGCATTGAATATTAAACTAAGTGTTAATAACATATATGTGCGACTCTTAGAGTGATTACAACTTCTTGTTGGCTGATTTTTTTTAAAAATCCGCCCACCCGCCCCTCCTCTCTGAAAGCTGTGGAGGACAACATTACTTTTCTTCTTTTTTTTGGCCTTAAGCAGATGTTTCTTGGGAGCGATAATTGTCCTTGTTCAGTTTCATATCACTATAGTGGCCCACCCATCCTTACGGCTTTCAAGATTAGTTCATTACCATGGTAACGTGTACGTGTTGGGTTATGTGATCGGGCTCATGTGGAGAAAAGATTCTTTCTCATGTCAGAAATAATGGTTTTGAGTCAATTATAAGCAGAAATTGAAAATGTTAATTGTTATTTTGTTCAATCAATGCACAAAGCTTCATTGTAATACTGTTAAAGGGGAAATTTCCGCGTGTGTGTATTTTTTTCCCCTTCGCTTTACACATTTTTGACAATTTTGCAATTTTGAGCTTCTTACATATATACCGGCCTAAAATAAAAATTATTTATGCACGTTTTTATTTTCGTGCTTGCTGATTGCGAAAATGTCCACTTTTATAGTAATGATTTGTAACAGATTTATTTGAATCAATACTTTCCTGGTTTTTCACTTGAGTGGCCGACACAAAATACAATCTTGTATGGCTAACCAGATACATGTTTGTATAGCAAATCAAAATTTGGTTCAAAACCTTTTTTTTAATTTACAAATAGCTCCAATTTGAATATTTTTGGTTTTGAAATATATGTTCAGATATTAAAAAATGAAAAAAAAACCTTAAAATTTAAACATTTCTGATATGTAAGTTTGAACTTAATGAAGCGCCACACTGTGGCAAGGGTGTGGAGGCTATTCGCCCTTAGTAACCCATACTTCTACCAATCATCTATTATATCATTGCGTGTACAGACACAGACTGGGATGATCCCCTACTCTTTACGAAGGAGTCTGTGACCTTTTAACGTGCTCGAGGATAGCTCTTCCGATACATGGGACTAACATTGACTTCCGAACCATGGTGCGCCTATGTACATGTACATGCCTATACTTCAGTCTGCACGGTCTGAAGGAGGCATGGGGACGAGGCTGTGTTGGTGTATCGTATTGAACTCACGCTCAAACGATCCACCAACAGAACTAAGGTGTGCAGCAGTGTTACGACGCTCTAACCGAATGCGCCACCTCGCCCCGCTTCGATTCCTCTACATACATACGTTGATATTGGTTTTTACTATGTATTATACTAATATGATATTTTATAAATTTGTATCATCCACTCATGTCTGTCTCTGTTTCTGTAAAAAAAAAATGGCAAAAATAACTTCTCAGTAGAAATGCATTGACTAATTAGAACTGTGTTGTTCAGATATATTATCAATGAGTAGTTTTATTTGGTTCTTGAATCCATTGGTGAAGTAAAGGCTTCTTTCTTCTTTTTGAAAAGCTTCTTTTAAATTGATTAAATCAATGTTTTTGTACCCAAAAAATGAACCAAATACATCAATTTAGTATCTAATATAAGGGTATATCCTTAGTGCAAGGCATTCATAAGATAGACTAGTGTAAAGACCCCATTACAGAATATACTTCCAAACTGATAAATTGACTGAACAGCGGGGCGGGGGCGGGGCGGTTAGGGGTTGTGTGTTGGGGGCGGGGCGGTTAGGGGTTGTGTGTTATGATCCCTTTAGGGCCTAGGTTATATTATGGTTATGTAGTTTGAGATGGGGTTAATAAACAAATGTATTATTAAATTGCGTAACGATGGTATGGTGTCAGATGTGGGATTTGATACTGTATGTGACACGCGGGCGGACAAATATTGGAGAAGTACGCCGCGCTACGGGAGATAGTTAAGGTTAGGCCTTGGCGTTGAGATAAATTGCGGGCGGGGAACTTTGGGCTTTGGGCTTGAGGTATGCCACAGGGAGGGGCGGGCGGGGCGGTGACGAATGGGGGTTGTGTGTAATGATGTAATGTGGTTTGGGAGACAGGGGGTTAATGAAAAAATGTGATGCTAAATTGCGTAACGGATATGCCACTGGACGGGGGCGGGCCGGGAGGGGACAGGGAGGGGGAGGGACGGGTGGGGTACGGGAGATGGTTAAGGTTTAGGCCTTGGTGTTGAAATATGCCACGGGGCGTGTGCGGGCGGGGGTAATTTTCAACTTTTTTTTAAATTGAATTTTAAAAACTTTTGAATTAGGCTACAAAACCTTTTGATTTAAAACAAAAATGTTTTAAATATTGTTCTATTCCTATGTGTTTCGTTATAAATTTTCAACACTTTATTTTTGTAGGTGTCTATCTGGTAGGCCCTACTCCCTAGCGGGAGAGCCCGTCCGCAGGACGGGCGTGCCGCTAGTTATTATAATGTATCTTATATATGTACACAGTTAATCTCTTGGGGAAAAGTGTACTTTTAGGTCCAACATTCTGGAATGTACAAGTATCGGACGATACCAGCACATATAAAGTGTTCCAGTACCGGGCGATAATTGAACAAAAATATGTACCAGTATCGTTCAATACTGGAACAAATCACTACTGGTAGCATGTGTATCGTCTGATACTGGAACATAAAAAATGTACCAGTATCACTCGATACTGGAACAGTACATTTGTACCAGTATCGAGCGATACCGTGACTGGCAACTTTTATGTTCCAGTCTTGAACGATATGTACCGGTATCTGGGACCTAAAGTACATTTTTTCAATATTTTGTAGTGCTTATATATATATATTGCTATTTTTCTAATAAAAAAATTAATATAACAAATCTACATCAACCACATGGATACATCATAATATCAAGATATAACCCGTAAGCTGCCACCCTGTCATCAAGTTTCTAACGTCTCGTCTGATTGGCTGGTTTTAAGCAATAGGCTTGGGAAATCCATCTGATTAGCTGGTTTCAAGCAATAGGCTTGGGCAAATCATCTGATTGGCTGATTTTCAAGCAATAGGCTTGGGCAATCCATCTGATTGGTTGGTATCAAGCAATAGGCTTGGGCTATCCATCTGATTGGCTGCTTTCAAGCAATAGGCTTGGGCAATCCATCTGATTGGCTGGTTTTCAAGCAATAGGCTTGGGCTATCCATCTGATTGGTTGGTATCAAGCAATAGGGTTGGGCAATCCATCTGATTGGCTGGTTTTCAAGCAATAGGCTTGGGCGATTCTTCAAAACCAAGACACTACTCTTTTTTTCTGTCTTTTTTTCCTGCTTTATTCACTCACCATCACATACACATGCACCAGTCATCAATTTAAACACATATTTGATGTCGCGACAGTTCATATGTTTGTCAGAATCTCTCCGTCTTATTACGCAAAGTTCAACATCCTCATACTCAGTTTTAATAAATTGGATGAAATAATATCAGTGTTGAAAATGATTGCTTTTATGTCAGGCAATACGTCAGCTATAAACGGGTGGATGGCCGAGAATAACCGTTGCCATGCTGATTTTGATTCAAAGAGTGCACAATTACGATGGCAATCGTTTGATATGTAAATTCATCTTAAAATGGATCCAAATACTTGGTGTGGGTTTTATTCTCCTAATTTTATGAGATTAATTGATTTCTGTTCATGCCAAGAAACACTTATTTTATTCTTTCAAATTTGTAATTGTGTGTAAAATTTTCCAAGTTTTTCTGCCACTGAGCATGCCATTGCTTTATGGATCCTATTTAGACGAAAGTTCCAAAATGTCACAATATTATTCAAAAATGTCAAAATTATTGAATTTTATCACCATATTTGGAATCATGCATTAAAATAACTACAAACATGTGTAGTATTGTTTCAGTAATTTTTGAGATCAGACTTTGAAAGTTGGGAAAGGCTTCTGAAAAATATGTTTTGTATATGGTAAAACCAATAGCCGTGTGGAAAGTCTCAATGATAGTTTATCTATAGTTTCATTCTTAGTTTTACCAGTGTCCCAAGTACAGATTGTGTTGCTTAGGATAACGTTGAACTTTGCAAGTGAGGCTAAGCAGGACGAGGCTATAACCACTTGCGTTCCCAGGACACCACACGTAACTCGCAGCTTCATAAAGAAAAAGAATCATGGTGATCAATATTTTAGATTTAATCGACAAAATTCATTCAGATATATGCTAGTATTGCAAGCTACATGACACATTTAAGCACTGTAGATTTCTATAAAGCATAGCACTGCCACAAGCACTGCACTGTAATACACACACACGCATGCACATCCAGAAGGCGACAACAAAACCTTGTTCTACCTGGCCTGACTGACCTTTTTTTTCCTTTTCAATTTTTTTGACAATTTCTTTTTAATTGCAAAAATGGTTGAAATGCATAACATTTGCACCATTTTTTTAAAAAAGAACAAAAAACCACCTGACAGACCGACCCTACCAGGTCTGTTTGCCCCGTAGACCAGGATTCCCCCCGTCACTTAATGCAATTTTGACATATCACCATCATAGCACTAATAACATAAATGAAGCAAAGCACATTAACTCATTAAGAATCCTGCACATTGAACCCTCAATACGGTTTGAACGTCAACGACAGTGTTCAAGCATATACACCAATTCTCAATATCACAACGCTTTATTGTTTGAAAGTGTGACATTTGAAGTATGACTTGGAAAGAAGGGGGAAAAGGCAAGGGGGGAAAAGGCGGGGGAGGAGGAAATGGTCATTACCATTTATGTTCAATTTCAACACAAAGTGTTAAATCATATGCAACGATTCTCGATATCACACAGCTTTCTTGATTGAACGTGTGACATTTGAAGTATGACTTGGAAAGAAGGGATTAAGGCGAGGGGGGAAAGGTCAGGGAGGAGGAAATGGTCATTATCATTTATGTGCAATATATTTCAGCACAAAGTGTTAAATCATATGCAACGATTCTCAGTCTATGATTTCTTGATTGAAAGCGTGGCATTTGAAGTATGACTTGGAAAGAAGGGATTAAGGCGAGGGGGAAAAAGTCAGGGAGGAAAAAATGGTCATTATCATTTATGTATAATTTCAACACAAAGTGTTGAATCATATGCAACGATTCTCAATCTATGCTTTCTTGATTGAAAGCTTGACATTTGAAGTATGACTTGAAAGAGGAGGGAGGGTATGGTGGGAAAAGGCGAGGGGAGGAGAAAATGATTATATCGTGGCTGTTCTGTAAAAACCTTGTATGTCTTTCTGGCCCTTTAGCATGTATACAGTAAAACTACCCAATGGTTGTGCATAGGATGTGTTGCTTTATACATGTTCAGGAGCAAGAACACTTACAAGGTTTTGATAGACGTGTTTGGCCCTTGAACAAAAGGTCACACATAGGAAGTATTACTTTATACATGCTGAAGGGCCAGATGGAGATACGAGGTTTTGACAGAACAGCATCGATGTATGCATCAATACACAATTTCTCAATGCTTTATAACATTTGGGCAAAGAGAGGGTATAATGTGAGTGTCATTGATATGGTGTTATGTCAACGATAATGTCAAAATTATGCGCACCAAATCTCAATTTCTTTATGCTTTATTAAGTCAAAACCTGACATTTAAAGCACACATGCAAATAGCGGTTAAGGTGAGAGAAAAAGGTGGGAGCTGGAGGCGGAAATATTTGTATTATCACGATGTCATGTTCAATGTCATCGATGGTGTTCAAATATATGCATCAATACGGCAAAACCTGAATGCTTTTATAAAATGTGCGCTCTTTATCTACACTCATGAAAGACTGACATTTAGGTTTATCACGGAAGGTGATGAGGGGGACGAATTTGAAGTCACGGATCTGGATATCGGTGTTGCCAACTTGAATTTCACTAAAGCTCGGCCCAAGCAGCGTCATGTAGGCCACTGCCCCTCACCAAAAGTAGCCCAAGTTTTTGGCAAGCCGAAAGAAAATTTGTAACTTATTGAGCCGAAGATCAAATTTTAAAAAGCTGAAACACTTGAATAATTGTTGTTTGAAATATTAAAGCAACAAGATGGTGCAAGTCATGTATCATGTTTGGAGTGGCTTGTTATAGTGCGAGTCAGGGAGTTTATAATAATGGGAAATGTAATTTCCCATTATTAATCGCCTAACAAGAGCTTTCCTTATATGGGCATAAACACGATATTTGCCTCAGAGTATCATTCGAGAGTGGCGCTTTTCTTGGCAACACGTCGCGATGCAAAATTATTGACAGCTTGACGCATGCGTTGTTAGCTCATTAGACGTGCGATGCGACTCTGACGATGCTTACTAATGTGAGGGCGCTAGCATACTGGAAGGGTCATTCTCAAAAAAACTTATTTAAAGGGGCATTGAGAGATGTATCGATATACTAAATGAGCAAATAACGTACAAGATAATCATCAACATAGCCCGAATCCAAAATGTCATACAATTCCGACATTGCCTTCATGCCAAAATAAGCAAATAACGGATTGAGATTTGCCGCGAAAGTCCGTGAGTAAAACGATGCATAACTTCCGAATTCAGCACCTGAGTTTCGATATGATCATATCGAAACTAAGAAAATCATGAAATTTTATATGATAAACGGCGAATGTTGGTAAACTGTTTCAGATGGTAGTTAGTATATGCCAAAGTATTACTTTGATGCAAAAAAAACCTGATTTCCAGGATAATTGAGGGCGCACTCCCATACGTATCTCTCAATGCCCCTTTAAGTGGCACTGACCTGGTGTGAATCGGTAAAGTGAACGGTTTACAATGGATAGGATTTCCATTATAGTATTTGTATGACAGTATGACAGCCACGTAATGAGAATTGTCAAAACATGATAAACGTGTCAAATTAACCAAAGAAATTGCTGTAGATTATAATTATATGTGTCAGAAGTGTCAAATTATGATCTATAATCGCAGAGATAAAACATGTGGTGCTGAGCTTCTATGTGAGACAGATTTTTTTATTTTATTGCCTTATGTAAATTCCCTCATTCACTAACAGTGTCTAAAATAATGCAATCTTAGAATATTGTTTAGTTATAATGTAGTTAAGTCAGTTCCAAATTGGCAAGAAATATCTCTCCGCACGCAACAGTAATCCAAACATCTGTGCACGATTTTGCATGCGCTGACATCATGCATTTGATGAACACCCATAGCAAAAAAATGCATGTTGCTGGGAGCTACCTGGTGGTCATCGGGTGGTCACCAGGTACTATTACGTAGACCCAAAACCATGAAGTACCAGATGTCTACCGGGTAGTAATCGGGTAGACATCGGGTAGTTATCGGGTGGACACTGAGTAAATTTTCACATGCAAATTAGTAGGTACCGGGTGGTCACCGGGTGGTCACATATGCAATGCGTAGTGCACCTGTTGTGATCAACGTTCCACTGTATTAATTCGCTGCTGTAAGGAGGCTCGATGCCAATTTGGAACTGATCAAAGTACAAGTATCACTTTAATTATGCAACTGTGCAACAATGAAACTCAAATTAAAACTTTGTTTATAATAAAAAAAATTGAATATCAAATTTGTTTTGATGTTTAAAGGTGCTTGTTGAAATAATGATCCCTAAATTTAGAAATAAACTCTACATAACCATTGTAACAAACACACATGCATTATAATATATACATGCAGGCACCCCACACTCCTAAACTACAACCATAAAAAAAGTATTTTGGTAATAAATTGATAAACAATCTGTACCATATGATAGTAATTATAAGCACTGCATGATTGAATCAATGTTATATGAGTTGAATGGATTGAACACAACCCTTGCAATATCTCCCAACACTACTCACATTTATCCTATCCCATATCTCCCAACCCTACTCACATTTATCCTATCCCATATCTCCCTTGCTTTACCATCCCATACATCATGCTTTGGCTGAAACACTGCCCATGCATTATACCCTCCACCATCAGCTCTCCCCTCCCGTACACATTCCACAATCCCTTAACACTTTCCATGTGGCAAGCATCTGCAGACGACATTCCAAAATTTCACAAAATGTTTCAAAAATGTCAACATTATTGAATTTCATTACCATATTTGGAATCACCATCAGAAATGCATTGAAATAAATACAAATATGCCTATAGCATTGGTTCAGTAATCCTTGAGATAGACTTTGAAATTTGGGAAAGGTTTCTGAAAAATCTGTTTTGTATATGGTAAATCTAATAGCCGCGTGGAAAGTGTTAAGCTATGGCTGTTAAAACACCACCAATTAACCTCCACCCTAAACTCACAATAACCTTACCTACCCCCCCCCCCTCAACTCCAAAATGCATAATGCTATGGGTGAAAACCACCCATTCAATACTCTTCACCCTTACCCTAATTACCCCATCCCCATCAGTACTACCCCTTCCCACTATTCAATATCTTAAACACAAACATTGTGAACCCTTCATTCATCATGCTGATGCAAAAATACCCCCCACCCACTTGCCACCTTGACTGGGAGAGTAAATATTCTTATGGACAGAACCTCTGTCATGCAACCTATGTTCAAACTGTCTGTAAACTGAATTGTAACATTGGTTTTAAGATTTTCAGTGGTTTTTTTTTAGTCTGTAGTGATAAAATCACAAATTTACTCTCTTAGTGGTATTATTAACAATTTGTACCAGGGGTGTAACTCAAAGGGGGCAGAAAATTTGACGAAGGCTTGCCCCCTCTCCCGATGCCTTCTCCAAATGAAACGACAAACTCTCCGTATATTAACAAAAAATAGTTTGTTATGCCTCCCCCCCCCCGATAACAGGCCTATCCCCCACATACCCCCTCATTGGAGACCCTAGTTATGCCACTGATTATTACCCTTTACCTCACATGCGTTTCCCATCCCACAATGCATCATACCTTTCCCATCCCACAATGCATCATGCTATGCCTAATCATTGCATATCACAATCTCACTGCACCATGTTTTTTTTCTCTTTCTCTCTCTTTCTCTCTCTCTCTCTTCTCTCTCTATCTCCACATGTGCGTGTGTGCTACCACACATACAATTCCACCAATAGAAATTCTCGACTATTTGGCCGGGGCTGAGTCCGCTGTACGACGGCGTCAAACAAAACAGGGACAACTGGCAAGCAATGGCAGACGGAAAAATACCAGATGGTTAGCTTGATAAATTAGTCAATTTCTTATTACATACAATTATATATATGTTCTCTTGTTGTATAATTATTTCTGATGTTCTTTCTTAGTTTTTTAACCAAGCAATAGATCATCATTAACACATTGTAGGAAGTGTTTTACTGATGTTCTTCAAACTTGGTCACTTTTTAGACAATTTGCTTGTTATCACTCTTTTGGAAGCCTTGAAAAATACCAATCTTGCTAAATCATGTGAAAATTAAAATTTACAAAAGTCACATTCATGGAGCCACCATTTTAAGCAATATGTAAATCACATCTGAAATAAGTTGAGTTGAGAATTTTTAAGACACTTTTAGATTGTGGCATACAAGGCTTGTTTAAAGGAATGGTAATTAACTAAATTGTCAATAATAGTATAGGGTCCATATCCATGATGCTAGTGAGAGGTGTACGGAGGGTAAGTACAACGCCGAGAAATCAACGCTTTGGAAAACAACGCCGGAACACAGAGTTGCCTTTCTGGCTATCTCGTATGGTTTGTTTATTTATTTCCACAATTTCTTTACACCGCCTTCGACTTCTTTTTTTTTATTACACAATTTCTTTAGAACCTCACCAATGTTGAGCCCATGTTGTTTCCATTGTCTACCGGTTGTAGAGACAATCGCGACAACTGGCAAGCGTTATCCGACGAACGAGCCGCGGAACGCGCAAAAGAGCTACCATCAGGTAACATGAATGGTTGATGAATGAATGAAAGTCTGTCACCGTATACGTAGAGTTTATTTGCCATCGCCTGGTTGTAATGGTGCACATTATTATTAGGGCACATTCTAACGTCATGCTTTTTGTTGTTCCCCCGGAAAACATCTCCGTTTTCACTCACAAGGGGGCGCTCTCACATCATTTACACTACGCTTCTTCGATGCACTATTATTATAGTCTCACATGTGAGCAAATTCATTGCTCACCGATATGCACATTTTGGTGGTTGGTATGTTACTGAAAATCAAGGCTAACTATGGTTAACATAGGACAAACCCGGTTTAACTTTGGCTAACTATGGTTAATTTTGGCTAACACTAGTTTAGTTTGGCTAACCCTGATTAATTTTGGGTACATTTGATTTATAACTCCTACCCTGGGTTAGATACCATGGTTAACATCGGCTAACTAATTCACCATAAACATAAAACATATTAAATTTCATTTCACATCAAATTAACTTCATAATTAGCGAAATACTTATTATCACACAACTATTAACTTGGGTTATGATTGCGATTCTACCATGTCAAACTTGATGTTGATAAAGTTCATCACACTTGTAAAAATACAAAACTCTCTAAAATGAGCTACTGATAATTATACAAGTCAGTTACCATCAATCAAAATTATAACCCTGGTTAACTCTGGTTTAAAGTAACTCACAAAACTAGTTTATATCACCACACGGAATGACTTTAAACCTGGTTAGAGGAGTTCTCTCTGTCACTTCTTGTCACCTCAATGTAAGTGTTTTCACGGTTAAGAAACAACCCTCCTGTATAATACACTATATGCCTATCCATAGGGAGAAACAAAATGTTCGATTGTCCTCCTCCGCCCGTCCGTTTTTGCTTTTGTTTTCCCCAAAAACCCATTTTTTTTCTTCACATTTTAGTTAAAAATCAAAAATTATTCCTTTAATTTTTTAAAAAGTATTTAGAAAATAAAAATACTCATCAAAATATTACAAATCTTTGTGTCCGTTTTGGTTACCACAACAAGTACATCTCATTTTACTTTTGGTACTTGAAAAAAGGGCAAGGGAGAAAAAAAACACCTTTTCCCAAAACCGACCGACCCAACTTTTGCAAGTGATCTATGGACAATCAAACAATTTATTTTTTTGGCCTAGCGTGACCATTCGATGGGTGAAACAGGTATTTGAAAGTTGTACCACATTTATACTAAACACGTCACTTTATCAAAACGAACTTGATTCAAATGTTCACCTCATTGTCTTCTTTGAATTGTAAAGAGGATAAAATCAAAATATTGTTTGAACTTTTAAGAACACTGATAAGTGAGAGATGACTTGGCCGTTATCTACTCCAAAATTCCTTGGTTCAATATTGAAATTGTTTTGATTCTTTACTTCAAAGTACCATTAAAATTAAGATATGGCACATAGTTCTATAGTTTAGTCAGTTCAAAATCGGCGAGAAATATGCGGTTTTATCTTTCCACGGGCAAAAGTAACCCGAGCATACATGTGCGATTTTGGCATATATGCATGCATCTCGTATATGATTAACAGTGCTCCATATGAGCCTTATGCGGACACTCTTCTGTATTAATTAGCTATTGTAACGAAGTTCGCCAATTTGACACTGACTGAACTACTATACACAACAGTATGTTTTGTTTTATTCAACTTGAAGATTTAGAAATCTGAGATAAAAAAACAATATTTTGATATTATCCTCAAAACTTAAGTTTGACATTCTAATATTGGTTTGTCATCTACTTGATGTTTATATGTATTCTGAATTTCGTTTATGTTGTCTGTGTTGTAGTTGCATCAATTCTAGGGCATCCCCGTTTTAGTATTATGTCATTTTTATTTTGCTGGCCCAATTATTTTATTTCTCGTATCATGAAATGCTTCATTTGGCAATTACATTATTATGGTTTGTCTCAGAATTTATCGCACTAAAATTATTTGAAATGATGCTAGTTTGGTGCGGAAATATGGAGTCTATGTGGCCTGTTTTACAAGTTCCCACTCCTCAATGACTAATACCATTCTTGGATTCTAGGGTGCACACAACTAATTCAGTTTCAAAATCCAGTTAAAATTGTGAAAAACTGACAAAATATCTGGTATTGTCCCAATGAATTTTTATATGTATGTGTCATTTAGAATGTGTGCATGAAAAGTTTATAGAAAAACTGGGTTGATTTGAGCTATTTTATCGTTTTAGCCATCAAATTACCGCAACTGTGCATCCAAACACGAGGACTGGAAATTATGTGTTGACATCATTACGCCCATAAAAAGCCGCATTTACTGTAGAAAAATCTGTAATACCGATTTGAATTTTCAGATATGTTATAAATAAGCGTTGGGAGCATAAGATCGCAAAATCTCATAAATCATATCACTAGCACATTTGAATTAGAGCGGTTTTAATAGGCCACCAATTGTGTGTAAAGCCTATGGGGAGCGAATTAGTTTTGTGCTACTTCTAGACGTAGTGCAGCATTTTTATAACTGTGCTGATATTTGTCCTTGATCGTGCTTGAACAACAGGAACATACTCAAGTTTACGTAGGCATTATCATACTGTGATCACTAGAATAAAATGTTGTTCCCAATCCACCCATCTAAATCCGGTGTGTGTCGTAAGATAGTAGTTTCTATAAGTTCACGGAAAGAATGATAGAAATTGGTAATAATGATCATTGTTTCGGGGTCAAATTTGTGTTTTGCTAATTATTTTGAACATATTTCTTTTTATGTTTAAAACAGAAAACACATGATTTTAGCTGAATCATAATTTTACGGACCAATTAACTTACAAACGTGGTGTATGCCCGGGTAAAAAAGCAAGCTCATAAATAATTAAATCGCAAATGCTATATTATAACAACAAATGTATACTTGACTTTGGGTTCGTATTCAGATATTTCGAAATATACCAATTGTATTAAAACATATTCGGTTTTGTTACCTTTTTTTAATGTGTGCGAGAAAACTGAGACAAACTTAATTTTGTTCTTAAATGATGCGCTGTCAGTAGCTTTCACGTCACCACATACTTTAGTAATATATCACGAAAACGGTTTTATGGTATGTTGATATTTTGTTTATGTTATTTGTATATCCAATGTTTACCTTATAGGCTTTCGTTTAGTATACCCCACCATTTTGTTAGTAAACCCGACTATTTTGTATCATTTACCATTTGTGTATTTACGTTGTTCATGTTGAAAACATGTATACTTAAAAGAAAGGAATTCCGTACCCATAAATACAGAGTGTATTTCATCAAAATCGTCTCGCCTTGAAACGGTTTGCCAAATTCTCTCTCTGACTTTGTTCATTAGCAACTTAAAATCTTGGTAATTGATTTGTTTAAAACCGTTTATTTCATCAAAATTATTGATAATGTTCATATTTTTGCCTCTATGAATTCATATATTACATCATTATACTTTATGATTCGTGTCCCTGAAGAGTACACTCATGTGTTTCAGTGTTTCTAGTTCTTGTTTACCCAAATCAATTTTCCCATTATGATTTCCAATGTATATAGAATCCCTCTTTCACCATCAGTCGTAAAATTGTTCTCTATTTTTCTAGGAAGATTTATTATATAATTTATTTTGCAATTTAATCTCTAAAAATACAAACCAATTATTTTGGCTCTTAATTCTTTCTAATACGTTGAAATTATCACCCAAAAGTTTATCAATTTATAATTTTTAATTTCATTTCCTAATTTGGTCATTTTTTGCATATTTATGTAATACCTAACTTTAAAAAATCAGAATTTCAGTAATAATTCAAAGTCAACATATTTATTGACCTTGTTGTTTACTTATTTTTATTTTTATTGTTTGTATTTTTATTTTCCATGTTGTTATTTACACTTAACACGCTGGATGCTGCAGCCTGATGGAAAACAGGTGCGAGCAAACCTGCGAGGGCGCTCGTAGACTTTGTAAGTGCCCCCTCAACGGCCACCGTACTTAACACCACCCCATGTACTGTCTGGCTTGAAGCATAAGACACGCCACCCTACTATATTAATGCTAAAATTATCATCCTATATACTAAACCGCTAGCTAGCTATACTCAGAAGTCCTTAGTTAAAATTAATCTGTAGTAATATTTTCCCCTCTATTTTAATCTAAAATGAAATTGGTTTCCTCTTCATCATTTTGTTTCGCCTAACTGTGTGCAGTGATGTCGGAAGATTTGTCTAGTGATTGCAGCTCATTGTTACAATTTTGATTTGTATGCCATGACGTATGCATGTGCACGATCAATGAGAAACCCAAGTACTTTGGGCACAAACGCTGCATTCACTGTTAGAATACGCTTAGATGTCACTGCATGGAGGCAGATGAACAAAGTATGCACTCATTTTACAATTGAGTTCCTGTACATTTTGCCTACCTTATGGATGATACAATTGTAGCCATGCTTTGTATGTATGAAAGACATAGCTTATATAGCATGCACATTTTACATAACATTACAAAACATAATAAAATGCTGTCAGACTTTCTAAGGAAACTTTTGAATGCAAGATTTAGAGTGCATTTTCCTTATGCCTACGAAATTCTTTTCTCTTTTTCATATTGAATATTTGCCTTTTTTTGGTTCTCTTTTTTTCAACAACAACTAATTAACATGCGATATCAATTTAACATCCAACTCCCATATTAATTAGGATCTTTGAGTATTACTGTTACCAAAACTGCCTTCTTAAAGCACTATTAATGTGATCTTTTTCAATTTTTTACACGTATTTCTTCTCTCTTATAATGAAATTTGACTTGCCAAAAATGACTTTCCTGGACTCACAAATATATCTCGACTGTATTTTCCGTAAAAATACATAATAGAACTTTACTAATTCATAATGGAAATCTGCTTCCAATTTAAGGGGGTTTTCCAACATATTAAATATTTTGATTTTCATTCCAGTATCGTGTTCACTCGTGTACAGTTGAATTATTTTTACGAACCAAAAAAAACACTCAGAAAAAAAGTTGTCAGAGCAGACTCCAACAGTTTATTTCAATCTATTCAAACCATGATTTTGAAGTAATAAGGAATCGTATCGCTCTGTAACTTAGAAGATCTTTACGATTTATGAAGATCTTTACGATTTATGATCAAAAATGCAAAGTGACAATCAAGGATAGAGGGCATCACTTGGACTTTAAAGCAATATTATGTGAGTTTTTTTTCAAATATTTACACTTAGCATTTTTTTCTATTAAATTGAAGTTTGATCTATCGAACTTGCTATAAACTTAATTGTCAAATTGAAAGTTTTCGATAACAGAAATACAAGTTATCATTTTTTTTTTAATATTCCATCTGGTGGATGATCTTGTTTTTCTTAACTTCTCTGATCTCAATTCAAAATGGTCTATGGCTGGACCTCTATAGTTTGATCAGTTCCAAATTGGCAAAGCCTCCTTACAGCAGCGGATTAATACAGAAGGACGTGGGGGCGCATGAAGGCAACAAACGCACTGTGCATCAAATGGTGTTACGCGTGCGTGGGGACAAAATCGCGTGCGTGGGGCCATAATCTTGCGCGTACGCTTGGATTATTTTGCGCGCGGAGAGATAAAAAACAAATATTTCTCGCCTATTTGGAACTGATCAAACTCTAGTAAAATGCGAACTGAAAGATATCACATTATTACTAACCCTGTAATATAGGACTAAAATCATGAATCTAAAACTAATAATAGCAACCATCCCATCTGTTTTGCATGTGGATGTCCATAATATGTTCCACCCTAAAAGTTTTTAAAAAATTGGATTGACTTAAATTTGATAAATCGGAATTGCCTTGGCTATATAGCACAAATTGATCATTTATTTGGATAAACATGGTTAAATATCTTCTGAGATAGCAGCTCTGTGAACATCACAGCCCTTTTATGGCAAAAGGATGTATCTTATATGTACTTTTCTAATGGTATACTTCCTTTTAACATGGATTGTGTTAACTTGGTTAAATAATCCTCACTTAGGAAAAGGTTGCAACTTGTAAAGACAATAAAAGTAATATACTGCCTTTTACCACTACATGATTTATGGAGAAAAAACACCTAACTTTGATCATGTTAAAAGGAAGTATACTGTTAGAAAACTACATATAAGATACATTCTTTTGCTATAAAAGGGCTGATCACATATCATGCACATCCAGCTCCGCAAGCAATGAACAGAAAGATGACATTTTGATGGCAATGTGTTTGATCATAACTGGTATAGACTTTGGGGCATACATCACCAAATGGGCTGTTTCATTTGAAATGCATACACCTCCTAAAGTAGACATGACCCTAACCTTCCACATAGGGAGTGTAGATTAACAACGGAGTCATCCATGCAGGTAACCCCATTTGAAATTCACACTCCGTGTGGGTACGATTAAGGGATTATCTACCAGGGAGGATTTAAAATGGGAATAGGCTTTAAGGGGGATGTGCACCTTCGCATAGCCTCCGTAAAACTGCCGTAACTTCTTCATTATTCATTTAATCTTAATAAAAGTATACATTTGTTTGCAGGAAAGGGTTCAATGAATCCAACTATGATCATGAAATTGACCATTTTGGTGAAAATTATAAAAAACATGTTTTTTGACCCATTTTAGGTTTGGAAAAGATAACTCAAAATATATTTTGTTAAATTTTATCATACTAGTTTTATTATATACCTCATGCAATTCCCTAGGAATCGTTTTTTTTTTTTAATTTTTACTTTATTATTTTTTGAATTACAGACCAAAAAGTGCCAAAAAACCTGTTTTTTAACCTCCAAAATCGTGAAAATCACGTTTTTTGGTAAAAAATCATATTTTTTGGCACTTTTTGTTCGATAATTCAAAAAATAAAAAAGTAAAAATTTAAAAAAAAAAACGATTCCTAGGGAATTGCATGAAGAATATAATTAAACTAGTATGATAAAATTTAACAAAATATATTTTGAGTTATCTTTTCCAAACCTAAAATGGGTCAAAAAACGTGTTTTTTATAATTTTCTCCCAAATTGGTCAATTTCATGATCATGGTTGGATTCATTGAACCCTTTTCTGCAAGACAATGTATACTTTTATATAGATTGAATGAATAATAAAGAAGTTACGGCAGTTTTACGGAGGCTGTACCTGAAGGTGCACAGCCCCCTTAAATGGGATTGAGACCTTCTAAAAAGCTAAACTATAAATGTAATAGTCATTTTGTACATCAATACACAATACTTGGGGAAGTTAATTTGATGACCTGATTTTATTGTACCAGCAAAGTGGGCGCTCGCTGTCAGTTCAAAAAGCGCACTCACTTGGTGGGTTCATTGCAAATTTCAACTTGGCTGCAAACATTCAAGGGTGCAGATAACCGGGGAGGGGGCACTTGTGTTCTAAAACTGAACAACATGCTCAGTGGAGAAAACTGCACAAGACAAAAAAAACCTCTGTGCAATATTGCTTGAAAGTGCTTTACATTGTTTGCAACTTCCGGACTTGCCTTGATAATATTTTGATGCTCAAATATAAGGTACCTATGTTATCCGATAAAGGCCTATGGCCGAAATATCAGCATTTTAATGAAATCATGAGGTTTGAACCATCAAACCTACGCAGATCCTTTGTTTATATATCTTATCCATACCACTGATACATATAACAATAACGTTTGAGGTTATGATCAAACACACGTAAGATACATTGCATAACTATAGTTACATCTTGAGTCGGCAAGCCAATGCAGTGTGTTGACTCACAGCTTGTTGTGCTTATAATGACGCTTCATGTAGAACTGCTAACTATCCATCCATCCCTTTGCGTCTTTTAGATATATATAAGATTTGGTTTGCCTTGTCTTATTTTATTTTTTATTTTTGTTACTGTTCTTAACGTGTTGTGCTTGTTTGACCTATATCGTATATACTCATCACTTTAATACCGTGATACCCATTGATGCCATTTATGCATGATTGATGCCTTGATGGAGCATGATTTGTCATTTGTAGGCATGTAAATGTCACTTGAAAGGGGAACTTGTATCAACTGTAATTGCCTGAACCTTTATGTATAGGCTCTTTTGTTGAAGAGCAGATTTTGAGTTAAAACATTTCTTTTGAAAATTAAATTAAAAAATCATAAACTCGTATTAAACCTGTCCACTTGCAGGTTTATGTTGACTCAAAGTTTCAAAAAGAGAAAGTGAAAACCCAGTTGCTTGTCTTGTTGTGGGTATGGGGCAACATTTAGCTTCAAAAATGGTTTTCTTGACAATATTTATCCATTAACTTATATTAATCCAGTGTCCCAGTAAGACAGGACACAAGAATCAACCCTACCCGTGGAAATATTGAATCAACTTTTAATCTTGTAAAAGATTACCCATACACATGGAAATAATACCCACAATGCATCTTGGAAAGAATACCCACAATGCATCTTGGAAATAATACCCACAATGCATCTTGGAAAGAATAACCACAATGCATCTTGGAAAGAATACCCACAATGCATCTTGGAAAGAATACCCACAATGCATCTTCAAAGAGCTCAATTTCTGTAACTAAATTTGATGAATTTATTGGAGCTTTTTGGAACATGAACATAAAGAACAAAATGCGTATCAATCATGTAAAGGTTGCACTCTTTTTGTTTTCTTTATTTTACTGTCATTTCATTAGAGTGCTTTGCATGTTTTCTTTTTTCATCACCATCATCAGCATCATCATCGGCTAGATATAACATTTGTATAATATCAAAATTAAGGTATCTGTTTGGGGAAAACAAGATCCGGACACTGGCTTTATTTGAACCAACATTATAGATGGGCAAACATAGCTGACTGCCATGCCTGCCTGGGTTCAATCCATGGGTCATTATTTGTTGTGAGACTTGCCTGGAAAACCCTTGGATCTTTGATTCATTCACAAATGATGACTGGAAGTAACGCAACAGTAGGGTCAGACGGCCTGGGTTTTTTCCCTTCTAATATATCATAGAAACTTGAGGTGTGGGGGGGGGGGGGGGATTGTGACGTGGTGAAAGCAATACTAGGAGGCATGCTATACTCTGTTTGGCCATCTCGAGACAGTGACGTAACTGAACAGGCGCAGCTTTTACGCACGCGTGTGTATCTTCCGCCTTTCAACGCTCGTGTTTGTACGCCAGCGCGCGAGTATACGCGCGCGTTATGTGATGCATCTAGTAGAATACGCGGTTACGTCACTGTCTCGAGATGGCCAAACAGAGTATAGTAATTATTGTTATGCATTCCGATTATGGTGATTCCGTGAGGTTCAATAATATTGACAATAATGATAGCAGGAATGGATCGGATAATTTCATGTCAATAAGATTGATAAATTGATTGACCCCAAACAGATACTTTTTATATGCCAAAAAAGTGATCACTCCACCATCGGAGGTGAGGGTGGGGTGGGATGGGGGTATATTCATGCCATGTGGGGAATGAAGGATTCATGTCAGTAATCGCATGTGTACCTACATCTATAATATGCATCATGATTATTTGTAACCTTCTCTGGCCAACCCAGAACATGTCTGATATGGGCAGCATACCTTCTTCTTTGGTATGTATTCTGACAACTCATCACCCACTGATGGGCTGGATTTTTATATTGGGGGGGGGGGCAGTTATGTACCGAACCAGCTAACTTTAGCAGCTATCCAACAGGAAATGGAGAGGGGTTCCCCCAGTCCTGTTTGGCTAAAAACACTTTCGTTCCCTCTTTTGAAATATCGATATTGTTCAAAATAGGATGAGATTTTTACCATACTCCTATATCTCAGTAAACCAAAAACGGCTTGTTTTCGGTTTTGTCTAGAGCGGGTTACAAATACAGAATTATATAATGAATTGCTGTTTTTGGTAAGTTACTAAAATGTGTCTCAGAACTCATGCAGCCCCTATTATCTTGATTTTATTTTAGTGCTTATTTTTCCTTTTGCTTTTGATTTGTTTTAAAATATAATTATGAGTAAACAATGCTTGCTTCCTTCAAAACCTTCTTTAAAAAGATTCTACACTCCTCAAAAATGTTGGAATTTTGATTCAATCACCTACCTACATTTGGATATTTGTTTGATATGTTCATATTGTGTAACAAATCAATGGAAAGCTGATGTGTTCACATCTTTCCACAATAGTACATTTGTAGTAGGGGAATATCTGGGGTCACTAATTTAATCGTTAGCCTTCCAGTGATATTCAATACAATATGAACATTATACCAAAATATTGTCACCATGCTACAATAATGGCCTCACTCATTTTTTTCTTCTAGTTTTGAGTAACCGCATAAAAACATGTTTCAAGCATAATGATGAAGATGTTTACTATCCATTCTTTTGAGAGAAAAACACCTTGTTTAGGGATAATGTAAAACCACTTTATTTCGTGAGGTACATGGATTCACGAAATTAAATACCTGCAAAACTGACAATTTTACATTGAATCTAACAGTAGAATTTACAGATTTGCGAAATTAAATCCACGCTAAAATAGGGCACATTTTAAATTCACAAAATAAAGTATCCGCGAAATGATTGTGTTTTACAATAATTGAACCTCTAACAGTGTGTGTCCACTACAGTGGTCAGGGCGGTTATGTAACATCGATAAAAGTGACTTGGGCAAAATGACTTTTTATCAACTGGTGAGTTAAATTTGGCTGAAAAGTGAGTTAAGCATTGTAGCAGGGTGCAATATCTGAAATATAGACGCACAAAAATCAAACTTTTTTGAGGGGTTTAGTTTCGAACCCCTTCCTTCTGAGACAAACTCTCTGTGATATAGCAAATATTTGTTTTGAAATGTGAGACATTTTAAAAACATTCCATGTCTTTTTTTCTTCTTGTTATGGCCGCAATCTCTACAGAGGTTATCAGTAAGGCTGGTGAGTACTTCTGTCACTGATCATTGTGTAATTATAATTACATATATTTACCCTCCTTGCTTCCACTAATGCATTGTACATATTAACACCAAGGCTCAAGATAACAGGTTTTTTTACCGGGAGCTACTTTTTTTTCTCAAAAGTAGCGCCCCGATCAGGTGGATTTATTGAGACTTTTAGTCTACTGGGAGCTAATCTTTTATTAAATCAAATAAGCTTAAGCAAAATGCAATGTTTTGGGCAAGCTTCTTGGGCACTGGTTTGGACAAAATATCAGCGCTCGGTTGTTTATTTTTCAGCATTACCGGGCGCTTTGGCAGAAGGACTGAGGGGTAAAAATTGCCCAGCGCCCGCTTATCTTGAGCCTTGATTAACGCCATTTAGCACTAGGGACATTCCGCCAGCTGATATGGATTCATTTAACAGTATAGTTCAGTCTGTTCCAAATTGGCGAACTTGCTTCAGAATGAATCCAGAAAGAAAGAGCTTGGGCGTGCATGAATACTTTTCAGTTGGGTATCTAGTTGTAATCAGTTCCAAATTGGAGAGAAATATTCATTTGATATCTCTCCACGCTCAAAGGTAATCCATTCGTCTATGAAAGGATGATCGATCGGATATAATAATGCGATTGATCATCGGGACAGTCAAGGCTCAAGATAACAGGTTTTTTACTGAGAGCTACTTTTTTTCAAAAGTAGAGCCCAGATCATGGGATTTATTGAGAACCAGGAGCTACTTTCAGTCTACCTGGAGCTAACTTTTTATTAAATCGTATGTCAAATAGAAATTAGATGTCTTAGGCAAGCTTACCGATCATCAACGGGTGCTGGTTTGGACAAAATATCAGCGCTTGGTTGTTTATTTTTCAGCATTACCGGGCGCTATGCTGGTTTGGACAAAATATCAGCGCTTGGTTGTTTATTTTTCAGCATTACCGGGCGCTATGGCAGGAGGACCGAGGGGTAAAAATCGCCCAGCGCCCGCTTATCTTGAGCCTTGGGAACAGTGTGAAAAGGCTTAATAAGTTTGAGATACAGTCTACAAAATAAGTAACTGACAAGATAATAAATGTGCTAATAAAAGTATAACTCCAACATGAAATTTCTCCTCTTGAACTTGATATTGCACTCTAGGAATGTCTGATTATTGAGGAAGTTAACCAAATGTAAGGTCAAGTACGAATTTCATTTTCGCATTTTGCTTTTCTACACACGGACTCAGACAGGCAAATTATTGATTACTGGTAGTGGTAGTGCTAATTCACCGGCCGATGTCCAGGTTGTTGGATATTCGGCCGGCCGCATTGTTACGGTTGTTCAATACAGCACCAATGCTTTCCTTGTATTGAAAAGAAAAATGTGAAAATAAAAGTCATACCTGACCTTACATTTGGGATTGTAACTTCCTCAATAATCAACAATTCCTAGCGTGCAAAATCTCAAATCAAAGAGGAGAAAATTCTCAACAGCTTTATAATTTGATATGTTTATGTAGGAGATATACTTTTAGAGTTATCAGCACATTTATTACCTGGTCAGTTACTTCTTATGGTGACTGTAATGTAAAACCAGAAATGTTTGTAAGTTTAACATTTCATGAGTCGGCAATGCTTGCTTAATTCACGGCATGAAAATATTGTGAGTAAGTGCTCCTCACGAAACTCTTTCATTTGGAAAGAGGCCATCGGTGTGCGTTGTTCCAATTTTTTTAATTTTTAATTAATCAGTTATTCTTGGTTTATTTTCTTGTGTACAGATGAGATGGCACTCATAGAGAAGCAGCAAAGAGAAGCCAAAGCTCTGGAAGGAGGAACCCCGTCCAATACGCCGCCACCCCTTACCCCAGCGCACGACATAACGCGTAGTGTTAAGAAACCATCACCCCTCGCCAAAGACGATAGTAAACCGGTGCCCCCTACCGTCATAATACAGCCATCTGTCAAAATATCTATAGAGGCTGCATCGCCTATGCCAGAGGCTACAAAGGAGTTGCAATTGGCGGTGGATAAAAATGGAAAAGCTGTTGCGGGAGCAGAAAGCAACGGCAAATCGGAGGCGGACGATTCTAGGCCTAGTAAGGGAGACAAAGGTTCTCGAAAGACAATCAGTAAAACCTGTCATCTACTTTGACATTATCATCTTTCAAACAGTACAAGGTATCTTACTTGGCAATAGGATCTACTAAGTCTTAATACACATCGAAATATTGTTTGATGGACAAAGTTTGCTACGACCACAACGGAGATCGTCATCCAGTTGTTATGCCCAGAAATATTGTTTTCATTCATCGACAGTAGTATTTTATGAGCACATCAGATGTCAGTTATTTATTATGCATCGAAATATTGTTTCTTCGACAAAATTGTTTACCACATCCAAGATGTTAATTATTGCATATATTATTCGATCAAAATATATGTATGTTTTTTAGATGTCTATGTTTTCCACATACTTAAATGTAGGCGATGTTTTTTTACGGGTACCCTAGTCGCCAATAGGGCATATCACATTGTTTTATGAATAAACCATAATTTAGTTGTCCACATATCAGCCTATGTTGTGATTGGAGAGCTGGTTTTTGTATTTTCAAATGTGCCTGTACTTCAACCCATTTGAAGTACAAGCGTGCGTATACAGAGTGTCCCAAAAAAAACTGGGTCCAAAAACTGGAGTGATTATAACTTAAAATGTAGGAAACATAACTGCTTTGAATTTACGGATATGAAAGTAAATATGTTTGACCTTAATTGGTAAAATTGTAAGACCAATCTGATGACAACTTTTGGAAATACAAAGATTCGAATAGAGCGTGGTCAGAACTCATTAGTCCCGGTTTTAGCGATACACCACCCATGCGTTGCATTTGTGTGCAAGTTTTCCCTGCATGGAGTTTATTCTCCGAAAAAACTTACGTTTGGTCAAACTAATCTCATTCAAAGTCCATCTGTTTACATTTGAGTTTCTGTTTCTGATTTGAATATTCAACAATGAATTATATCATAGAAGAGCATGTTAGAGCGCCTTCATACCCTGCAGGGGTAGAATTTCGTAACCAACCGCGCGAATCCGTTAAGATTCTCGCGGAAGGATTTTGCGAGAATCCATGGATTTTTGCGAAATTAATGAAAATAATATCAAGAATAAGGCTATAAGCTTGCACAACTTCCAGTTTTTTTGTTTTTTTTGTGGGAATCCACCTGGATTCACGCGGTAGTGATTTTTACGCGAATCGATTCACGGATTCGCGCCGAAATTCTACCCCTGCCTGCCTCTAATAATTCTTTGATGAGATGATTGACATGGTTACTTAACACTTTCCACGCGGCTATTAGTTTGACCATATAACAAAACAGATATTTCAGAAAATTTCCTCAACTTTCAAGGTTTATCTCAAGTATTACTGAACCAATACTAGGCATGTTTGTACTTATTTCAATGCATTTCTCATGGTGATTTCAAATATGGCAATATTATTCAATCATTTTGACATTTTCTGAAACATTTTGTGAAATGTTGGAACCCTTGTCTGCATACGACCGCTGCGTGGAAAGTGTTAAATATTGGTGCTATCATGCATATGGGCTGTGTATTTCTACTGAGACCTTTCAATATAGGACCTCATAAGGTTCATAATATGTCTGTTGTACCATATATAAAACAGTACCAGTATTGTTTCTGACATAGCGAGTAACTTTGTGTGAACAAAATTAAGCAATCGCATTCACCATTTTGTCTTCGGTAACATTGATTTACGTGTGTATTCAAGAGGTATCTTAACGTGCATGATTAAAATAAGTAAAACATTTCAAATTGGAAACTTGTGTTGTGACAACTTAAGTCAATGACTTGAGACTTGACTTGACTTGGATTGACGCGATCATTTTTGTAAGTCACCGTTTTTGATGACTTGACTTGAGCCACTGAGAGCAATGGCTTGACTAAACTAGTGACTTGGTTTCAAAACGGTTCAAAGGACATATGACTTGCCTCGGATAACCTATTCAAAAGACTTGACTTGATTCGAGTCACTTTTCTAAAAGACTTGACTTGATTCACTTTTCCAAATGACTTGACTTGACTCAAGTCACTTATCCAAAAGACTTGACTTGACTCATTTTTCCAAATGACTTGACTTGACTCAAGTAACTTATACAAAAGACTTGACTTGACTTGACTCAAGTGACTTATCCAAAAAAGACTTGACTCAAGTCACTTATCCAAAAGACTTGACTTGACTCCAGTCACTTATCCAAAGACTTAACTTGACTCAAGTGACTTATCCAAAAGACTTGACTTGACTCAAGTCAATTATCCAAAAGACTTGACTTGACTCAAGTCCCTTATCCAATAGACTTGACTTGACTCCAGTCACTTATCCAAAAGACTTGACTTGACTCAAGTCCCTTATCCAAAAGACTTGACTTGACTCCAGTCACTTATCCAAAAGACATGACTTGACTCAATTCACTTATCCAAAAGACTTGACTTGACTCAAGTCACTTATCCAAAAGACATGACTTGACTCAAGTCACTTATCCAAAAGACTTGACTTGACTCAAGTCACTTATTCAAAAGACTTGACTTGAGTCTGGTGCTGAACAAATTAAAGTCAGTTGAGTCTTAATGAACATTATTATGTCTAAACTATAGGGTGTCCCAAAAGTTTCGAAACCTTTTCAAAACTTTATATCCGCAGTTAAATAATGTGCTGTATAAAACTGAAAATATATTTCAATAGAGAAGACTTGTAGGAATGTCGTCTGCTGCCGCATGGAAATATATTGCTTCTGTGAGCGAAACCTCTTCAATTTGTATTTTGTGTTCCAAATTTGATTTGTTGGTGAGATAATTCAAAGGTGAAAATAGAATGTGCGCCTTGTCAATTGTCAGTTATTGCCTCTTGGACCTGCAGGTAGATTAAGTTCTTTTAAGTGAAAAGCTTCGCCAAAGACAAAATGGTAAATGCGATCAACTTCAGACAAAAAGTGTACGTCATAAATACATCAAGAATCATTTTGAAGCAAAAATCGCTAATGATGAATTCCCCTAAAGAATTAATGGTCACAACTTAACAAGACGACAAAATCTTTCAAAAAGGTTTGATTATTGTGTGTTTTAATAGGAGTCCTATGTCACCGTGGGATTACAAAAACGTTGTAAGTGACATATTCGGCCATATTGAGTTATTAGTTATTTATAAAAATAAAAGCAAAGCCACACATTTAAGCCATTTTACAAGTCTTGAAATTGGAATTAATTATTTTTTAATTAAATAAGTGACCTTGTTAAAACAGCAATCAAGTAATAACATTGTACACAAAAATGCTTCACCCGTATAATGACCAAAATGTCTCTTACGACGTCCTTGCATTTCCACGACGATATAGTTTCCCAAGCTTTTCTCTCAATGTAAAATGAGTATTGTGCTCCATTTCATGTGAAAAATGTTTTGGCAAAACTCAAACATAATAAATACTATGTACGTCATCAGACAATTGAGCAGGGTTATTTAGCTACGCCGGTTGGGCGTACCAGCACTCACGCTGGTTGGCTGGCCGACACTCTTAAAAAAAGGTTAAAAAATATTTTAAACATATTTTAAATTTTGTGGATAGTTTCATTAAACTGCCTCATAAAACAAGACATTATGTGGCAGGAACCCTCAGAGTACATTAAAAAACCTAAAAAACACATTAAGAAGGCCTCTGGACCCCATGCCATGATCCACTGCACTTCGTTCGCTACACTTACTCCATTCGCCGTCAGTAAAATTAACCGGCACTCAATCTGGCCTAGCTATAACCCTGCAAGTGAGGATTATTCAGGGGTTTGTTGCAGGGCTTGAAATAACAAAAAAAGAATCAGGTGCTACTTTTCCCCCTGAAAATTTACACCTGATTCACAGAGTTTTCTTTGGGACCAGGGGCAATTTTTCACATACCAAAGCAATATTCAAGCAATATCATGTGGTCTTTCCTGGACTATACTCGTAAATCTATTTTGACTGTTTTCCGGGTAAACCCCCATCACAGAACTTTACTAAATCATAATGGAAATCTGCTTCCAATTTAGGAATTTTCGACATATTTGTTTCGATTTTCATCAAAAAGCATTCCGTAGGGGTGTGTACACTTGTGTACAGTTGCAGTTGTAACCTGAACCACTGTAAACGGCGTTAACACGGTGTCAAACCATGGAATTCTATTTACGAACGACAAAAACACTCAGAAAACAAGTTATTTCAAAATCTGATTTTGAATTAATTAGGAAACGCATTGCTCCGTAACTTAACTTATAAGATATTTTGATTTTATGGCTATAAATCTAATTTGACCTCAAAAAATGTATTTCTAGGAAAATATCACAGATAGAGAGCGTTCCATGAAAAGATTGCGTTATATGCCTTTAAGGGGTAAAACCACAGACATATGTCATCCTGAATATGAGTACAAAGGAAGGACCAGGGGAAATTATCAATGGACAAGTTGCTCCTGGTGACATAAGAACCAGGGGCATATTGAAGTTTAGCAGGGTAAATTTACTCCCTGCCCCGGCTTATTTCAATCCCCTGTCAGGTTTGTTGATTATGTTGGTCTTTTGTCACCTGTGTAAAACTGAAATAGCTATATAATCAGCTTTGTAGCAATCCTAACCACTTTTTTCCTCATAAGCCTATTTGTACACCTGTTCAGAAACAAATATAAGTTTCACATGTCACCTTACCTGCTTAGGCTATATTAAAAAAATCTATTGTCTCAAAGCTCTTCAGTTTTTCAAAACCTAATGCGGAATGCGGTTTTTTTAAGTTGGTTTTTTTTAAATATAAAATATTGAAATCCTTGTAAAAGTGACCTTTTGTATTTGAAATTATGCATGTGATCAATGAAAATCTGTGAATTTTTTTGGAATTAAAATTAAAACAAGATTTTGTTTTTCTAACGCGTATCAATTAACTAACGCGCGCGGGAGCTTTGAGACAATGGTTTTTTTAATATAGCCTTACATGCCTACCTGATTGCCGACATTGGCGGGTTTATAGCGTGTCGTTTCTCAAAGTATAATACAGACTATTTGTTATACAGCACATCAAAACGGAGGGCTTTGCAGTTGTGTGTTTTTCAAGATATAGATGAAAACAGACAGAAAAAAGTAGAGAAAATAATAAGAATTTAGGAGTCATTTTCACTTGTAAAATTTGAATGCCTTGATAAATTTTGATAAATTTAGTGTCATTTTAAAGATTAGAACATGCTCTGAGAGCACACAATATACACTCAAAATTGACTTCACCTGCAAAGTCCCCCCTTTTGATTGTGCTGCATCACATTTTGGCAAAAGTCTTGTTTCGTAACCCTTTGTACTATGGAATAAGGTTGTAGTATATAGCATTTATTCCATTTTTATGATGCCACGGTGTACCAAACAAGGTATTCTCAAATCACTTCTTCGTTAATTCTAAGCTTATGATGTACGATATTTTCACATTTGTGACAATCTATCACAAGATCTTACAATTCAGATTTGGTCATGCGCGATTTTATACGCGATTTTGTACCTGATATAACTACTTGTAAAGGATTATGCTACTTGGGCGCTTGAAAAGCGCATATAAATGTGCGAAAATATTTCAAAATTGTAAAGGCCTTTGTAAAGAAATGCAAATCCTGAAATTACAGCAACATGAAATTGTTTTTAATATAGGTAGATTGTGAAAATGTATGATTGCATTTTTTTTTTACAGTAAACAATATAAATCAATGATGATTTTTGTTGTTGAATGTATTTATACTAAATAATGTATAGTCAATGAATACACTGTCAACATATTCTCATTTCCAGGATGCAATGTTCAATGGCTTATTAGACCAAAGATTTTTTTCTCCATGGGCTAGACTTGTTCTGGGTATGATCAGAATTCTTGTTTCTTTTTTTAATGTGAACTTCTTTTTTTGTGTGTATTAAAAGAAAATCTGTGGAGAAATGAAGTTGTCACTAATATCATGCTCTTAAAATCTATAACTGGTATCTGTCTGACCAAGTAATGCGCGATTACATCCTAAGGTCGCTTTCGGTCCTGGTCGTTCCCGATCACCTAATTTACGTGCAATCGAATTCAATCAAGTCACCGGTGGCGTCACCACGTAACTTTCCAAAAGTTGTGACATGTCGCTAGGCCTGAATCGCTGCAGTTGTGACCTCAATCCAACTCAGGCATGACTGGTTGTTCGATCTTTTGAGTTGCTGTGAGTGATTTACATTTCATAGTCCACTAAAGCGACTCCAAATCACCACAATCTGCGACTATAGTTTGATCAGTTCCCAAATTGGCGAGCATCATTACAGCAGCGAATTGATACAGACGGGTGCAGGCGATCATGAACGCACCAAGCGAACTGTGCATCGCATGTGTGCTTATGACCAAAATTGCATGCAAATGCTTGGATTACTTTTGCGCGCGGAAAGATAAAACCCAAATATTTCTTGCCAATTTGAAACTGATTGAATTATAGGATGTTGATGAGCATATCTGTATTTCAAAGGTTCACTGCCAGAGGAACCTTTTTGTTCGAAGTAATAATATCTTACATGTACTTGCCAAATGTATCTTTAAGATTTTTGTTGTTGTCATGTGTTGCGTTTATGTCGCTTTAAGGTCCCACACCACCAAATAACTTCCATATTGCTTTTTGTTTGTGTGGTTATAAGAGGTCAAATTCATGTTAATTTTTCTCAACTCTGAATCAGTTTGGGCCTGAGACGAATAATCGTCTCAGGTTTGGTCCGTGCAAATCATTGTTTTTATTGAAGATCTGGATGTCTTCTGTCAAAAACAATCACTTTTGCGGAGGTTGACTCGCATTTATTTCTGCTACGGGCCAATGAAATCTAGCTTGTCTAGATTCTAAGATGAGTGTTTTAAGCTCTAAATCGGTGGAAACAGTGAAATCACATAAAATAATCCCAGTCAAGAAAGAAACTAGAAATGTTGTGCCTAAATACGAAGTAAATAACCTACAAACGCTAAAAAATAATAAAACGTTTAGGTATTTACCACACTTTATTCCTTTTCTAGGACATTGAAATGAGATTTTCCATGTTGTCTATCCATGTTGTGTATTTAATAACACAAGCAGGAATATAATAGTACTCAAACTATTTGTTGGTGTGCAGTCTTATAAACAAGTTGTAGAGCTATGTGAAAATAGACCCCTGATCGAAGTTCATGCCACAATGGTGTTTGTATCTCATTAACACTTTCCACACGGCTATTAGTTTTACCATATACAAAACAGATTTTTCAGAATTCTTTTCTTTCCCAATTTGCAAAGACTATCTCATGGATTACTGAACCAATACTAGGCATGTTTGCACTTATTTCAATGCATTTCTCGTGATGATTCCAAATATGTTAATGAAATTCAATAATGTTGACATTTTTGAAACATTTTGTGAAATTTTGGAATGTCGTCTGCAAACGCCTGCCACATGGAAAATGATTAAGGCTCAGTCAAACTAGGCATAATTTACCTAACATTCCGGTGCGTATTTGCGAATGGAGTTCAAATCGTGTTAATGCTGACGTTCAAGTGAATTTACCACTGGCTTGCCATCGTATGTGCGGTGGGTGACCTGTATTGGCCCAGTGTGACCTGGGATGAATTGCCATACCGTGTGTGGTGAAATAGGGCTACCGCACAGTAAATAACGCCTATAGTTTGATCAGCTCCAAATTGGCTAAGCCTCCTTACAGCAGCAAATAAATACAGACGGATCCGGGCGCACGTAAGGCAACAAAGCGCACTGTGCATCATTTGCGTGAAGCGTGCGTGCTACCAAACCCGCATGCGTGTGGCTATAATCGCGCTTGTACGCTTCGATTATTTTAGCGCGTGGAGAGATAAAAAAACAAATATTTCTTGATAATTTAAAACTGATTAAACTATATTATGAACGAGTCTGAAGTCATCGAACATTACCCAGCAGGTGGATTTTGGTGCCCACTCAAGTGCGAAGCAAAGTAACTTACCAAAACACAGCACGGTATTTAACCTAGCACAAAATCCTCTATTGACGGATTAAAGGATTATTATACAGCTTTATTCCGAAATAGGGTCTTTACACTAGTCTAACTTCTGAACGTCTTACACCAAGGATATAACCCAAGTGACAAAGTAAAATATGCTGACGACCTTTTTCCACCTAGCTGTCCGCTCTTCCTTAAAAACAAGATGTGGAGGCAAAGATGATTTTAGGGATATCCCACAATGCATTGCGGGAGTACCAACCAACTAAGGCTTTTTTCACATTATGCATTTGTCGAGCTCTTAAGTTTTAGAAATAAGAAAAAGGATCATATTCATTGATGTTAATCTTAGAGCTCCAAGTATGAACGCACTATGAAGCCATGATTGTGTGCATATGTCTATTGGGAACCAGGACAAATTGGAGACCAGATTTAGGGCATTTTGGGAAATGCAATGCATTGTGGTGGCGTCTTTAAAATCTTCTTTGATGTGGAGGATAACAAACAATTAATTTAATTAGCCTTATCAAATGCAGCTCTGTAGACGGTAGAATGAAATTCAAAACTGTAACATTGTAACATTGTGTATTGTTTTTATAGACAAAGTAGTGTCTAAAACTAGCGTAATTGTGCAAGTGGCCTGGTTAAGTTGATTGAACCCATTTGCAGTCACATGAAAGAGTAACTGTATTTTATGTTATACTTGATGTATTTTATTTAAAACCATGCCTACTGTTTTGCGAAGACTTATTGTTACACGGCATTATAGTAGACTGTGCAATAACTGATGTTATAGCAGGGGCCGACTGGGGATCGAAAACGGCCGAGGCAAATGTTGTCGAAATGATCCCCTCCCTCAATCATCGATTGTGAAGTGCAAGTTTCCCAGTTATGTAAAGTGAACGTTCTCTTTTTTCAGCGACTGGCCCGAGAGGTCCAGTGCCGAAACGCCCGTGGGGTGATCACCCCTATGCCCTCAATAGCCCAGTCCATCTCTGTTACCACTTTCCACGCGGCTATTGGTTTTACCATACAAAACAGATTTTGCAGAATTCTTTCCCAACTTTCAAAGTCTTATCTCAACAATTACTGAACCAATACTAGACATGTTTGTACTTATTTTAATGCATTTCTCATGGTGATTCCAAATATGGTGATGTAATTCAATAGTTTTGAAATATTTGAAACAATTTGTGTAATTTTGGATATTGTCTGAACTGTCGTCTGCTGCATGAAGAAAAAAAAGGTGTTAAGAACATTTCCTAACTGTTTTCTAATGTATCCATTGAGGCAAATTGTAACAGTAATATATCTTAAATTTTTTGATAGCAAGGCATTATTACCTTAATTTTCAGTACATTTATGACATATTTAATCATTGAAAGCACCAAGACTTATGTTTTGGATAGGATCTTCCTAATCAAAGTGTATATAAACCATGCAAATTGACATAAGAAAATTTGAGTAAACCTCTTTCGTACCGAATATTATGAGGCCTATTTAGTGCAACTTAGGAACATGACTAGAGCTGTTAGTAGCTGTTGAGCATGACTTGAACATTGTCGACTTGACTTGACCTATTGGATTGACTTGACCTTTTAGATTTACTCAACTTGACCTATTGGATTGACCTGCGTTGACCTATTGGGTTGACTTCACTTGACATATTGGATTGGATTGGCTTGACCTATTGGCTTGACTTGACCTATTAGATTGAATGGACTTGAACTATTAGATTGACCCGACATGACTTATTGGATTTACTTGACCTATTGGATTGAATGGACTTGACCTTTTGGTTTGACTTGACCTATGGGATAGACCGGACTTAACCTGTCGGATTGACTTGACCCATTGGTTTGACTTGACCCATTGGTTTGACTTGACCTATTGGATTAACTTGACCTATTAGATTAACTTGACTTATTGGATTAACTTGACCTATTTGATTGAATGGACTTGACCTTTTGGTTTGACTTGACCTATGGGATGGACCGGACTTAATGTGTTGGATTGACTTGACCCATTGGTTTGACTTGACCTATTGGATTAACTTGACCTATTGGATTAACTTGACTTATTGGATTAACTTGACTTATTGAATTGACCTGATATGACTTATTGGATTGAATGGTCTTGACCTATATGATTGACCTATTGGCTTGACTTTACCTATTGACTTGACCTTTTGGATTAACTTGACTTGACCTTTTGGATTAACTTGACATTTTGGATTAACTTGACCTTTTGGATTAAATTTGCTTGACCTTTTGGATTAACTTGACTTGACCTTATGGATTAACTTGCCTTGCCCTTTTGGATTGACTTGACCTTTTGGATTGACTTGACCTTTTGGATTGACTTGACCTTTTGGATTGACTTGACCTTTTGGATTGACTTGACCTATTGGATTAACTTGACCTTGACTTGACCTATTGGATTGGATTGGATGACTTGACCTATTGGATTAACTCGACTTGGACTACTGGATTAAATGGACTTGGACTATTGGATTGACAGAATACAGTTTTGTATTGTGATCATTTGGCTCAAAACTGACTCAAAGATTTGACTTCAGACTCTTTATTAAGTCATTTATGTAAAAGACTTGAAAGACTTGACTTCAGTCTTTTTTTCCAAACTTTTTTTATTGATCTCACTTAAGATTAAAATTAACACACTTGAGAAAGTCTACCAAATTGAGTGTGTCTTGTTTTACTTCATACTGTATTTGTCCATGATCTGAATGACTTACACAGAAATTTAAGACACAACTTGATCCAGTCACTTACTATCACTTGACCTACTAGTCACTTATTTCACTTGACCTAATAATAGACCATGTCACCTCACTGTTATTCAATAATGTTAGGTGCCCGGTTCCATTCCATGCATTGACTGATGACTGGTTTGGTTTAGAATGGACACCCCTTCAAACTGGCATGCAATGCGTCCGTGCGCAGCTTTTGTTTGCTTGCATGCTGTGACGTTACTGGATTGACACGTCTTTGGAACATTGGAGAATGACTGGACCGTGTGATTTATCACTTGAGATTTTGTCAGCCTGCTTCAATAATTGCCTAACTTATTTTTCAAGTTTCTATAAAAAATATTTTTCTAGTTTCTAGAAAACAACAAAAATATGGTTCAAAAACTGGGACAAACATATTTATTCGTCATTTTTTGCACATGAACAAAATGATAATGAGACAATTGAACTGCACTCAGCACCTGCGGTCAGGGTGATCACAAGAACGATGCATGATCCATTTTCAGTGACATAGGCAAAAATTCTTCCATCTCAGGAGGTGAGCTACTAGACTTAGGCAGTTTAGCTTACGATCATTAGTGCAGGTGAATTCCAACAGGAGCAGTAACTGTAGGATAGAATTAGGTTGGAGATATACCTATAAGTGAAATGTGGCTTGCTATCATGGTTACAAGTTTATATGACCCATTTTAAACATTTTTATCATTATTACAATCTGCCTAACTCACCAGGCTGACTTGTGCATTTATCAATACTTTTGATTGTCAATGTCTTAGGTATTATTATTGCTGAAAAGTGAGTTAGGCAATTATCGGAGCAGGCTGACGATTTACTGATTGATGACAAACTATCTGCTTTTTCATACAACCCAAACCAACCACTGAAAAAGTAATTTTACTGTAAGTTTTGCGTAAAAAGGCATATTTTGAGTGGCAAGTAAGCGAATTGTTTTTCTTTGTTTTATTATTGCCAAAATGGTATATCAATTAAACCAGGCCACACACACATGTTATTATTAAGCACAAAAACAAACAAAAAATGAGATAAACTCTGTTTGATATTATCATATTGCAATATCCAAATAATTATTTATTGTCTAGAAATAATTGTATTGTACATAAATAAATTAAATTATTATTGTACAGCATAAATAACTAAAATTGTATATTATATTAATAAACTGATTTTATTTATAACATCTGGATTTTCTCTCTGTGTACTGATTTTGGAAATGCACTTGGGCTATATTAAAAAAATCTTTTGTCTCAAAGCCCCCGCGCGCGTTAGTTAATTGATGCGCGTTAGAATTATATTTTTCTTTTCTTTTTAAAAAAAACTTCAGTTTCACCGATTTTTCAGATTTTATATACAAAAGGTCACTTTTACGAGGATTTCAATATTTTATATTTTTTATAAAAAAAACCCCCTTAAAATACCGCATTCCGCATTTGGTTTTAAAAAACTGAAGAGCTTTGAGACAAAAGATTTGTTTAGCCTTATCAATTACAACCCCGGCCCCAGGGGATCTGGGACATGGCGGGAACCATAGTGGGGACGTACAAAAATGTTGCCCAGCTATGCAGGGACGTGTACCAGGGATGTACAAAGTGTGCCCTACTACCCGAAGTGTGTAGCCGGGACGTACATCACTGAAGAAAAAATGAGCCAGGTGTACACTATCCTGGCTGTTGGGGACACGGCCTGTAGTGGAGACGTACAAAACATTGTGCCCCACCCTGCAGGGACCTACCGGGGACCTTACATGACTGTAAGAGTAGGCAATTTGTATGTCCTGGCTTAATCCGTGCTAAATCCCAGTGCCAGGGTTGAAATTGATACGTGCATAATGGATTACTTGTTTGGTTTGCCAGTAGGCAACAGAATCAGTTAAAAATATTTGAAATGAGCTATTCCATTTGAGATCCTTGCACCCCTGTGGAAAACATTACATTGATCTACTGTACAGGGAATGTGACATTCAAATATGGGTGACTCCATTTTATCTACACTCCCTGTATTGAAGATTATATGGTCACGACTTCCATAGGGGAAGGGGTGTATGGATTTCAAATGGAATAGCCCAATTTGAATATGGTTATCAAATAAGAAACAGCCCTCTGAAGTCGTACTAATTACCCATCTTAAAGGCCATGTCAGATGTCACACTATTACATGTAGAGCTAAAGTGTGCCTGGCATTTTGGAAACTTGTGTACGTTTGAGCTAATTGTCAATCGTTTGTGACATATTTGGCATACATTGTATATTCGTTAGCGGTTCGCTAAGGGTATGCTGGGGTTTATTAACATTTTTGAGTATGTTTGTCAGCTGTTCGGCCATATATATACGGCGCTTAAGAGAAACCTACACCCAACGTGCGAAATGTTCACACAGTGAATGCTCAACGTATACATAGCGTATTGATCACAACGCATGTCACACAAATTTGAACATGCTCAAACATAAACCCCAGCGCACTTCTGCAAACTCCTAGCTAACCGCCAACAAATACAATGTATGCCAAAAGAGGAATGACAACTTGCACAAAGGTACACCCAAATTTCCAGAACGTCGGGCACACCCTATACCCAATCGTGTGACTCATCTGAAAGATACTACAAGCAGGGATAAAGGGATAAGAAACTCCTAAGACAAAACCCAGATTCTCTTGACCTTAATATCGCGCTATCATTTCCAAATAGTTGGGGGCTAAGGTATTATTTGGTTCACATTCTTCTAAAAGCACCAAATTAGACTTATATCTTGCTCTTACCATACTCTTTTGATTTTTGATGGATGCCAAAATTGGTGCCTTCTGGGAGGGACGGCCATATTGACCAATTCCAATATGGCCGCCATACTGGGGGGGGGAGGGGGGATTAAAAATTCAAATTGCTTCAATTAAGCTGACAAGCATACCAAATTGTTTGTCTGATGTGTGGTTACTGAGATATTGAGCAAAACGTGAAAAGGTCGTTGACCTTTGCTTTTGGGGGTCAAAATTTGAACATGCTCCGATTCTGTCAAATTGTTTGTCAGATCAGAATGGTTCAAGAAATGGTAATTGTTACCACCTGGAGTCGTTTTTGTGCCTTATACAGGGTCGAAAGGTCACAATCCCTATCATGCGCCTATATACGCCCAAAAGAAAAGGTCAACTTTTCACGTTTTGCTCAATATCTCAGTAACCACACATCGGAAGTGGTCCTGGTGCTCAGACAAACAATTTTCAGCTAAATTGAAGCAATTTGAATTTTTGATTCCCCAGTATGGCGGCCATATTGGAATTGGCCAATATGGCCGTCCCAGAAGGCTCCAATTTTGGCATCCATCAAAAATCAAAAGAGTATGGTATGAGCAACATATGGGCCAAATGTGGTGCTTTTAGACGAATGTGAACTAAACCTCCCTGTGATATGCCCTAACAGCCCCAACTATGATTGCTTAATCGCGTGTCGCAACTGTTATAGAGTGCGCTATGTTATGGGCCAAATCTAAACAATGCACAGATTGTGAGATTCAATAGCCTGCTACAAGTCCTAAACCAACACCAAATCCTGATGTATGTCAAAATATTTCAAGCTCAAAAAAACAAACAATTGTGATTCTTTGATTTCATAATTTTAACAGCTGGGTAAATTTCAACACTCTATATGAAACTTTTGATATTGACCTACAGTAAGTCTATAGATGGGTAATATAACCGTTGCACATTGACATACATTTGATGACATTGTCATTTTTGGAATATAAATGGTCATAAAAGGAAAATGAAACATGCTTTAAGGCTGAAAACTATCTCTCCTTGTCAATATCTACTGCATGATAAAGTTACAAGCAAGTGCTCAAATAGCTTCTATAAAAATAAAAGTGTATTTTCACGACACCAACAGGGTTTGTTTACCCAAATGCATTCCACTTGGGGGTCGTTCATAATTTTTGCCATTTACAGATACGTACAAAGCGTACGTAACAGGGGAAGGGGGTAAAAATATACCCTAAAGCGTACGTAACTTAAATGGCGATCTTGAGAGGCGGGCATCAAGCCACGAAATATCCCCCATTTATTGCGTACGTAACTCGAGGGGGTAAAAGGTTATGTACATATGTGGAGTCACTTTTGCCGCATAACCTTACCTGATGAGCCCAATTTTGGACTTTTTGTTTTTAGTTGTCTGACAAAAATTGGAACAAATTGGCTCTGAAAGGAAGGGGGGAAAGGTGTGCCAATAAAAAAAGAATTTCCATGTATAGCATAGAAAAAGAAGAATGTATGTGAGACAGACTTTTGTTCTGCCTTATGAAGGGTATTCATATACTGGGCAATGTCATGTTTACTGCCCCATAAGGCCATGGTAATGAAAGTCTTAGATTTGTGTCCGGACATTTTTCAAATCACATGCGGCAGTTTTTCATTATTCATTATTCATTATTTTATCCAAGCATGGTTCTCTATGGTGTGTATTTACATGAACGTGACTGTTGGTAAGCATCGCCGGCGGGTGGATGTAGCGATGTCACACAACGCTCAATCCATCGTCTGTATTGCCAACACAGAAAACATCTTCATTTTATCCATCCCAATCCATCCCCAAAATAACGTTTATGTTACTTCTTTCAATGAATTATACTTAAATACCATCTTACTTTTCATTGTGAACCCTTATTTTCCTTCTGAAATTTAATTAAATGGTGTAATTTGTCCCGATTTTCATCGTATTTTATTTCCGTGTCATTACACTGGTCGGCCATTTTGGATTTATTAAAATTTCGCATTTTCTCGTTTTTTTTCACATCGCTAGCGCATGCATGTCGTTGAACAAAGTGGCTGAAAACATCGTTCTTTCGCTGACTGACGACTCACAAAGCAGGAAACGCTGGGATTTTTATGTTTTTACGCGAATAATGAAATTTTTCTCAAATAATGAGTTTTTCATGCGGGAGGTTTTGGACCATGCGGGCGGTGGACGCAAATCTAAGACTTTCATTACCATGGCCTAAGGCAAGCGTGTGCAACCTGCGGCCCCCGGGCCGCATGCGGCCCGCCAGGCTTCTAATCTGCGGCCCGCGAAGCAATCCCAAAATTCCCATTGATGCGGCCCGTTTTAACCGGAACTCCCTAGGTTACACTAATGGCGAATTGATTTAGCCAGAGGGGGGCGAGGGGGCCAATTTCCCCCAATATTGACTATCGTGTCGGTTGAGATTAGCACTGTCGGTTAATTAGACAAGAGGAATCATGGAATTATGATGGTCAAAAGTGCACAGATCTAATTGTTTCGCGCGCTACTGCGCATGTGTACCCCAAATGGATTTTCTTTTGGTAGAAACTTGTTTAAAGCAGAAATGTACCTCAATCATAGCAAAAATAAGTGTCAAGTCGAAAATTTTCGCGCGCTGTGCGCGCATTTCTTTCATCAAAACAAACTTGTGATTGCGTGTTAAAATCCCTGGTTAAAATGGCGAAGAGAAGCGGGTATCCGGATGTGTTTTGGAATGTTTGACATTCACTGCGGCCCGTGAATGGATCTCAAAATCACAATGCGGCCCGCGTGGTAGAAAAGGTTGCACATGCTTGGCCTAAGGTGACAGGAAAAAAACCCTGTTGTATGGGCTCAACCAACCCATATTTTTAGAAATTGGTGAAAACAATTTCATATTCAAATGAATACCGACCCCACACCAAAAATGTGCTTGTCGAAGAACAGCAAAATGTTTAGTGATTATTTGGGTTTTTTACGGTCATTTTCAAGGGGAAATTAGAAAAGAAAAAAACAACCAAACTGGCCAACCCGACCTGAGAGGTCCATTTGCCCATACAACAGGGTTGGGTTTTATCATCGCCATACTGCCCTTTAAACAGAAATGTGCTTAACTACAAAATAGAACTGAAATGTATGCATTATTTACAATGTTACGAGACATAAAATATGATACGCAGCAGTGAACGCATTGTGCAGCATACACCAATATGCAGCAGTGAACGCATGTGCAGCATACGCCAATACGCAGCAGTGAACGCATTGTTCAGCATACGCCAATACGCAGCAGTGAACGCATTGTGCAGTGTATGCCAATACGCAGCAGTGAACGCATTGTGCAGCATACGCCAATACGCAGCAGTGAACGCATTGTTCAGCATATGCCAATACGCAGCAGTGAACGCATTGTGCAGTGTATGCCAATACGCAGCAGTGAACGCATTGTGCAGCATACGCCAATACGCAGCAGTGAACGCATTGTTCAGCATACGCCAATTCGCAGCAGTGAACGCATTGTGCAGTGTATGCCAATACGCAGCAGTGAACGCATTGTTCAGCATACGCCAATAGGCAGCAGTGAACGCATTGTGCAGTGTATGCCAATACGCAGCAGTGAACGCATTGTGCAGAATACGCCAATATGCAGCAGTGAACGCATTGTGCAGCATATGCCAATACGCAGCAGTGAACGCATTGTTCAGCATACGCCAATACGCAGCAGTGAACGCATTGTGCAGTGTATGCCAATACGCAGCAGTGAACGCATTGTGCAGAATACGCCAATATGCAGCAGTGAACGCATTGTTCAGCATACGCCAATATGCAGCAGTGAACGCATTGTGCAGTGTATGCCAATACGCAGCAGTGAACGCATTGTGCAGCATACGCCAATACGCAGCACATGCTGCTTTGACTTGTTTACGCACTATGCTATTCCACGATTGTTTGTTCAATTATTAATTAGACTTCAGTCAATTATTAAGTGTTAAGAAATGTCCCCTCTTTTAATTTAAGATAGTAGAGTTGCCACATAGACCGGGAGGCTCTTAATTTGATTTTCCTTGCACTTCAAAAGGTAGAGGTTTAAATTAGATTAAAAGTGGTCTTTAGACTCTCCTGTATATGTTTCATCTGGCTGACAATGCTAAAAAGTTATGTGAATTTCGATATTGATCATTATTGATCACCATGTCAAAATTGGGTAACATTATAGATGGCTTTCAGATAAAATAACATGACATACTTTTTTTAATACATTTTATTTGGGGTTGAATTATTATTAATATTGAAAAATAAATGATAAGCTTTTCCCTTCAAAAACAGTGATCGAGGTTTTCAAATTTGTTTGTTCGTGCAAACCACCAATCTTTTCACTAAGGGATTTCCCTGTACCATTACACCCGCGTCCACCAACAAACCAAAGGGGGAATCCCCAAACAGATGATCGACAACAAAACATCCACACTAAATGGCCCGAAAAATCAATGAAAGAACTTGACCAGTATTATTTACCCTTAGCAGTTGATACAAAATAATAATTATTTTTACAAAGAAATGAAATATTCATAATACTACGAAGGTGAAATTTACGTGCAAAATCAGGCACCGCAAAAACGTTTGCATTTTGAATTATTATAATGTAAAAAACGTCGGGTCCTCTTATATTTATTACATTTTGAATTATTCTGCGAAAATACGTAAAATCAAGCTTGGCAAATTACTCAGAAGCTGTTCTCTGAGGTTCACAATTCCAAAGAAAAATATTATTTCTACCTAATTTTACTGAACTGGCATTTCAAGCAAATCAGGCCATGTATTTCGGGACTATTTTGAGGGATCATCATCAATGGATAGCCGCCAGCCATCGGGTCTGTAGACCAGGGGGTAATAAACATGGATAAGCGTAGCAGAAGAGTTGCCGGTTAAATTAGCCGTCACTATCCGCGACTGCACTAACGCCATATACGAGGTCCATTTAAAGGTATATTATGTGATCTTTCCAGGGAACGCCCTCAACATCGAAAAAAAAATTAAAAGCAGATTTTCTTGCAGATTTACATTTCTGATCATAAATCATGCATACATTCCAAGTTACAGGGCGATACGATTCTTAATTACTTCAAAATCATGGTTTTAGAGTGAAAATAAACTGTCGGGATTCCGACAGTTTATATTTTTCACTCTAAATTCACTCTAAAACCATGATTTTGAGGTAATTAGGAATCGTATCGCTCTATAACTTGGAATGTATGTATGATTTATGATCGGAAATGTAAATCTGCAAGAAAATCTACTTTCTAAAAAAAATCATGAATGGAGGGCGCTCTCTGGAAAAGATCACATAATATGCCTTTAATATCAGGTTGATTTGACATTCATTTTGATTATTTTAAACAGTTATCCTAGTTAGAGTTTAATGGATTTCCACAATTACAAAATTTGTTTAAGAGAAAAGGGTTTCATGATCAACTTCAGTACAGATTTAACAGACCTAAAAGAAATGAAAATAACATAGAAGACATATATGACGGTAGGTTGTACAGAGAAATGTTTGAAAACAACGGGCCATTGAGCAGCCCGAACAATATAAATCCTACCAACTACTAAACTCTGTCAAATACCTTGGGATTACTCTCGATGAAAATCTCAGTGGTGAAAATGTTGCAAAATCAGTTGTCAAAAAATCTTGTGGTAGATTGAGTTTCATATTGATGTCTTAATTTCTTCCGAAGACCTTGTTAGTGATTTTCAATATGTTCAATTAATTGAACTTTGTGAGTGTAATTGAACTTTGTTTCGTTTCGTATTGACGTTTTCATAGATGTTGACGAATGTGTAGCAGAGACCAACAACTGTCATGCCGACGTAACATGTACAAACACAGTAGGATCATTTTACATGTGCTTGCAACAAAGGTTATGATAGTAGAGATGGAGTGACTTTATAACCAAATATTTTCAGTTTCATCATTCTATGTCTGTTTCCTGTCCTGTCTGCTATGAAGATGTATATACCCTTTGACTCTGTTAAAATGTGTCCAAACATGTTTACTGTGCAGTTGGAACAGTTACCAACTTTATGTTTAAAATGTGCTGTGAATAATGAATTGTCAAAACTTTGTGGGCATGTTTGTCCCACGATAATAGATGTACCTGTGACAGAAAATTAATCATATTCATGTTGGCCTCGGGGCAGATGCATCTGCCACTCTTGCAGAACTAGCCAAGAAGCATGTACCAGGCAGCGATTATTTTATTGGTACATGAGTTAAACCATGTAAAGCAATACTATCACCTTTTTTGCCTCTTAACTGTTGTATACATACATAACACACGCATTACCATTTCCCCTTTATAGTATGATCGCCCTTGACCATCATTACCGTCTATGTGGTCTATCATCAACACAGACAAGAAGCAGCGAAATGAGAAAACCTCACGGAAATTACCCGAAGTGTTCGTGTACAGGCAGTTGATAGAAAATGTTGACGGTGTTCACACACAATGGGATAAAGATGAAATTCATCCCAAGTATTTATGTCATGGGTGTCGGAGAAGATTACAGAGAGGTGGAAAGAAGGCACTTCCAGTAAGCTTCATGCCCCATATGTTGTGTGGCTGTAGAGTTTGTGAACGTTATCAGGACACTTCAAGACAACCAGGTTTAGTGGGAAAAAAAGCATATGGTAAATGAAATTTAATTTTAGAGTCATACCAGCCAATTCTGGTGAATGAAAAACAAAACCCCAAAAATATAAATTAATTTTCAATTATGGTTTCAAAACTTCAACATGGTATTGTAGTGTCTTCCAAGTGGAAATCGTTAATACACGCCCTGATATTGATTTAGAGAATAATATGACTGTGCATAACAACTTTTTTTATGAATTTGTTTTTAAATTACATGTTTTCGTACTGGTCTCCCTTACGAAAATGCAATCACCAAAATTTGGTTGCAGCAAGGTGGTACCAGGTTGCGCAAGGTTGTCGCAAGGTTGCAGACGTTTGTCGCAAGGTTGTGGATGATTGCTGCAAGGTTGCGCAACCTTCTCAGAAAAACCAAACTGGTTGTGCAAGGTTGCTGCAACCAGTTCAGAAGAACCAAACTGGTTGCGCAAGGTTGCGGATGGTTGCTGCAAGGTTGCGCAACCTTCTCAGAATTCCCAAACTGGTTGTGCAAGCTCCTGCAACCAGTTCAGAAGAACCAAACTGGTTGCGGATGGTTGCGCAACCTTCTCAGAATTACCAAACTGGTTGCGCAACCTCCTGCAACCAGTTCAGAAGAACCAAACTGGTTGCGGATGGTTGCGCAACCTTCTCAGAAGTACCAAACTGGTTGCGCAAGCTCCCGCAACCAACTGGTTGCGCAAGCTCCCGCAACCTCTTCAGAAACACCAAACTGGTTGCGCAAGGTTTCTTCTTATGTTCAAAGGTCAGGTCAAAAGGTCAAACATGTGAAATAAACATTGCTGTCATTGTAACCTTTACTAAGTGACTTTGATTATTAATTGTACCCATACTTTGTAATCAATTTCATAATGAAAATGAGGTATGCTAGAAAAACAAGTTGTGAATCATATTCTAATCTTTGAAGGAAACTGATGTTGCAGATAAAAATGCTGAAGAATAGTAAGTTTAAAACATATAAGCTTATTTTGGTATTGGTTCCGAATTTTGACACACGTTTTTGGTGGTTGCTAGCTGGTTGTAAACAGGTTGCGCAAGGTTATATTTTTCCAAATTTAACCAGTTGCTTGCGCAACCTTGCACCACTAGCTGGTTGCGGCAGGTTGCGCAAGCTTTAGATGTTTCTGCAAGGTTGCGCAAGGTTATAATGTTCCAAATTTAACCAGTTCTTGCGCAACCTTGCACCACTAGCTGGTTGCGGCAGGTTGCGCAAGCTTTAGATGTTTCTGCAAGGTTGCGCAAGGTTATAATGTTCCAAATTTAACCAGTTGCTTGCGCAACCTTGCACCACTAGCTGGTTGCGGCAGGTTGCGCAAGCTTTAGATGTTTCTGCAAGGTTGCGCAAGGTTGTAATGTTCCAAATTTAACCAGTTGCTTGCGCAACCTTGCACCACTAGCTGGTTGCGGCAGGTTGCGCAAGCTTTAGATGTTTCTGCAAGGTTGCGCAAGGTTGTAATGTTCCAAATTTAACCAGTTGCTTGCGCAACCTTGCACCACTAGCTGGTTGCGGCAGGTTGCGCAAGCTTTAGATGTTTCTGCAAGGTTGCGCAAGGTTGTAATGTTCCAAATTTAACCAGTTGCTTGCGCAACCTTGCACCACTAGCTGGTTGCGGCAGGTTGCGCAAGCTTTAGATGTTTCTGCAAGGTTGTGCAAGGTTATAATGTTCCAAATTTAACCAGTTGCTTGCGCAACCTTGCACCACTAGCTGGTTGCAGCAGGTTGCGCAAGCTTTAGATGTTTCTGCAAGGTTGCGCAAGGTTGTAATGTTCCAAATTTAACCAGTTGCTTGCGCAACCTTGTGCTTGGTTGAGATACAAACTTAAGGTTACACCGCCAACTGACATTGCAAGGTTGCGCAAGGTTGTATTTTTCCTAATTTAACCTTGCGCAAGGTTGTAATGTTCCAAATTTAACCTTGCGCAAGGTTGTGCAAGGTTGTAATGTTCCAAATTTAACCTTGCGCAAGGTTGTAATGTTCCAAATTTAAACTTGCGCAAGGTTGCGCAAGGTTGTATTTTTCCAAATTTAACCTTGCGCAAGGTTGCGCAAGGTTGTAATGTTCCAAATTTAACCTTGCGCAAGGTTGCGCAAGGTTGTATTTTTCCACATTTAAGGTTGTGCAAGGTTATCTTGCGCAAGGTTGCGCAAGGTTGCAGAATTGATTGCGATAAAGGTTGCGATTTTCATAAGGGCAGAGGAAATGTCCGGAAGAGGCGCACACAGCCCCTGAGGGACAATTCCGAATGACCAGAACAACAATCGCATATTTCAAAACAAATTCATTAAAACAGTTGTTAAGCAGTCATTATTCTCATTCATTATTAATTTTTGTTGTTGATTTGTACCGATATAATTGCGCTAATAATAATTAATTAGTTTTCTGTTTAATTTATCCACCCCTTCTTTGTTATTAAAACAGTCTAAGTCGGGTCATCCCCTCATTAACATTTTTATCATTCAACCATTTAGAAATAAGCTTTAAACGTGTTTCCTCATAACTCATTGAATATTCAGTTTAGGGGCGTGAGGCTTTAATTTGATTGGTCGGTCAATGAGCAAAACAATCGAACACTTTAGGGCAGTACTTTCGGGCAATTATTAGTAACTAACCTGCGCTCGGCGTGCGCGTTCACATCTAACGATTAATTTGATTGGAACGCACTTGGTACGAAGCTCGCGATTATTCATGAAGTAATAAATTAAGAATCATGTGGGCGACAGCTGTACTGACCCATGGTCATTCAAGGAAAAGGGGCACGGTCAGCAGATGATTTTGGCGAGAATCCTCCATCATTCAAATAGTGTGTTAGACTTTGAGAATCAACTTTGATTCTCGCAACTCTACCCCAAAAGTGTGACCACAGGTATTTAACTTATTTAACTTATTTAAACAGTAATAGTGATCGACAATGGATTCTACCATTACGCAAAACTCTAACTAATTCCTTGACGAGGGTGGAAAAAGAAGACCATCCAGGACTGGCTAACAGAAAAAGACATTCCTTGGAGTACAGATATGATCATCGCAGAACTACTCCTTGTCGAGCCACAGAGGCAAATATGATCAGAAGAAAATTGACAAGCTTTCAAAGGAGGTAGGCCATGAGATACTGCAGACACCACCATATCACTGTGAACTAAACCCAATTGAGCTGGTACAGTAGGTCTAGAACGAGGAATTATTTGTCAGATCAGTTTACGGATACACATCACACACAGAGTGACAGAAGGTTACCGTTAAAATGTTAAAAATATTATAATAATATATTACATTTTAAAATCTATTAGCTTATTTTGACCAGTCAGTCTTTTTGTTTTTGTTGAGGGGGGGGGTTATGACGCAGCATTCCCCAAACTGGCTCTAAGAGTTGAGATTGAAAACCTCCAGTACAGTATATGCTGTCGTGAAATTATTTTGGTTAATTTTCAGCAATTTTGACTAAAGTTTCAAACATTTCAAAAACATTGTAGAAACAAGGATCCAGCAGGCCTGTATAGTTAGTTTAAGTCCATTTTTTAGTTTTTAGATAGTTCAAAAGATTATTTATGTTTCTATTGTATAGTACATAGTACTGGATACAATTTAAGAGCAAAAAGAAATGACAAAACTAGGTCTATTGTTGATAATCTGAGGGCAAATTGTGCGCTATATTTTACAAATATTTGTTTTTTATTAAAATTAAGTATCGCCCATGACCTGTTCGTATTGTTAAATAGTATCGCGCCCAACACTATTGTTTGTTTGGTTGAAAGTTTTGCGAAAAATTGTTCCGGCAAATATCAAAAAGTTGTATTAAAAGTTGTTTTACAAGATGGAATCAGATGAATCAGATTGGGAAGTTTCTCGAAGTCAATGGAACAAGCAAGATGAGCTAGCCGAATCATCTTGGAACTATTTTGTTCAGTATAAATTGTGTGAAATATAGTAAAAACCTTCTTTCATTTGCATTTCATTCCCGAACATGTCCGACGTGCTATATCAGTGCAATCTTTCAAAACGTCATTGAAGACATATCTTTTTAATTTATGATTTGTGCATAGTAGACTGTGTTTGTACTATTATTATAAGTTGTTGTTGTTGTATTTGTACTTTAAGTTATTCCAGATGTGTATTCTATGATGTGTATTCTATGATTTTTAACTTGTATATATACTATTTTTACGCCTGTGGGGTTTTATGTCTACTCCAAACCTGAATGCACCTCAACACGTGTGCCAGTATACTCTTTTACAGAGGTTTCTGCACAGTATAGGAAGATGATGATGATGATGATGTAATGTTCTTATATTTTTTCATACATGTATGTTATGCGCCTCGGGGTTGTGTTCACAATGTGAGGCGCATTATAAATGCCCTTTTATTATTATTATTATTATTATTAAACATTTTGTGGGTAATCTTTTTTGGTTACGTAATCATGCAATGCCAGATGACAAGTCGCAAACTTCTTACATATATCTGATTTTCAGAATCATGGCTCGAGCGATTGGGAGGATGTGGGTGCATGTTAGAGTACCTACACCAGACAGTATGGAGGAAAAGCTCCAAATATTATACAAAAGGCGTGACAAAAATATTTGTTCTAATGTGAGATTTTAATATGCTATCATTTGAAGTGTGACCTGGTTAAAAACATGGGAAAACAAAGTCTGTAACCGTTCGGGTTCATGACCACATGGTGTTTTTTTGTAGGCTATAACCGTATGGGTTCATGACCACGGTTACTTTTATTTTTTGTAGTCTATAACCGTTTGGGTTCATGACCACTGTTATTTTATTTTTTTAAGGCTATAACCGTTTGGGTTCATGACCACAGTTTCATTTATTATATCCGGCTGGTGTTTTTCATTTATTATATCCGGCTGGTGTTTTTATTCAATTTTTATTTTGGGGGTCACGGTACTGATCAGGAATGTCAAAAGGGTTCGTGGGGCAAAAAGGTTGAAAACCACTGCTATAGGCCTAAAGGAATAACACCTTTTTGGTCAAAAGGCCATATAGCATTTTTTGTTTCCGTTCTAAGAATGCATATAATTTTAAAATGAAAGAAAACAGATATGAAGTATACAAATAAAAGGCTTGGAAGTCGGTGGCGATGGAGATGGGATGTTTGGAGAGCGGTAAGCTAACATTCATACACTCTATCGTGTTGAACCTCAGAAAGCAAGAAACTAAAATACGCGGAGTGCATTGAAAGTGTCTAATGAACTCTGTGTGCGCGCTGTTCGATGTACGCTTTATTTGGATTCGTTGTTCAGTTATCACGGGTTTGCTGATTTTCACTGCAGGTGTTAGCAAAATTGTTAACATGTTTTTATTCGTTATTAATACATAGATCAAAATTATGTTCAAAAGACAAATAGTGAATTTTGATTTAAAACTGAAAACGCTGAAGGATAACCTACCGGAAGGAGCGCAAAGTTAGAGACAATAAGCCGAGTGGATCTGGTGGAGGGAGTATTAAGAAGGAGTGGGATCTTTTCAAGATCTGTGATGGATTTTTAAGACCCTTTGTGGCACCAAAGAGGTATGACACAAGTTTCACATGATTGTTTTAAAGGCTATTTTTCTACATACTTCTTTTGGTGCAAAAGTACTTCAATTCCAATTTCTGTTCAATAATTACTCTGCAAATAGTCTTTCTTAAGATGCTATCTTAAAATATGTGTTTACCCCCATCATTTTTTGGTTGTTCCTTGACAAGGTGAAGACCATTATCTTATTATCTTTATATTTATTTCAGTTGTGCCTACTGTAGAGAGTACACAGATATCACGCAATGGAAGGGTTTCAATTAGTCTGTATACGATTTAGATTGTGAGCTGTCAAAACTGGGATCAATGACCGAGTGGAAAACATATCGACAAACTTGAATTAGAAGTTGGATATGCATGACCACGGATAAAACTGGTATTAAGCATGTTAAGTAGGGCTTACGGATGTAATCCATTAAGTATAGGTTTGTGTAAAAAACAAGTACTCATGCGCTTTTAGATCGAACTGTAGTAAAGTTAAAAACAACATTATCGATCAAGTGTGGCACAGTAAGAGACCTGTTGGGGGAGAATACCATCGCCAACGTGACAGAGAAGTTGTGTGCTGACGCTGGCTAGTCAGGCTACTATACCGTACACAGTTTGAGGAGAAACCATCACAGGAATGTTTACAAGAATGCTTCCGACTCCGAGGCGACGTACCATCCAGAGAAGATCATTAAAGAAGTTGGTGGTTATCGCAGTAACTCCGATCAGTATAAGGTTAATACAAGCACCAAACAGAAAGCCAATATGTCCAATGTAATGTAATTCAAGGTGAGCATGAATGTAATCGTTTGATTGTTTGTTTGTTGGATTTTTGTTTTTGTTTTTTGGTGTTTGTTAGTATATTAATGTTTGTGTATTGGTTAGTTGATGGGTGCGGGGCGGTTTTTTTTTTTGGGGGGGGGGGTATTTAGAATGCTAGATTAATATATTGACACAATAATTTCACTGTGATAGATTTATTACTATATTAGCGTTGTGTTTAGTTAATACTTGAAAAAGGAAAAAGGTAAATTAATTTAGTTGACACGGCTAATAAATGCTACCTCTTACAAAAACATTGAACTTTATGTTCATTTGAACTAGTATCTTTAATTTTTCTCTCAAAATTGCAATGATCAACTTTGTACATCATTAACGAACCGGTGTCATTTGTTATTCAAATTTAACGAAATATGCCACAACTGTCATAAGATATGGGGTTTAATAGCACAAATATTTCCATTTCAGGCTCGACAAAACGTTTGAAAACCGCATCAGCAATACAATCTACAGCATAGTTCCGTGTCATCGGCATCAGCAAGACCTAAAATTCAGGAACCAAAGTCACATCAATGACCATTACCAACATACAAGAGAATCCAAGAGCAGCTTAGCCACAACCACAGAACGTTGTTATTCCGCAGCAGCAGGAGGGCAAGTACCTCTTCAGCAGAAGTACACTTTCCACAATTTCACCGTTCATATATCTAAAAAGTAATAATACTGATAAAGTAGATCCATAATTAAATGCACACGCACACCATTTTAATAAAGAAACTTGATTATGACTGTGTATTAAATATAGCCACATTTAACATTGCTGCATACTACTATAATGTTAGTGTCGGATGGAAATCAGTATAGTCTGTAACTGTTTATGTGTAATGTAAAGGAATGTAATTTGAATATGCAGGGTGTATAACAAAAACCAGGACTCTCTTTCAGCAAGGATTAATTTAATCCTTATTGAAACCACTGAACCATGACCAATTTGATTTCATTGTCAAGTACAACTTATAAAGTTAAAATCCTGAAAAAAGGGGGAAATCCATCAATTACGGAAAATGTGACTAACTAGGCAAGTCAACCTAATTTGGTAGTATGTATCAATTATGGTAATTCACACAATAAAGTAGAGTAACAGTGACAGGGATGATTACATATTTAAATAGGCTAAAAGGGAAATTATTTGCATTCTTCTCATGCTGAATTTTTTTATCATGCGTATGGTAAAAATTGAAGTTGACTTTACAAATCCCACAAGTATAAAATGTCCTTCTCTGTCAATGATTGGTGGTATAAACAAACTACTGACATGTTTCCTACCTCAACTTTCCTACATGCTGAGGCTTTCTCATGAGACCAATAAGCAAAATTGAACATTGCACAGAAATATTCATGCATCAAATTATCGAATTATGTAGCTATTATGCCAGAATTAAGGGGAATACCAAACTAATATTTGCTATTGTTTATAGATAGATGATTTACAATATTATTGAATGCAAAGTATTCAAATGTAAACCATGTTATTTTTTGGTTTGTATGTTTAACACTTTCCACGCGGCAGGCGTCTGCAGACGACATTCCAAAAGTTCACAAAATATTTCAAAAATGTCAAAATTATTGAATTTCATCACCATATATGGAATCACCACGAGAAATGTATTGAAATAAGTACAAACATGCCTAGTATTAGTTCTGTAATCCTTGAGATAGACCTTGAAAGTTGGGAAAGGTTTCTGAAAATTTTGTTTTGTACAAGGTAAAACAAATAGCCGCGTGAAAAGTGTTTTTTTCTTCAGATTTTCAGAAGATTTGCACCGACGATGAGTTGGCATGGTCCAGTGGTTTTGAAAAAGTTTTAAAAAAAAGCGCCATGAAAAATTCCTATTTTTTTGATACACCCTGTATCACTACATGATTTTGGATCGATAATTATTTGTCTAGCATTGTGCTTGCGGGACTGCTCCTATACCATTTGCTTTGATGGTTTATAAAATACCTGTTTGTTTCAAAATTAAGAATTTTAAGATGACGATAATTTAGGCACAGTTTGTGAATTAATATAAAGATATGTCTTTCTCATGGTATAAGGCCAAATAAAAAAAAACTAGTTTCTCGTCCTATCTTTTGAAAATAAGGAGGATGGGGGCACTTTTGTAACAAAAAACAAAAACAAAAAATGCAAAATCACCATGGTATTGCCTGATTGGTTGTGTAACTTGAGGAGGACAAGGCCTTTGTAAAATCTTTTTATTTCATAGTTTTGGGGGATTGGTTAACACAAAACCTGCTTTAAAATGCTCATTGGATTTAAACGTAAATCTATTGCCAAGATGTCAGCTGTTTAAATATTTTTGAAAAAATTTATGGTAGAAATATCGAAAATAAAGATAGGCGGCCTACATTACATAATTCCTGAAAAGGGATGCGCAGGGGACGATAAACTACTCTGTTTTTCACTTGGCCTAACTAATGTATATAAATAACATGGTTCGAGTTTGATGTACTATGTTTAAATCGTGTGAAATACAATTATACAGAACACAAAACATCGTATCATTGTCATTTATACGATTTTGTCAAAGGGATTGATAATCTGTCATTCCATTGAGGTGTTAGATGCCATGATCATTCATAGTGCAATTTAATCGTATAAGTTAACCGATAAAAATGCAATTGAACGACTACCTGTAAGCTACTACTTGACAACTTGACAACAGTAAACTGGTGCGTTAATCCTTAGTATTCATCAATCTTAACCTGTTATGAACTCCTTAACTATATGAATCGTTGTTTCTATTTCCACAGCTTTATTGGTCATATCAATGTCCATTGTTTGTTAACGTCGATATCTACGAAAGCACTACCGGAAGTCTCAATCGTGCAATGTCAACATAATCGGTTGCCCCTCGCAACGTGCATTATATGACAATACTTTTAGATATTGCATGGGTCAACATTAGAAAGGGTAGCGATTATGTTGACCTTGCACTGTTGAGACTTCCGGTAGTGCATTCGTAGATATAATCGACGTTAACAACAATGGATAATGAACAATGGAATGAGCTCTAGAAGTGTATTATGTGATCTTTCCAGGGAATGCCCTCAACATCGAAAAAAAGTGAAAGAAGATTTTCTTGCAGATTTACATTTCTGATCATAAATCGTACATACATGTACATTCCAAGTTACAGGACGATACGATTCTTAATTACTTCAAAATCATGATTTTAGAGTGAAAATAAACTGTCGGATAATACCGACAGTGTATATTTTCACTCTAAATTCACTCTAAAACCATGATTTTGAGGTAATTAGGAATCGTATCGCTCTGTAACTTGGAATGTATGTATGATTTATGATCAGAAATGTAAATCTGCAAGAAAATCTACTTTCTAAAAAAAATAATGAATATAGGGCGCTCTCTGGAAAAGATCACATAATATGCCTTTAACCTACAACATCATAATGTAAAAGTTTACATAAAAGAGTTGGTGTTAACATTACCGAAATGTTGAAGATTTTACACAATAAACATCATTATTTTGTTTAATCTATATAGATTCAATGAAAAAGAACACAGAAACTTCCCATGTCACCTGCTATGAGCGCCTGAAGAATGCGAGGAGGTGGTTGGGAGGGGCAAGGGACAGGGAGGATGGCAGGGAAGCAAGAGCTGCGACAACAAGGCCTATGGGCATAATGGAACAGTAGAGAAATGGCCAAAACATGTAGGCCATCCAAATAAGTCAATGTGTTCAAAATATTTTATCACAGCTTTTTGTTTTACAGATAAGCATATAATGTGCATTGATCATGTCTGATTACTTTTAATTAAAAAGGCAAAAACATTTTTTTTTTTTTTGCCTTGGCATTTACTTCATCTAAAAATATTGTGAGGGTAATTTTCGGTCACACCCTTTGAACAAAAAATTGACCAGAGTCTGAAGGACAGATAATCCATAACAATTTTGTCTCGCATTACAGTTGTTAAGTTTTATTTATATTCTAGATTAAAGATTCAATAATACAGTCAAACATTAAACAACTTTAACTCAACCATTTGTTATATTTCAGATACACTTCTAAAAAAAAAGAAGATCTCAGTTAAAGATGTCCAATACATCCGCAACCATTTAGTATTGGCCATTATATTAGACAACGGAAACAGAGCTGGGGAAATCCACAATGTGGCGTTGGCCGATTACCATAGAAGAGACAGACAAGATGGGAAGATAGCATTAAAAGTAAAGTAGAAACCAGGATTTAAGATTTGTTATTAAATAAAACAGATACTACTGAAGGAACGTGCAGTATTCAATCGATGTGGAGAATGATAATTTGCATTGCAGCCAGCGATCCAAATAACAATAATCCATGCATCCGACATGACCTAATTTACTTGCAGAACCAAGACATTTGGTCATAAATTAGAAGTCCAAAATGCAAATAACTATAATAATTGATGCGAATAAACACTAGTTCAAGTCATAAAACAACAATCTATGAACAAAGCAAGGCAAGATTAAAATCAGAAAATTAAAATCTGCAGGATGAAATAATATACAACTTGGATTGTACGTAAGTGACATTTTCGTCATTTTGCAGGAGAAGTATTTTTTTTCAATTTTATTAACTTTATTGTTTTATAAAGCTTAATTATTTGATTAAAAATTAATCAATTCCAATTTCTGTTACATAATTACTTTGCAAATAGTCTATCGTAAGAAGCTATCCATTATTTACGGTTTGATGTAAATGCTTTTACCTGTGAATCACCAACTTTACAACATCATAATGTAAACATTTACATTAGAGTGTTGGTGTTGTATCTTAACATTATAGAAATGTTGAAGATTTTACACAAAAAAACAATTTTTTTCTCTATGTGTATATGATCCACTAACAATTATTGCATCTTTGTTTTGTTTAATCTATACATTCCATGAATAAGAATGCAGACACTTCACACGTTACACGATTTGACTGCTTGAAGAATGCAAGGAGGTGGTTGGGAGGGGCAAGGGACATTAGAGTGTTGGTGTTGTATCTTAACATTATAGAAATGTTGAAGATTTTACACAAAAAAACAATTTTTTCTCTATGTGTATATGATCCACTAACAATTATTGCATCTTTGTTTTGTTTAATCTATACATTCCATGAATAAGAATGCAGACACTTCACACGTTACACGATTTGACTGCTTGAAGAATGCAAGGAGGTGGTTGGGAGGGGCAAGGGACAAGGAGGGTGGCAGGCCAGGAAGCAAAAGCTGCAACAACAAGGCCTATGAGCATGATAGAACAGTAGAGAAATGGCCAAAACATAAATCTGTAACTGGCATTTTATTGTTTTTTTGCAGAAGAAGGAAAACATCCCAGCCACTTTAAGCATTTGTCCAGGTGAGCTTTTTCGATTTATCTGTGTGTAAAAGAGAAAGGTCATGGTATCTTTATAATTATCAACCCCTCCGAAGAAAATGATAAATTAAATTAAATGTTTTGTGTACAAGACATAGGCATTGTAAGCCTCTCAGGTAAATGCTGGAAGATTATAATAGTCCTTACACTTCGTGTATTGTGCATCAATGAAATAACAAAATAGGAATAATTTCAGATGAGGAAACCTCAGACAACTATATCATAAAAACACAATGATAATTCGATAGGCTTATTTCCCGAGTGTGGATAGTCAACAACAAAAATGATATGACTCTGGAGATGGTCATCAACAAACTCCAGAGGTTTTAGGAAGAAATAATTTAGTTCTATCTAATTTCAGGAATGGAAAGAAATAGCCGGCATCATCTCATCACTAATAGGGCTAAAATGTCTTATCATTCTCAATGAAAGCCATTTGAATACACTTTCCTTCAGAAGGAATTCTTGTCAAATACTGTTGATTATATATTTAATCACAACAAATCTTACAAGATAATAACATGTTTTAGGTTGTTAATGCCTAACGTTTGTACTTCTGCTTCTAAACAAAGTCGTACCTTTAAGCAATTAATCTCTAAATGGTTTGAGCAGTTTGTGCATCAGAGAATTAATAATCTTTTACCTTTTTAATGATGTGTCAGTTTGGGGTAATGAGTGTGAGCACAGACCCACAGGACTGTGGATTTAGAGTCAGAGGACTCAAAAGGGTCGCCGTGCGTGTTATTCCTCCTCCACATTTTACAAGAAACTCCTTTAAAAAGGTAACACTTGGTATATATCTATTGTATTTATCTTGTAAAGCGCTTGGAGATCTTGCGTATCAAGCGCTTGAATATATACTGTGCAAATATGATTTAAGGACAGAAAGGCACGTTTTGTTACAGTAATTTTTTTATTATTATTATTTTTACGATGATGATTGATTCATACTTGGATTGAGTGTCCCCTGGAAAAGATTGCATAACAAAAAATAACTTTAACAATACTTTAGCTTTCTATAATTAATTTGTCATTAATTTCCATAATTGATTTCCCTTATTTCACAATTTCTCCTATAAGACACTCGCAATGATTGCGATGGAGCCTACTCTAAGAAGGATGCCGAAGCCACAGGCGATGTACGATTACGTTAAACATCAGCAGCTAGGTAAGCTTTAATAACACAGTGAGTGAGTGAACACTTAATTGACACATATGTCACACAACTTCGCCATGGATCTGTGACGTTGAGCCCCTACCTCTTCGTCAATAGCAAAGGACACCAGTGCACGAAAATATCCCGCGACGTGAAGAAGCACTTCCAGGCTGTCAGTGGATGCCAAAAAAATATCACTACAACAAACATCAGGCACCAGACTGTCTCCAAAGCAAGTGAAATAATATTTGTATTTGTTTTATATGTATAGGGATTTAATATTTGTGTTTGTTTTATATGTACAAAATTTCTCCTATAAGATCATTGCGATGGACCCAACACTACGTAGGATGCCACAGGCAATGTATGACCATGTCAAGCATCAAATGTTATCAACACATTTCTATAAACACTCCCCTTTTGTAGTTTAGTATAGACATACAACATTCAATTATTTATGGTAATTTTATTTGATCAATCTTTTTCTTTTTTCTTTTATTTTCTTTTTACGATGATGATTGATTCATACTTAGATTGAGTGATTGATTATTGATCATGACAATCCTGATCTATTGATAATTAGATTTCCCGAGTGTGGATAGTCAACAACAAAAATTATATGACTCTGGAGATGGTCATCAACAAACTCAAAGAGGTTTTAGGAAGAAATAATTTAGTTCTATCTAATTTCAGGAATGGGAAGAAATAGCCAATGGCGTTAGTTCCAGGTGGAACTTTCGCAACTGCATCGGTGCAATAGATGGAATGCATGTTGTGATGCAGGTACCCCCAATGTCAGTTTCCTCCTACTACAACTATGATAACCAACATTCCCCCATTCTAATGGCAGTGCATGACACCAACTATTGCTTCACATTTGTTAATACGTATAAGATATGTATGCAAATTCTTTTAACTAATAGTGCATGCCCGAAAGAGCCATCGACCCAAACTCTTTTGTGAGTTTGGGTGCGGATATGCCAACCATTGAAGAGGCCAGGTTAACCGTCATCAGTCAAAACATTGCCCCCCCCCCAAGACCAATACAGACAGGGAAAATACTATCAGTAGTCACCCCATAGAGGGTATGTCACGAATGTCCCCATAGTTTTATATCAAAATCATCAGGAATCAGTTTTCATTGATCGTCCAAATACATTTGGCCTAACAATTATTACTTTCATATTGTTGACTGGACATTCCTAGAAAAGTTAGTGACACTTCAGAATGAGCATGGGTTTTCACCACAAACAAGCTCAGAGATGGTCATGTTGTGCCGCTGTTGCTACTGTTATGACGTGACCCCGTTCCATTCACTACAATCTTCAGATTTGGGTACACTATTTCCTGGTTGAACACCCTTTCAACAGTAATAATCTTTAATGTGACTATTTTCTCTAACACCTCATCCATCAAATATTTACTAAATTAATTCTTAAACTCTGTGTCCAGACTACTTCTCCACAGTCCAGAATTCTTATTTCTTATTATCTAATGCCTTTGTGAACCATTTACACAGAGCTTCATCCTCAGTGCCAAGGGCCACTGTAACGGGTAAGCAAGGTATCGGCCCTAGCAGGCTCCTTATTGTAACTATGGTTTACTGGGGAATCTGATCTTGTCTTCCCAGAGTTGCTTGCCGGGACACTTTGGATGATTCTTTCACCGAGGCCGAGGCGGCTGGAACAAATATCTGTCAGCGGCCCACTTCAAGGCGTCGTAGAGGACCCTGCTCCTGAACAACAGGATCAAGAGCAAGAGTTTTGGAAACTGTGTTACGCAAGATGACACAGAGCTACTGGGTATCGTAGACATATCTCACCAAAGAAGATCAAACCAGACATATTCTGTGATGACTATGGCCATAGAGGTTGTCATTTTCCAAAAGATTATGGTGTTTTTTTATTGACTGTTTTAAATTATATTTGCGGGGTTTTAATGTGTTATGTTTGCATTGCATGTTGTTTCTTAATTATTCTTGATGTTATTTACTATGTAATTTTATTAATGTACATATTTAAATTATTCAGTTTCATTGTTGTAGAATTGTTCCTCATTTTTATATGCTCTAAAAACATGAAATTACCATCATTATTCTCCAAACTGGCACTGTATAATTTTTGTGGCACCCTGACCCTATATATTGCCCACCCATTGAGTTGCAGAACTCCGATAAATCAACTGATCAAAGCCATTAACCTGTTCTGTTTTTTAATGTCTATATACAGATCACCGATCATAAAACGCTGACTACCTATGGGGAAACCTATTTATGCCTGGATGAGATTGAGGTTAGGTGGTTAGACACATATGTCACACAACTTCGCCATGGATCTGTGACGTTGAGCCCCTACCTCTTCGTCAATAGCAAAGGACACCAGTGCACGAAAATATCCCGCGACGTGAAGAAGCACTTCCAGGCTGTCAGTGGATGCAAAAAAAATATCACTACAACAAACATCAGGCACCAGACTGTCTCCAAAGCAAGTGAAATAATATTTGTGTTTGTTTTATATGTATAGGGATTTAATATTTGTGTTTGTTTTATATGTACAAAGTGTCCCGAACAATTAGTGCTGAAATGCGTACAAAATTTGTGTTCGTGCAAGAATTTTGGTTCCCGATAGCTAGTTTTTCAATTGTAAACACACGCATACAAAAGAAACCAGCAAACTCATTCGTTTCTCACACCGCCTTGTGCTCATCGATAACCAAACAAGATACACAAAGATAGGAGATAGCTTTAGAATACAACCACTTTCGACTCAGAATATGATTCCTTATATTACTAATAGGCCTCCAGAATAACATTAAAGATTTGATACAATTTCTGCTAAACCAAACAAACCAGGTTTTCTACTAGTTTCAGATAGATCAGAGTGTAGAAACAACAGGGTTCCCAGCATTTCACAAGACCAAAATTCCCTGAGTTTTCCCTGATTTTTCCCTGACAAATTTATATTATTCCCTGAGAAAATATTTTCACTTTACCGGAAGGCGAGAAATGAAAATGAACCAACAAGACTTTTGTGAGCCAAGAAATGCGCGCGTAGCGCGTGAAATTTTTCGACTTTACACCTATTCATTGCCTGGAAATGTGTTACCCACTTGAGCCATCAAATTCCCTGAGTTTTCCCTGAGTTTCTGTCTTTTTTTCAAATTCCCTGAGTTTTCCCTGTCTGGAAAAAGTTATTTTGATTTTCCCTGATTTCCCTGATTTCCCTGAGTGGCTGGGAACCCTGAACAAGTACCGTAAACATTCCTCCGGTTATTGCTCTAAGATTTGTTTATATCCATATGCGAAGCAAATTGATCAGCTGATCGATCATAACAAACCATCGTAAGACAAACATACAGGGTGATACGATAAATAATGTTCAGTCGTTCAGGGTGGTCAAAAGAAAGTACTTAATATCTGAAACTAGGTAAAATTTGGTTTTTTACAGAACTTTTGGACGCTTCCTTGACAGAAAATAATACAACCCTGTCTAGGAGAAAATTAGAATGTATCAGTAACTTTTATAAATGATACTTTGAATATGAAATCGTGATGTAAATATAAATAAGTTGTACATGTATATATTGAATTGAAACAGTGCTGAGAAAACAGCCAATTATAATACTTATAAAGCATACAATTGTAATGACTCACTACTCCTCTCAGAACTAGGCCAAAAAAAAAAAGAAGCTGTGTTGCCCTCAGTGATCGACCCTAAAATCGTAAAAACTAGGGTCGCATTTCTTTTTTTTAATCTTTTTTTTAGATTTAAATTTTATTTAAAGTGTCTAAATGTTACTATTTCTTGCTTGAAATGAATAAGTAAGCTTAAGTATATGTTTTTAGACTATTGTCACACTAGAAACATTTGTTAAATTGACATATGGGCCTATATCAATTTTGTCTTGACATAAACCATATATTTTAAATTGTTGGCACTTGAGGGCAACACAACTTATTATTTTTTTGGCCCTACTTAAACTACATAATCTACTTATATAACCAGGTTCACTTCCCGTACCTAATTAAATGAACAATTAATATGAATTAATTGGTGAAATGAAATCGCTGGTAGATGCGAAATAAATGTTATAGAGGCAGGTGTCTCGGGAGACATTCAGTCTTCCCCTCAGGAGACATTCATTCTCAAAATCTCTGATTAGGAATAAGAAAGCTATGTGCTCGTAATTCATCCATGAAATAATGATTGATCTTTCGAAATAGTGACAAATAATTAGGCTTCGATAACTTCCTAACTGAATCCAAGGCGGGTGGAGTTAAGACTGATACGCTACCACGATTCAAGTCTTATGTTAGATTCTTTACATTTTATATTAGAGGCAATCTCTGTTCCGTTACAATACTTTTTTTACGAAAAAGTGCCCCTTCTTCAGTGGTGGCGGAAGTAAACAATCTAGGGTTGTCAAGCCTAATTTTATTTTAAGATGTTGAATCATGAAGAAAAATGTGTACGAAGCGTGCAAATAATTTCAGTTTTTGAACTAAAAGGGTAAAGAAAAAAATGTACCAAAAGCCACATTCACTCTTCCCCTCAGGAGACATTCGTTCTCAAAATCTCTGATAAGGAATAAGAAATCTATGTGCTCGTAATTCATCCATGAGATCATGATTGATCTTTCGAAATAGTGACAAATAGTTAGGCTTAGATAACTTCCTAACTGAATCCAAGGCGGGTGGAGTTAAGACTGATACGCTACCACGATTCAAGTCTTATGTTAGATTCTTTACATTTTATATAACAGAGACAATCTCGGTTCTGTTACAATACTGGGACACATTTGGTGTGCCAGTATCGGCCGTGTGCCAGTATCGACCGATAATCGTAACAGTAAATTCAAACCAGTATCAAGCGATACTAGCAAACGGGTACCAGTATCTGGGACCTCAAGTACACTTTTTACCATTAAACAACTATAATAAAATTAAAAAAATTCTGGATCAACTCGGACACATACATGTACTACCCAGTCAAGTGCGCACAGGTTTTGGTTCACTGCGTTCACGCACAGTACATACATGTATGTGGCACACTGATTGAGAATTGATTGCTCCGATTGGTATACTATACATTGTACAATATTTATAGCAGCAGACTTTACTGAATATCCATTAAGGGAAAGATGATAAGACATAACTGATCTGAAAATATATGGATACAATGATTGCTGCAATATTTTGTATTATCTAGGCACACAAAAAAGGCTGTCTCACATACATTTAGGAAAATAGCTATGCCATAATCAGGTGTCTTTTTTGGGGAGGGGTTGTTTAGAAAAAATAGCTATGCTAAAATGAAGAAGTTCTCTTTTTAATACTTTTTTTCACCTTTCGGAGCCTTTTTTTCTTCACATTATGCACATGGGTATTTGAGACAGATCCTTTGTTTCTTCTTGACCGTACATGTCTACTTTTTCAATTAAACCCATAACATAATTGATCAATTGGTGCTATCATCACCTCCTATTGATGCTTAACACGCCATGTTGACATCGTAATCCTGCAATTTCACCTGTCCACCTAGTTGACATCATAGAAACATATCTTGAAAGTAATCTTCAAATTCTTCAACTCTGTAAAAAACACCAGAAAACAAATGGTGAAAATTATGAATAAATTCAAAGTTAATTATTTGTGGGCGTATGCTTTTGCGTGCGGGACTGCGGGGAGATAAAAAACAAATATATTTCGCCAATTTGAAACTGATTGAACTATTGTAGGGTAGGGTTAATATAAAGCCTGCATACACAAACTAATTATAGTTATATCGATTTCAGCAGGGAATGAAAACAGAAGGACATGGGTGCGCTTGCAGGTAACAAGTGCACTGTGCATCATATGCATGACATTTGCGTGCCATCAAAACAGCATGCGTCTGGCCATAATCACATTTGGACCACTTTTGCGCATGGAGAGATCAAAACCAAATATTGAATAAACTATACAGGTTACATCAAAACCACACGAAGGACAGGCTATCAATATTATTCTTAACCAGCTTTCATTATGATTCAGATCACAGTAAATTACAAATTGACTCTGAAGTGATTTGAAAAGGGTTGTCAAAATGTTTTATCTCTGATGTACTTACTCAGCTAATACAGATGTCAGTCAACTGACAATTTACCGGTTTATAAAACCCGAAGGAAGAGTTGGTACAATAGAAAGGGGTATCAATATGGATTTTCAGAGTGCACAACAATTTTCATGGGATAAAAACCATCCCAATTCATCACTATAGTTTGATCAGCTCCAAATTGGCAAAGTCTGCTTACAGTAGCGAATTAATACAAAAGGACGCGAACGTGCATAAAGACAGACTGCGCATTGTGCATCATAAGTGTGACACATGCATATATCCCAAACTAAGTGCAAGTGGCCATAATTGCACAGGTACGTCTGGATTACTTTTGCACGCGGAGATAAGAACCGGATATTTTTCGCAAATTTGGAACTGATTAAACTATATACCCTCATTTTTGCTACTTCCATACATTATTTGTCTGAATTTTACCTTGATTTCTCCTCGGTGACAGGAGCAGGTCCACTCCAGAACTCACTCTCTGATACATTAGTACTACTGCTGCTTGCACCTGTAACAATAACAAGTTCAAAGAACAATAAAAATAAAAATTACAGTATATTTTCCTGTTGTGTATTGATTATTTACATTCCTGTTTATTGTTTGTAAAATTTATGTTTTTTAAAATGTTATTGTTTAAAATCCTAGTCACTGTAAGCAGTTGAACCAAGCAAGATACCAGAGGTAATTTTTATCCTCCAAGGTCTTAAGAAGGATTTGAAGGTGTGGGTGTGTAAATGTGTGTAAATTCAAAAAACTGGGTGTTTAAAATTAAGGATTTTTGTATAAGGCTCATTCCATGAAGTTGGGGCATATTATGTGACATCCAAGTGAAATTTTCAAAATGGATATTTTCCAACTCTTTCTTCTTTTTTAGGTTCTACATTTACCAAAGTCCAATGTAGAACTTTTTATTTTAATGTAACATTTGGTGTAAAATAACCGCACATGTTCAACAGTTGGATGACATTTCCAAAAATCCTGATGCTACATGGACACCATTTCCCATTTCCATATCATTTTCTAATAAATTAGCTTAAGATGTGGGCCAAGTTTCTATACCTCAATTAACTAACTTGGAACCACAAATACATGAAAAGAAACCAGATTTGTCTAGGTTGAACATAACTTAACGAACAAGACATCGTAGATTAACTGTTTTATGTAAAAACTCATTGAAAAGTGACTCTTTATTTTGCAATTTGTATAATGAATTTAAATAAAGTACATATCAATATTTGTTTGATGTAAAGTACTCTATAAACCATGCACATTGATTACATTATAGTCATAAAGTAAGTATATGAAGTATTATTTACCTGTATAATGTTATAAAATGCACTACCGATGCTACATGGACACCGCGTCTTGTAACATTGTTAATAATAAGACTATTCATACTGTTCCAATTATTTAAGTGTGAATGGTTTGTCTACTTGTTCATCATATCAAGTAGATACACAGAGTGAATTGCTTGAAATTTATCTAAACACTGTTCATGTAAAATTTACCTTTTCTGTGTACTTAAGTATTACGATGCTACATGGACACCGTGCCCTAAAATATTTGGAACAGCTTGAACAGGTGCATCTTTTTCAGATCAATAGAGAGGATGTACTATGATGTTAACTTTTTATGTTATAAGCACACGATAAAATTAATATCATGGATTGTAAAACTACAAATTACACAAAAAGATAACCTGCCATGAAGCATAAAACATAATTACCTATGATACACATACACAATTTCTTACAATTACACAATAACAATACACCATTGATCAAAGAAACTTAAGATGTCCACTGAAACAAACTTCATGCAGTGTTGTTCTTAAAGTACCCTTTGTGATCTTAGTCTCTTTGCTCGTTTCTGATTGAATCATCCTCTATTATTGATAAAGATGATTGAAAAGTTTGATCACTTAAAAAGTCAGTTTGCAAACAAATAATTTAATTGCCATGATGGATTTCTTTGGAAAGGTACTAGTTTCTGAAAATGATGGGTTCCTTGTCTTCATCTCCATAAATTCCAGGACGATAGAACTGTCTTCTGAATTAATGTCAAGAACCTGCAAAGCAAAACAAAATAAACCCTATGGCTTAGTATCTTCATGGAACATTGTGTATTGATATTGGAGTAGATTATTTATTCATGTTGCACTTTTTGTGTTGCAGGAAAATATTTATATTAAAATCCTGCTGGAGTATTTTATTTATTATTCATTTAACATGAAAAAGAATAGCAAAGGATAGAGAACTTAAATGATTTACAATTATTTGTTTTATTTATAGTAAATAAAACTAAAATAAGGGAATGTTTATTGCGAATTCAGTGAAATGCTAATGGAAATGGTGTCCATGTAGCATTGTGTATTAATATATTTCATTAGATATACATCTCTCATAATATGCCTTTTTCTGTAAAGTGTAGTAAAATGTAGGCAATGTTTTGAATGTTTTGGGTGATGGATAATTTCGAATGGGGTAATTGTTTTAGTCTAATTAGGCCAATTTTATGAAATGCTACATGGACATGGTGTCCATGTAGCATCGTACTGGTAAGCTATATTATTAACATTAAAAGAGCAAAAACTAATTCATTATTAACTTCAAAGTTTATTAATGATGTGATTCTACAAAAAAATTACAATTTCAACGAACTATAACGATACCCAATGCAAAATATTGCCCATGCTATGCCCGATGCTGCATGGACGCCAAATTATTATGGCGTCCGTGACTCAAAATTAATATCATAACATGAAAAGAAATTCTGATTCAGTGTTTCCCTTTCAATAAAAATGCATTAATAAATACAGACATACAAGCAACATTAAGAAATAATTACAATCGCACTTACCATTCACAAAACTATCCAATGTTTACATTTTGATGCTACATAAAAGTCCCGATGCTACAACGGGACACCAGCGACTGAAACCTTGATAAAACTAGTCCACATGTGGCAAATTCCAAACAAACCTGATAGCTATTGACCTCTATCCTTACAAAAAGAAATATGGAATGTTTTATTTATCTCCAGGGGGGGATTCCCACAAATTGCATAGGATGTTTATAACGATGCTACATTTTATGGTTAGGACACCATGCACACGGCACGGTATACTTTTTCATGAATATATGGAATGGTCTTCATGAAATTTATTCTCATTTGCAATAGTTTTCAATTGATAAATGCTCTTAATTTTGGAATATAATTTTAAAATGTATGATAGAGAACTACCCCCATTCAGCAATGAAAACTCCCGATGCTACACGTGTATATTTTGTGGACACCGTGTGTAGCATCGGAAAGGCAATTTTCATGTTGCTTGGGTGAAAAATCAGTCCAGCGTGACGAGGTGTTTTGGTCAGTAAACTATGAATACATGTATCTTTTATTAATCAAATCGATTTCCAAGCAATTCTATGATAGTTTTGCTTACATAAAACTCATATTAATTGTTGTGTTTTCCATGTCACGTTTTTTAGCAAAAATGGTCTTGGACACCACCTCATTTTTATTTTATTTTTTCTTCAAGGAAGGGTCGATTTTTTTTTTTTTTTTCATGGCTCAATACTATAACCTAGTACTGTTTTTGGACACTAAAAAAATTTGATATACACATAGAGTAAAACAGTTTATAAGCTGCCTAAAGTACCAAATTCTGCTATTTTAACAAATGCCCCAACTTCATGGAATGAGCCATAATTAAAATATAGGCCATGTGGAAAAACACTTGGTGTGTAAAAACTGTGTATTTACAAATATGGGTGTGTAAAACACTTCCCACATGGCTGGCTGCCTAAGCCTGACCTTCTGCCTTGGTGCCAGAGAAATATGCTTGCTATTTTGCCACTTTTTGTCAGGCATTTGCGTAGGTGTCCTTTTCAAATTGCGTTAAAATGGCTGCCCATGAAGAAAAACACCTTCATATCAGAGCTGACAATATACCTGCACATAGTTTACCTCAATGTGTCACAACATGCTTTTGTGTGATAGTTTTCTGTCTATTTTATGAGCGATGCTCTCTTGAGACTGACCATGATGTGCAAATTAATGATGTTCACAAATGTTTGACCACAGGGCAATTGCTTGTAAGTAATCACAAATCAACCAATTGTGACTTTTCATTAATTTGTCAATCTATGTAAAAATATTAATTGGTCAGAGATTGCTTGACCATTAAAATGCTATTAATTAATTGCCCCAAAATACCTTCGCCGATAAGTGAATAGCTTTACTTATATTTAATTCATCAGATGTTGGGGAAGGTTGTCTATGGATCACTTTGTAAAATCAATCAATAGATGTGATAGTATATCAGGATATTTAGCTTCATATAAACTAAAACCAAAGAGATTTAAAAAGACAGATAGCTAAGTAAATATTTATGGATGGTATATAGAATACAAGACGTTCAAACCCGGCTGAACGTCCCTTTCTTATAACAATAGATTCTATACAGACCAACAATCATTTGTTGTCAGACAATGCACACACTTCCACTTCAACTACTCTCTAGCAAACCAATCATCAAGTCGTGGATTACCAATCGATCGATCGACTTGTCTGTATTATATTAGTAGAGCTGTCTCACACTTGACTCGTGCCACTATTAATAATGTGATGACGTCATTTCCAACTCAGGGGAGCTGGATTCTATAATGTCTGTGTTAGGGCCGTGGATTTCAAAGTCATTTGAAATGAAATCTTCAGTTAAATCATGGACTTATTCCATGGTTAAATCAATATTTTTGTATTTATCGCAAGCTTTATTTCATTTATTTTAGGAACAAAATAGGCTACATGTTCATTTGAGATAAAAAATAGTAAAATGCATAGAATTACGTGTAGGCCTACACAAAATTAACTAAACAAGAAATTATTAATTTGAAATCATTCCAAAGAAGTTGTAGGCACAAAACACATGTTCATTTGAGATTTAAAAAAAGGAGTATATATGCCATTCATAGAATTTCGTGTAAAAATAATTCCAACGCCAATGTTTTGAAGAACACTTTGCTTTACCGTATAAAAACATGCACCTCACGATAGTTAAATCGGAAATGTATAATTTCAGTGAAATAACAAAAAAAGAAAACACAATTTTCTTAATCAAAGCCATTTTTATGAATGAGACGTGTTGTACGTTTGGTTGGAACTTTACAGATTGTCATGGAATGTTCTGAATTTTCATGGGATTTAATGCAATTTCGCGCGTTTTTATTGAATGTTTATTTTCACAGAATCTAAAGGCAACTTCGCGGATTTTCATTGAATTATGTTCCATATTTTCACAGGATCTAAATGCAACTTCACGGGTTTTGCGATTTTGTTTATCTTATCTACAAACTCCGGGTAAACTCCCAAACTCCCGTTTTTTCCCTTGCGATATTGTCATGCCTGGACGCTGTTTACCTTTTTTTTAAACCAGATTATATTATTACTGTTGATAAATAGTTTTATTTAATAAAAAACAATTTAGAATAGAGGGCGGCTCGCTTTGACACTTAATCGGATCCTGCCATGCCTGATATAAACGGTGATGATTTATCGATCACGCTAGCATCAATATAACAATATAAACATTGCGTGTGCCAGTAGCACAAGTGATTGAGATTATAACGATTTCAGAGACGCCAGACAAAGGTGACAACAAATGATTGTTGGTCTGTATAGAATCTATTGTTATAAGAAAGGGACGTTCAGCCGGGTTTGAACGTCTTGTTATAGAATTGATCTACTACTGAGATGCTGATGATGATCACATGGATAAGCACTTTAACATACTTTGTACCTAATTCGGATAAGTCCACATGGAATAATATATTCATGCTGATTTCTATGTTAAAAATATACCTTTATTGCTACTTGTGCCTGACAGCCCTTCAGTGTCATCATCATCATCCGATGAGGAAGAACTTGAAGATGACGACTCTCCCGTGTTTGCGATGCTCATTATGCTTCAATGTTACAGTAAAACATACCTTTATTCCTACTTGTCCCTGGTGGCCCTTTAGTATTCCTACTTGTCCCTGGTGGCCCTTTAGTATTCCTACTTGTCCCTGGTGGCCCTTTAGTGTATTCGTCATCATCTTCTGATGAAGATGAACTTAAAAGATGATGACCCTCCCCTGTGTTTGCGATGCTTATTATGCTTCTATGTTACAGTAAAACATACCTTTATTCCTACTTGTCCCTGGTGGCCCTTCAGTGTCATCATCATCGTCATCCGATGAGGAAGAACTTGAAGATGACGACTCTCCCCTGTGTTTGCGATGCTTCTTATGTTTTCTGTGTTTGTGCTTTTGTTTGTGCTTCCGTTTCTTTCCTTTGTGGTGTTTAGAAGTGGAGGGTTCTTCTTTTCTTGGTTTGCGTTTCTGTGGCTGCTTGGTCACATCTTTGCGCTTGTGATGGTAGTTGAGCTTGTACGAGCATTCTGGACACAGTCCTGACAAATGATCAAAATTAAAACAAATCATCAATATGATGAATGCACTACTATTTAATATACTCATGTTGGTTTGTTGATTTGGTTGAATTGCACATCTATCAGACAATCAAATACAGCAATATTTTACATTTTGCAGACCTGTATTGAGCAGCTGGGGAGCGCAGTCACATTTTTTTCTCGGTCCCATACAGTCTGTTGGCACAGGGAGTTATATATCAAAATGTTCCTTGAATTGTCAGTAGAAAGGTCAATTTAACTTCCACATTGGCAACGATGTCCCCTATTTGGTTGTAGGGCAAGGCAGGTGTCATATTTGATTCCTTATTTCCATGTTTTTATTCGCCACTGTCATGATGTTTGCATTACCCTGCTGCGTTCATCCACCTTAACCCTAACCTTCCTGGCACTACAAACCACTACACTAGCTGCTGGTAGCGCATGCTTCCTCAGGGCTATCAAATGACATAGAAAAACTATTTCAAGCTGGTCAGAGCAGTCAGTTAGGTGTCATGTTAAATCCCCAGCGCTGGTGCAGACTGATCCCTCCCCCCAACCCCCCTCCCTCCTGATTCACAAAAACATGCACAGGGAGACAATGATGGAAAACTGATCTGGGTTCATGTGTTTTCCTTCATTATGTATCGATCGATATTCGTTATGTTATGATGCTTTAAATAAGTGATGTGAAATCAAATATACAGGATTGTACCAATACTTTTGTTTTCTGTTGGGGTGGGGGTTAAATTGAGATAAATCTTGTATACATACCCATCATGTACCAACTTATACAGAAAGTCAATATCACATAGGTAGGTTAAATTTGTTTCTTTTATCACATCTTTTGATAAACTGTAAAAAAAGCTTTCTGGTGTTCCAATTCAGATATATTGTCTATCATTTATTCGGCAATTATTATTACCTGTATTTTAGGACAAATGTTAATATCAATGCTGCTTGGGTTTAGAAACACGCACCGGCTTTAGTTTGTTAGATTGCTATGTCATTGGTAGAGCAGTTTTACTTAGATACAACAGTCACACCGATCAGAGGCCACCCAAAAACCACTCAATGAACATGTAGTTGCACCAAAGTTGTTGAGCAGATCAAATGCAAAGTCAGTCGATCAAAGACCACAATCATTGATTGAGCATTTATTAGGCTATATTAAAAAAAATCATTTGTCTCAAAGCTCCTGCGCGCGTTAGTTAATTGATGTGCGTTAGAAAAAAAATTATGAAAAAAAATGTATATATATATATTTCTTTTTTTCAAAAAAAAAAAAAATCCCAAAATTTCACAGATTTTTATTAATCACATCATTTTAAATACAAAAGTTCACTTTTACAAGGATTTCAATATTTTATATTTATAAAAAAAAATTTAAAAACTTTAAAAAAATCGCATTCCACATTAGGTTTTGAAAAACTGAAGAGCTTTGAGACAAAAGATTTTTTAATATAGCCTTATTCAGATAGATATATATTTAACCAATGAAAGAGACCCAACTTGTTACTCCCACTTTTAATAAATCGTTGTATTGCCGTGTATTTCTCACACAATCATCCAATTAAAAAGCACACAATCTATCACGGCAAAATTGCATACATGCAGGTATCAAACCCAATCTAATCTTCTGTTTCTAGTTGTCTGTTCCTCGATTTTGCCCATGTAGCTTTATGATGATGAATAGAATTGTTTGTCCCTCACGTAGACACACATATGCTGCTGATACTATTTCTGTCACACAATTCCAAAGTAATACAATAAATGAGGGTATTAAATAATAACAGCAGCATATGTGTGACTACAGACTGACTACGACTGAGAGAAGGTTTGAAAGTTTCACCACAAGTCATTTTTATGGCTAGCAATTCTTTTATCGTCGGTAATGTATGGTTTGTATCGTCTACATAACCAGCCCTCTCAGTTAAGGGGCTCAATTTACGATCATGATAGCAAAACGAGCCAAGCAAGTGGAGCGTCTTGTGGCGTGGGGTCTTACGAAATTTTAAGATTTGAAAGCATTGAGGGGCCATTTCCTATTTTGATACATAATGACACATTGTAAAAGCCCATGAAGTTGTAATTTATAGCACTATAATTTATTTTAAAAATGAACCACTCAATGAAACCAAAATCTGTAGCCCAATGAATTGTGATCCGGGAAATGTTAAAGTTTTAATGCATCATGAGGCCATTTCCGGTCTATTTTATACGGAAGATGGTGATTTGTTTCAGCTGAATTTTATCAATATAAATAATGAAACACAATTTACACAACTCAGTTTTTATTTTATGCCTGATGTATTATTTGCGAAAAATATCTTTTGAATAATTTAGATCAGCTTTGATGCCTTTCCATGTTCATGATTAAGTTTCAGCAATTTATTGCCTCAAAGACCACGTAGAATTTAAAATATTAACAAGAAATGGCCTCAGAGCCTCCATAATTCAAAATATTAATGTAAATAGCTTCAGATTCAATGAGCACCCATGGAACCCAATGACTTAGTATGCTACCCACAAATTTTCTCAGACAGCCAGCAGGGAGGTCACGCTGCGTGTCAGATTTTGTTATACACAAGAAAACAATGGAGTCTCAGTGACTGCAATATTTGCTAGAAATAGCTTCGGAAAATGGTCTATTTGGGCATCTCAAAAACTGAGAAACGTGTTAAAAATCATGTAGAATTTTAGAGGAGGGTCATTAACATCTGCAGATTGGTAAAATGTATAGTATTAAACACGTTTTGTGACCAAATTTATGTCGTAAAATGTTGGAAAATTCACGTTTTGAAAATCTGTGGTCTTCGAAATTACAGGAATCCTAACTCATTCTAAACCTCACCAAATCATGAAATGAACCCTCGTCTACAAAAAAAGTCCATGTACGTATTGCTCTATCTGCTTGGAGATAGCGAAGACCACGCAAACATCATAGCTTCATACAACGGAATGAAATCCGCCATAGAGATTACATAGTGAAAATCGTAGAGATTTGCACTGCAGTCCTCTGTGTAGGGAGCGTTGACAAAAGCAAGGTCCTTTGGCTATTGTGTTTGTGCATGTTTGTGACGACTGACCCCGTTTAACAATCTTCATAGCTTTCATATATAGGCTTAGGTGACCTAACCATTGACTGCAGACATGCATGATTCCTTGTCTTCTAAACATTTGCCACCATTTTGATTTTTGATATTGATTGTTTTTGTAACAAAACTACCCTTATTTATCAATTGGAGTCACTGTGACGGCGCCAAAACTTGACAGAAATTATGATCCATAATAGATTCCTTTGCCTGCCAACCAGCAAAATAAACTTGTTTTTTTCTTGACTGTTCATGTGTGACCTGCTTTCACGAAACCATGCAGTTGATTTTGAGTGACGACAGGAATTGATAACAAATATTGTCATGTTTGTTTATTTCTTTGTCTTGCTTACGTGATTGAATGCAATCAAGTCAGAGACGACCTCACACGGCTTTCAAAAAGTTGCACAGCCTGAACGTCTGTAGTTGACTTTAATCCAACTTGTGTGCGACTGATTGCCTCGATTTTGTCGAGTTGCTGTGGGCGTTTTGTATTTCATAGTCCATCGAGCAACTCTAAATCGCCACAATCTGCAACTGGCTAGTATGTATAATGAGCATAAGCCAATTGTGACAACACTGATTGAATAAATAATATTAACTAATTAATTCCTTTGATTTGTGAACATTTCAAAATTGGTATTCAAGTGAGATAATCAGTCAAAGTTGAACCCTTTTTAATTTGTTTAACCATTTCACGATCATGATTCCTAATAAAGGGCGCACATGTTCCACTTCATTGATCTCATTTAATATTCGGTATTTGGCATAAATCTTAAAATAAACTTACAAATAATGGGCCACATTCTCGTACGTATTTAAATGCAGTTTTAAGCTTAACACGTGTTAACGCAATTCTCGAAAATTTGTTTAACTTAAACACGCGTCTAACTCACTGAAAAGTTCATAAAATAATACATGTGCAACGTAAATAAAACAAGTGATGCAATAGACCGCATGCGCAATAGCGATTCAGGGTGGTAGTTATTGATCCCCTCAAGGCATTAGCCAGAGGGCCGTCTGGGCATCACATGGACGCCCTATCGCAAAAATGGATGCCCTAAAAATGCTAAAGCTGTCTGGGCATCACATGGACGCCCTATCGCGAAAATGGATGCCCTAAAAAATGCTAAAGCTGTCTGGGCATCACATGGACGCCCTATCGCAAAAATGGATGCCCTAAAATGCTAAAGCTGTCTGGGCATCACATGGACGCCCTATCGCGAAAATGGATGCCCTAAAAAATGCTAAAGCTGTCTGGGCATCACATGGACGCCCTATCGCGAAAATGGATGCCCTAAAAAATGCTAAAGCCATCCGTTAAGAAAATATTTTTGAATATTTGTTCACAATTTGAACCCCAAAAGGTGGGTATATTATACTATATGTCAAAAAACACTGTTTTGTGCGCAATATTTTAAATATGGACCAATTTTTATTTAAAATAATTCGGAGCTCACAGCTTCCGATGCGGTCAATTTACACAGGTACTGCTGCTCACTCCACTTTATTTTGGTCCCTGGACATCCAACTTTCAAATTACGATAACCTTTTTAGAAAGTCAATCTTATATTCCTGAAAGGTTAGCCACATCAGATTACGATAACATTTCTAGAAAGTAATCAAAAATTCCTAATTTTTTGAAAATGTTGGATCGGTTCATGGGATTGGTAAGTGAGTGGGATTTTTGCCAATCCCAATCCAGATCCGATCTAGCTATAATATCGGCCCGATCTAGAACTATCATTAATTTGGGTCACAATAAATTGAATACCTGTATACAGTGAATGCACAACCACTCTGGGGACGAGATTTGCGGAGTTTAAAATCAGGTTTTGTTAAACATGTCGCTTAAAAGATATTTAAACTCACATTTAATTTTTAGTTACACACGGTTTTAAGCTTAAAACTGTGATTAGTACAAGAATACGACCCAATGTAGCTGGCTTTGAAATGCCATTTATTTGATTATATTTTAATACCTTTCTCAATCTAAAGATATGTTTGATCAACCTTGAGCACTCAAAATCAGGCTGTGCTTAAATATGTGTTACTTTGATAAGGCCAAATTAAATTAATTGTTTGTCTCAAAGCTCCTCTCCTGTTGTAAAACTAATGCGGAATGCGGGTTTTTTTCAAGTTTTTTTTTTTTTTTTTAAATATAAAATATTGAAATCCTTGTAAAAGTGAACTTTTGTATTTGAGATGATGTGATCAATGAAAATCTGAAAAATCGGTGAAATTTTGGGATTTTGTTTTTTTTTTGGAAAAAAGAAGAAGAAAAAAAGAAGTTTTTTTCAGATTTTTGTTTTTCTAATGCGCATCAATAAACTAACGCGCGCGGGAGCTTTGAGACAAACAATTAATTTAATTTGGCCCTAATTAAACATTTGATATTTACATGATCTTCAATATAACTAAATTACCTTTCAGACACAGTTTGTTTCATTGAATTTGCCTTAGCCTATCCAAATATATGCTTGTTTAACCATGAGCAATCACAATGAGCAATCACAATCACAATCAAAGTTGTGTCAGATTTTTGAAACGATCGAATCATCCATGTGTATAATTGAAGAATTCTTCATAAAAAGAACACACATTTGACTTTTAATATTACTTAGAAAGATATAATCTATGAACAGGCGCCTACCATTATATATGATCCAAAGAATTGGCAGCTCACATTAACTTTAATCAAAACTTATATTTTGGGATAGGATAAAGCAAATACTACAAAACAAACAGTATTTGAAATCTAATTTGGTTATCAACCATGATAAAATTAGATAGAATTCTTCATAAAAAGAGCACACATTTGACTTTTAATATTTAACTTTAATCAAGTATATTTTGGGATAGGATAAAGCAAATGCGACAAAACAAACAGCATTTTAAAGCTAACTTGGTTATCTTTGGACATCAATTAGCAAATACTGAATATTAAATGAGCAAAAATGCTTTTACACAAGCATTTTTTTATTACAAATCTAATAAACGGCATTTGAAAGTCAACTAAATTATCTACGAGCTGATATAATGATTGATGCCAAATACTAAAAATTTAATGAAAGTAATGATACAATACTCTTGAAACCTTCTTAATGGGACACCCTATGTTGTGAATACCACTACTATAATCAAAACAAAGAATTCTCGATCAAATCGTATACGATTCCTAAAGTGTCCCATGCGACTGGGCGTATCGTGCGTGACCGCGTCAGTCGCGATGGCAAGGGCGCAGTAAAACCGGAAGATGTGACGTACTTGTAAACAAATATGTAATTGACCAATCATGACCCTAATCAACAAGACCACATGCTGCGTGATTGGACAATTATGCAAGTTCATGTTTCTTCATGTCACATTACGATCGCGCTGTGGTGTGGTTTTCAAGGGCTCATCACGCTGCATTCAAAATTTGGATGAACGCTGGCATGACTGGAATAAACGTTTTGATCGACAATTCTTTGTTTTGATTATAGCTCCCTGTTATGTATACACATCAATTAATTGCTCTCTGTACTTACTTAATTTAACTAATGCATTCTTCTTGTCACCATGTTCAACATAAGCAAAGTTAACCTCCCAACTTCTCAGTCCTTCTGGCTCATCATGACATCGTTTATTACCGCATGTAAATTGACCTTTGCCCTCAACAACTTCCTTCTCCACTCGCCAACGTAATGCAATCTAGGAAAATAAATACAAATTCAAATTAATTCCAGGTTTTTATTAGTCCAATCTAATTAAGCTATTTTGCCCTTTGCACGCAATTCTTTGCATCATATGGTAGGCGCCTGTAGCTGCCTGTTCATAGATTCAAATTAGTTCTGTAATAACATGCTAATTAGACACTATTCACATAATATTACTAACATTTGGTATGGTTAATAAGAGCTAGGGTGTTTGATCTTTCTGAATGTGTGAAAGTAGTCCCCAGACGTAGGCGGCATAATACTACTAACATTTGGTATGGTTAGAAAGAGGGGTGTTTGATCTTTCTGAATGTGTTAAAGTAGATGGGCTGTAGCGTCTTGTTAAAAAACTACCTTTTTACAACACACATTTTCTATTTATTTCAATTAAATATGGATGGGCTTTCACAATTCGATCGAGAAAACCCGTGCAAACCACTTCCTACCTTATTTTCTTTGTATCTGCTTAGGTCTGTTATGCAATATTCTTTGAAGAGTTTATCCCAGTATTTCTTGGCAAGTCTCTTGGCCCATGTTTCATTGGCATCGTCATCATCTGACCACAGAAATCGGTGATTCTCATGGATAACATCTATGTCCGTTTTATCATTTGCCCTATAGATTAAAAAAGAAATAGAATTTGATACAATCAAGGCATCCCTATTCCCCCCGATTGCTAAAAAATGCAAATCCTAAGTCCCTCTCCAAGCACCTGTGCCTCCGGGTTTTCGATGACGTAGTCAACCGGGCCTATATAGTGAGGGCAGAATATTGCGCGACCGAGTAGCTGAGGGCCGTGACTTGTGAGTGGGACATAGGGCTCGAGTCTGCAGGGCCCCGGATTGAATCCTGGCGATTTAGTTGGTGTTTTTTCCTTAAAAATTGTGATCCAGATTAAAAACCCTAAACCGGGGTTAGGGTTATGCGATCTTTTTCATGGCACGCCCTCTATCATTGAGTTATTCCTCTAAATGCAATTTCATTGGTATGTCAAAATTGTTTAGTCTTTTGGGGAAATATTTATTAAATATCAAGTTCTCTTTGACTCACAATGTTTATTTATTTAGTTTTCACTAAATCTAAAATCAACAACTGAAAGTATCTCACAGCCTTACACTACAATTTATGAAGGTGTAGGCCTACTTTTGGACAGCATGTACTATTATTATTAGTAGTGGGTGAACCTTTTAAGCTCCTCCACTGTGTCAAAAGCCTGTAAGTCAAAGTCAAAGAAAGCCAAATATGTAGGCTTACCTTCTTCTCACCTACTCTATACTCCATCCCACTATAGTTTTCAAGGTAAAGAGGTACATATATGACTTTCTTGGACTTCCAAAAGGCATTTAACACGGTGTGGAGGAGCTTAAAATGGGTAGAAATTTGGCGCAAATTCGTGAATCGCTTCGCGCAGGAACAAAGCAGGGCGAATTAAATCTGATCAAGTTTGATTCGCAAAAATAATAATAATAATAATAATTTCTTTTTTTCTAAGTCAAAATCAGGACATTAGATGACTCGTATTTGACCCTTAATAACCCACATAATACCCCTTGACCCACACCATTAGGGAGAGTAACTCCTAACCTAAGATCTTATACTAAATTATTTAATTCATTCTTATCAAAAGTATGATTTATTTCAAAATCAACAACATCTGAATTAAACGTCCTAGTTGGAGATGCAGGAAAATAAAAGTGCACAATACATACAGCTTGTCTTTCATTGTGACCCAGGAAATGGAAAATAGACATTAATCCCATAAACAAAAAATATTTTATTTTATCTATTATTATTTTTATTTTTTTTGGTGGGGGTGGGGGGGGGGGGGGGGGGGGAAGGTACCCAGGCTAGCTAACTGTATCTTGGCAAGTGGCAGGCAAATAAATGGCTTGATACTTGACTGTCTTTATACCTACAAAGTAAAAAATAATTACATTTTTCATTAACTCATCAATATGGCCAACCATTTTTTTATTCACCGGAGTTGTTGCGAGAATCAATTAATATGCGGTTTGCGTGAATCAATCATTTGCGCAAGACCTTATCTGCGTGAATCAAATTTAGACAATTTGATTCACGCACTGGGAGACGAATTTCTACCCCTGTAAAATGTACACCCAATAGTACACGTTGTCCAAAAGTATACCTTCATAACTTGATGATTGGTGATACTTACGTGGACCTTGTAAACAATTCTTTGGTTGCACCCGGGTAATACAAAAGATACTTATTGACAAGTTCTTTGTGTCTGCTATACTGGATAAATACTTGTTAAGGATTAATTAATATCTATAATAAACATTTTCATTAAAAAATATAATTGTTTGTCAAAGATCTTGGCAATGCTACTCAATGGCAAAGCATGAGAGGCACGAGGGTCATTGCGTTTATTGATATGATACATGTATGTATTAATAAATATTGTAAATGATAAAATTAGATCAAACTTTGCCCATCCATATAACCAAATCCATCGGAAACAATAGTTCCCTAACCAAATGATCAATCAATCCAGGTCTAAAACACACAAAATTATGATTTCACAATATCTGTCAAGAATTTAGGCTATTTTCAAACATGTATAATTTCTGCATGAAATGTTTTTACATGTAAAATCACTTGCTTTGACATCAGGTTATGATCATGTTTGTATCTACCATCTGTCAGTCCCCAGCATAGCAATTTGGCATGTGTGAAAATATATATTAGTATCAACATATGGTAATATAGTCACCAATCACAACAAAGCGCACAACAATAATACCTCTCCACCTCATCTCCAGTCACAGATTTACTTTGAAATTGGTCAACCAGCAATGATTTTTGTAATGGGACAATTGCATGTATACTGTTACAAAAACCAGTGATTGCTTCTCATTGCTGCAATAGGGTTATCATTTGTCATCTAATACTAATAGAGTCGTTCATCAACGCAATACTTTGTCTTAATTATTCCTGATCTGTATCAGCGGAACGCAAAATCTTTTACCATGTTGAATTACTCAGTAAAACAATTGATGTTCAGCCTCTCAGCACTTATCCTGTGTGTTATCTTACTAAGTGAACACCAACGTCAGTCACATGGAGTTAATGCAGAGCTATTATTTACACCTCTGTGGCACAGCGAGTTAAACAACTTTGAGTTTTGTCACTTTATTTCACGTAATGAATCCGGACAAACTCCTTTCACCTTGAATGGTCATCCATCATTACTTTGCAGTCTGCAGGTGGTGGCAACTAATGACTCGGCAACACTGATTCAAATCACACAAAATCACTCTGAAACTGACGTATTTTACATCGAGAGACAAAGTACTGAATGTGCTAACAAAATTGTTTTGATTGATGGCAATGATGGACCATGCAGTGCAGTGGTGTTTGAAAACCAATTCCAGTTAAATCTTCAAGGTAATGTCACCCTCTTGATCAGTGATATACATTCTCCATCTCCCCAAAATGATCAGCCAAGATGTGCAGGCATTGATGAAGATATCACAGCCTCAATTGTAAGTCAGACAAAGCCATTTTGCCACAAGAAAGAATATACCGATGTGTACACCTGTTCACACACGGATGACATTGGCAGATGTCATTTCAGATCTTTTCCTTCAGATTGTAATGCCACCCTCGGCTACAGAGAGGTAACCTTTCAGTGTTTTGATTTTCACCAAAACAAGAAATCACTTATTTACTATCCACGCAATATGACATGGGTTTATTATGACGATAACAATATCATTAGTTGTGATGTAAACACATTTCAAGATTTACCCAATTTGATAAGTATACGTCTAGAGTACAACTATTTAACCGAAGTGAATCCTGGATTGTGTGATGGCCTAAACAAATTACTATGGATTGATTTAACATCAAATGAGCTGATGAATATAGACTCTAATTTGTTTCAAAATTTACCTGTTCTTTGGGGCATAAGTATAGCTAAAAACCAATTGACCACCTTGCAAACTGAATTATTTTTGAATTTAAATGTTTTGGAGCGTCTTAGGCTTCAATACAACCGATTGGAAGTATTACACAGCGATATATTTAGGGACCTCCACAATTTGACTCATCTAGATCTCATGCACAATCGGTTAGTTACCCTGCCAGCAAATATATTTCATGAGTTACGTAACTTGAATGTATTGTACATGCAGAACAACAACATAATACATTTAGATTCCCATATATTTCAAAATCTTGTTAAACTACAAGTCCTGTCACTAGCATATAATGAATTAGCGTATGTAGACATACGGTTGTTTGAGAATATGAATGCTCTAACATTTCTAGATTTGTCAGACAACATGTTGCACAACATACCACAAATTAGTCATCTTTATCAATTGGACCATCTCAATTTAGAAGGAAATTTGTTGCAAAAAGCAAACTTAGATGATTTCTCTGGTCTCCATCAACCAGCCGAGATATTTGTAAGCCAACCAGAGATTTGTCTTTGTTACATACCTTCTGATGTTAACTGCAGCTCAAGTATCTCTCGATCACCTTATCTTACGTGTGATAGATTATTATCTGATAGGGTTTTGGTAGTATTCATGTGGCTTATTGCCTTGAGTGCAATTAGTGGAAACATCTTTGTATTATGGTGGAGAAACACACATGCAACCAAACACACAGTCCAATCAAAACTTCTCCTTAATCTGGCTATGTCTGATTTACTAATGGGCATTTATATGAGTATCATTGCATCTGCGGATATTCACTTTGGGGAAAACTTCCCCCTGCAAGCTGAATCATGGAGGACTGGCATTACCTGTAGAATTGCTGGAGTGCTATCGATACTGTCAAGTGAAGCGTCGGTATTCTTTGTGACTCTGATAAGCATAGACAGATTCCTCAGCATTAAGTATCCTTACACATCTTACAATTTAGGTAAGATATCTACAAATGTGGCAGTGGTAATGGTATGGATTTTCACTGGATTACTTGGTGTGGTTCCAGCTATCTTAAGTGGACAAAACACAGATTTTTATGATAACTCTCATGTCTGTATTGGAATCCCACTGGCCCTGGTGACATCTTATTCCACGCATAGTGTGGAAAAGACATTAGGTCGACTTAGTAATGCACATGCTTATGATTTTCAGAAGACATTCACCCACACAAAGCATCTAGGAGGTGAACCTGGAATGTATTTTGCTACTGCAGTTTTCATTGGACTTAATTCCCTGTGCTATCTGATCATCTTAGTGTGTTACATCGAAGTACTGAGAGCTGTTTACAAAGCATCAAAACAAAATGGCCTTAACCAGGAAATGAAAGAGCAACTCAGCCTGACTGCAAGAGTTACAGCTATCGTGGGTACAGATTTCCTATGTTGGTGTCCTATTATCATTCTTGGGATTTGTGTACAGACAGAAATAATAACATTGCCCCCATCAGTGTTTGCATGGTCTGTGACATTCATTTTACCCCTCAACTCGGCCATTAATCCATACTTGTATACGATCACAGATCTTGTTAATTGGCACCGTAAGCAAAATCCCCAGCCTGATAATAGTGTTGTAACACATGAAATAGAAGAGGGTCTGAAGGATTGTGAATCCCAAGAGATAACACTTCATGTGTTAGGGGATAAAGTATCTGCGGAATATATTCCCAATATGAATAGAAACAACGCAATATGAAAAAATAAAAATTCCATTGAAATGGAATGGGGGCAGGCGATCCAAAAGAAAGAAGCATGTTTTGTAACCATTTTCTGAAGCATCTGTTGCAAACCAAAATACCAGGAAATGGTGTACCGTATGTATTTTCCATAATTCAAACCAAAACACCCCAGTCTAAAATAGTACAGGGGGGGGGGAGGGGAGGGGGGGTATCGTCTGAAGAACAATCTAGGTATATGACATTGTACTTGGTCTGAAACGTTTGGTCCAGGAATTGCTATAATACTAATTAAAATGGCATTCCGCGATCATGGTTATCCATATTGACATTTCAATAAATCAACCCAGGAATTATTATTATATATTATATAACCCGAAACTCAAATATCCACAACTAACCCCTTATTATATTAGACAATCCCCCAACAATTGGGAGATTTCTCCTTAACCCTAACTCTACCCCCACTTTTTTCAGAATTTTTTCTTCAACGCGGAAAATTGACCAAAATATCCCCCCGATCCCCCCGGGATTTGATCCAGGGACCTCTCGCACCAGAGGCGAGGGATTCCACACTTCACAACGGGTGTCAAGCACAGTCTGGGCAGTGTATTGCCCAGACTGTATGGAGTGGGTCCATTTTTTCATCAAAAAACTTCCACGCCGGGTGGTACCAACGTGCCCAGTCGTGGTATTTTGGGGTATATGGTAGTGTTAGGGTTAATAGTCAAACCATGGAGGTGTAGTTGACACCTCCCTGGTCAAACCATCTGTGATCAAATAAGATAAGCTATTATGTCTCTCTGTGGGGAGTCTAATAAACATCTCTCTAAATGAATCATCAACTTCTATGCATCAACTAAACAAATATAGCTTTGAGCACAGACTGCGGGTACTGTTAAAATAAACTGCATAGGTGCATGTAATTTACAAAGACTACAAACATGTCTAGAAAGACCTAAATGTGTAAGTTTTTGCAATCCCATGCTATAGGGTGGCTTCGCCCCCAATAATCATAATTAGATTCAAGCCATTAACATTAAGTACGGAAATTGGTACTGTTGTAATATGGATAACGTGTGTTGATTGTATTTTGTGCTATTAAGTATCCAAGAACAACATAATGTATAGAAATGATGATGGATTTTAAAACTGTATTATTGTGTTACACATTGATATTTACACAAAAATATAGGTGGTTTAATGGGACTTTGTACAAAACCTTGAGGGATGCAGGATTTAAGAGTTTAGGTATCTTTTTGGGAAGCACGTAATTATAAGTACCTCTTATAGTGTCATTACCAGTAATACCGTGGCATTGCAAGAACCATAATGATTAATGACTGGTTACCTAGTGATAGTGGAACTAAAAAGGTTTCATCCACAAGGGCCTTGCAGTAGTATTAGTCAAAATGTGTATTCATGAGTGCTATATTTCAAAGTTAACTCACCATCTAATCATCATGTGTATATTGGAGTATATATTGGTAATGCGATGTGCTAATGTTACGTAATATGTATGTTTCTGAGGGAAGTGTCCATGAGTTGGGTATTCGGCATCATTATTAATAGTGTAAACTTATACAAGAGCATTTTGAAGGTTTAATTCAACTTAAGTTGTTCATTAGATGTGTCTTGATGTTTTAATGTAGTTAAAATGTTAAGATGCATTATTTAATATTGACTATGTTATGATTGCAATTTTTTTATTTGATATTTTAATAGAGCTTGCTGAGCTCCACAATAATCTGAAATTTGAAGATTGATCGGAGGTACGGTTTTCTAGAGCTATGACAATTTTATGGTCAAAAAACCATTTAAGTCATTTTTAATTCTTTTGTTTTGTATTGTTTTTCAGCCAACAGAGGACAGTCTATTTTCTTTTGTTTTATATTGTTTTTTGACTCCCTAGGTAACATTTCTATACAAATTTAGTTTTTTGTTTTTGCTCTAATTTTTTATTGAAAACTCCATTAGATTCCCTCAGCACAGGAATTAAGGAGAGTTGTATAGCCAACATAATATACACCAAGTGGCATTACATTTAGTAATGTGCATGAACTTGAAAACATTAATTAAGTGCATTAATTAGCCTAATTTTTTTAATTTAGATAATTAAGTATAATTAATTATGCAGATGTCTTATAGCCTCCCGCAGCACAGGAAAATTTCTAAAAACTATAATTAACAAGCTCCCAAAATTTCAGCTCTGTAATATTTATACTTTTAAAAATTATTTAAACATTTTTGCATATATTAATTTTTCTTTGTATTTTGCTAGGGGGTCAAAAAAAACACTAAGAAACAAAAGAAATGAACGCTTCAATTTTGCTTCATTTTTGACAATAAAATTGTCATATCTAGAAAACCGTACTTCCGATCAATCTCAAATTTCAGATTATTGTGGAGCTCAGCAAACTCTATTAAAATATCAAATAAAAAATTAGCCATAGGAACAACCTTAAGGAATCAAACAGTCTGGTGATGTAATGAGCATTCAGATAAACCATAAATAGGACATGTTATTATGATGTGGGTCGCTCATGATTTTACACATGAATACCGCACAAGTAGTGATTCTGTGAAAAAAGTTGAAATTCACTACTAATATATACATGTAATTAGTTTTTGGTTACATTTGGTTAAATGTTAGAGCTACCAATTTTGGATGGTTTTTGTTCAGTGCAAGATTTGTTACAGATCATGTATATATCTTTTCTTTAACATTTTTGTGCTTTCAAATGCTGTCTGTTTTTGTTTGATTCACTGTATTGTTGAGTTCTTGTTTGTTAATTGCGCCTTGAATTAGAAGATCTTGTTTCTAGATAAATGGCGTATTATAAATCAGGGGTGTGAGAGGCCACAAATAAAAAAAGAGGAAAACAGACAAAAAAGAGGAAAAACAGAGTAAAATTAGGGTAAAAATGCCAAATATGGGCTGAAATCAAAAGAAAAGGCTGACATTTTGGCACAAGAAAAATTTAAAAAAAGAGGAAATCAGCTGAAAAGAAGAACTCTCACACCCCTGATAAATGCTTATTTGTGTACTGACGCGGCAAAATGGTGCAGTTGTCAGTAAAAATACATACTTGAGGCAAGGCAAATTTTTGTTGTTGTAATGTTGTCCTCAACCGCCCGCTCGGCAGATTTAGGGCCGCTCCGATTTTTTTTTTCCCAGATATTTTTTCCAGATTTTTTTGTTAACAGTTTAAATGGCATTGAATATTAAATTAAGTGTTTTAAATACCATGTATGTGCGACTCTTGGAGTGATTACAACTTCTTGTTGGCTGAACTTTGAGCTTCCGCTGGTATAGGAAAATCAACAACAACAACAACAACAACAACAACAAATCCGCCCGCCGCACAGTGTTCGAAATAGAGGGGTTTTACATGCACAAATGCATGTAACTTTGGCTCTGTGCATGTAAACATTTGCCTGTGTGCATGTAAAATTGTGATATTCAGCCATTTTTAAGGGGAAAATATCCATTTTTCTAGAAAATATTGCTGTTGTGCTGGTAACTTTTATTTTCTAATTCGGACACTGCCGCCGCACGCCCCTCCTCTCTGAAAGCTGTGGAGGACAACATTACTATTTTTTTGGCCTAAGGATGAAATAAGGGATGGAAAAACAAAGAAAATAAAGATAATTTACAGTAATTTGTCTTCATAAAATAAAATACATGTACTACTAGTATTCTTCATAAAATAAAATACATGTACTACTAGTATCCAATCTTAACCATCAAGGCATCATTTTGAAGCATTCACAAAGCCCCTTTTGTTGATATTAAGATCTCAACTTTTCCTTTGGGAGACAACTGCATCCTTTTGCTGCCGCTGTACACATTTATTATTATTATTATTTATTATAATATCCACATAATGGTATCTCCCAATTAAAAATCAATATTTGTGTTGTACAGAATAAAATATATTGGAATGCTTACAGATTAATTCTTGCTATGTATGAAATTAAATTGCTCCAAGTGTGCTATTATAAAATTAATTTCATAAATCACCTGATTCAGGACATCTCCATTTTGACATGCCCTGTAAATTGATTATCGACAGATTTGTAACAAAACCAGAGTTTAATACCACATTGAATGTATACTACATTTCTATAGATGCTTTACACATGTATGCGGGTCACCTTATTTTCAAATGTTTAGGTGATTTGGGCCATTTTCTGGTAAGAATTAAACAAACTGTCCATGAGTTGGGTATGGGGTATCATTTGTATAATGTCTGTGACTTAGGTTATAGAAGGATATTTTGAAGCCAGGTGGGTGCGTAATATGAGAGTTGAGGTTGAGTGGGTATTGGAGAGTCATTTTGTAGCGTTGTTACATGTGTTCATTCCACACAACAGATCTATCTTGATGTGTTGAATGTAATTAAATGTTTAAAATGTATTATGTTATAATTGTAAATTTGATGAAATTGTGTTTCAGTAAATCATTGATGTAGCAAATTAAAAAATATATATAAATACAATGTACACTACACTAAATATTTATGGAATTAAAGAATCAAACAGTCTGGTGGTGATATGAGCTTTCAGATAAACCATAGATAGGACATGTTATCTTTATGTGCAAATGCTGGGTAGAAAGATATTACGCATGAATACGGAACAAGTACCGTAAAACGGGGTGAATAGGGACATGGGGGTGAATAGGGACAAAAATGGGAAAGTTTTTGAAATGTCAATTTTTTGTATTTGATGTATGCTATTTATTTTATTTTTTCCAAATGTTTAAAGAGCAATATAATAGTGTTCAGGAAATGGTTCAGTTGATGTGGAAGAACAAATGCGGAGCCCAGGGTATCGAAAATAGAGGTGTCCGAAAAAACACTAAAAAATTGATGTGGTCAAAACTTTCCTGCTCCTAAATGCATAATTTGAGCAAATGAGCTGGAAATGCACCAGGACCTAGCTTTTAAGGTTCTTCAACATACTCTTTGACATTGGTAAGAAATTCTGAAAGGATTTCACATTTTAAGTTTTTTTGCATTTTTTCCGTAAAATTTGTAAAATCTGGGGTCAATAGGGACAACAACGTTTTTAATGAAAATATTATATCCAATCCATATATTTGATTTTTTGAAAGAGCAGTTTAAAGGCTTATTATGTGGACATAATATCATCTCAAAAGGTTGACTCATTTGGGTACAAGAAAAAAATTATGGTCTGGATAAGTGTATATATGTCCCTATTGACCCAGTTCTATGAACGCTTGATTGAAAGCTTCAAATTTGAGCTGTTATTTTGCCATTGTTGACCAGAAATGTTCATATTTCTTGTTAAAACTGATACTATGACTTTAATATGTCATAAACCAACTCCAAAAGTGTGCCAGATATAATACTTCATGCTAATATTCCAAGAGATGAGGGTGCTATTTTGTTCACTAGTATTTTTCACATTTAATGACACATAATATTTATCTCCATATTTGTAGAATAGATGAACATTTGATACTGAATTGTTACATATCAATTAGAATATAAAACTCAATTCAAAGAATAACATAATGTTATGATCTTCAAGCACCTAAATAACTCTTTACTTAAATCAGTCAAGTGTTTATTTCCTTGTTAACTGACACGTCTAAGAAATATTGTTAAAAAATAATTTTGAATAGTTATAATGGTAAAAACTAATTAAAAGTGATTGTTTTGGTTTTTCAAAACTCACTCATTATCCATATTCACCCATATGTAGAATAAAACTCTTCAAATCTAGTGATTTCCCTACCCAGAATAATGCTGTCCCTATTGACCCCGACGTTGGGGTGAATAGGGACACCGACCTTTGTGAGAACAAAATATATACCCATCACATATTTTTAATTATTTATAGTGGCAGTTCAAAGACATTATAGGTGGACATAATATGTGCTAAAAAGTTTGGCTCATGAGGCTACATTGAAAAATCTACAATCTAGAGAGTGCTGAAACTGTCCCTATTCACCCCGTTTTACGGTAACTTATAGTGGTTTTATGGGAAAAGGTGTTTAAAATGTAGATATCCACATAATGGTATCAATATTTGTATTGTGTTGAATAAAATATATTGGAATGCTTTAAAAATCAGTTCTTGCTATGTGTGAAATTCAATGGCTCTGAGTATGCTTTTATGAAATTGAGTTAATAAATCACCTGATATCAGAACATCTACTTGCCCGGTAAATGGGTTGTCAGCACTATAGTCGCCTTCACAATGCTTGGCCGATTGGCATACACATGTGTAATTTTACAAAGTTAGTGGGCAGGATAAGGGGCAAGCATTCGCACCTAGCATCTGTCATGCAACAGTGTAGTCGTCTCATGGCATGTATCAGACCCTCAAATCGGTTAGTCAAATGTAATAAACACATTTACGGCTATTGGAAACATGTGAAGTGGCAACAAGTGATGTATTGCGCTCTAGCGTCGTGTGAGCCGAATACGGCAAGAGGACAGGGAATCTGTGTAGCGAATTATTGTAAATCAACTTTTTTGGCCTGCCAAGTATTTAATAGCTGGAAAGCTGTATAGGATACCATTGTTTTACACTACTTTTATGTAAGTATACCTTCTATTTTTAATTTTTTTATATTTTTCTAAATCCTCTGAATCTTGTTGTAAATCAACTTAAACAAGGGGACACCGTTGGCTTCCGACTGCGTCCTTCAAGAATTTTAACTGAGTTGAACGTCTTGTTCTTCCTAATAATGCTTTGTATGGTGGAATCTGGCACTTGGAGTTGCTTCGAAATAGCTTTGTAGCCTCCCCTATTTGTAAGCATTCACAATATGCACACACAAAGGTCCTCACTTAGTTCTTTGGTCTTCTTCACCCCGGGGGTGGGGGGGGGGGGGGGGGGGGTGTACTCACATATGTAAGGCATACGGGGACGTGCTGCTCCAGTGGGTCGTTTTTTCATGAGACATCCTTAGCCATGGGTAGACTTTTCAACTGAAAAATCCTTAGACATGGGTCCTGTTTTTCTATTTTCGCGAAAATTTGCCAAAATTAGGTCTATTTTCCCGAAAATTTGGTCTAAAATGAAGCAAAACCCCTAAAAATCACCCTTAGAAATGGGTAGGGGTTTTGAATCTCCAGCGGCACACCCCCGACCAAACCAAATCCGAGTTAAAAAAGGAACAGTTTCAATAGATAAAGTCCGTAGGAACCCTAAAGTGTAATGATTTATGGGAAAACGATTGAATAATGATGCGTTAAAATTTGGTTGAAGCAAGTTATGTGGAGAGTGATGCTGCTCATTTCGATGTGATTTACATCAAATTTACCAAATCGTGAAATTTTACATGATAGAAGGCAAATTAAGGTGAACGGTTTCAGATGGTATTTAGTATGTATGCCTTATACAGGAGCAAGCGAGACAGATATAGCACACGTTTTCTACAAAATTTCAATAGAGACGATCATCCCTACTTTTCACCATCTCTGATATACCCTCAAATTATTGTATAAGTTCATCAGGTTTGTTGAGGTAAATAATTGGATTAAACATTATGTTTATCAAAACCAGTAATTGAGGTGAATAAATATAAATATTTACTCACCAGCTAACGTTTCTTCTGACTAGTTCAGAGGGGACCTACATGTTGAGCAATCTCTACAATCCGCTGTTGAAGAAAGAGTCAGGCAACTCTGATTCCCGCGTATCTGGCAACACCAGTTCCTGCGGTTCCAACAGTGGATCACAACTCTGATGAAATCTGACTGAACTAGTCAGAAGAAACGTTAGCTGGTGAGTAAATATTTATATTTATTCACCTCAATTACTGGTTTTGATAAACATAATGTTTAATCCAATTATCTGATATACCCTGGTTGTTTGTCCCTAACTGTAGTCACACAGATGCTGCTGATACTATTTCTGTCACTCAAATCCAAGAATATAATAAATGAGGGTACAAAATAATATCAGCAACATATGTGTGACTACAGGCGGATGGATAATTGAGAGAGGGTTTCACTCAATTCCAACGAATACAATAAACGTTTAAAATAAAGGTATATAACTAATAATAATATCAGCAGCAACACCAAATAGGGGAAGATCCCCCGTGAATCATACAGTAGTTTCATTTTCAGTAGTCATGGCCATGTGTATTATCCAATTAGTCAACGATGTATGACGATGGGGTGCGTCATTTAAGACAGTCATGGTCCGTCAGAATCATCCAATAGTGCGTCACAAAATTGACCGAGGGTCCGTATATTGTATGACAAAGGTTCGTCACTTTTGTGACACAGGAGGGTGCGTTGTAGTACGTGAGAAAGTGACGCACCTAGGTAAAGTGACGCACCATTTCCGGGGGTCGTATAGTGCGTCTTACAACTGATAGGTGTATTAGGTTATAGAAGCATATTTTGAAGGTTTAATAAAGCCAGGTGGATCTGGAATGTGGGAGTTGAGGTTGAGTGGGTATTAGAGAGAAAACAATTGAATAATAGCGCATTGAAATTTGGTTGAAGCAAGTTATGTGGAGTGGTGAGTGATGCTGCTAATTTCGATGCGATGTACATCGAAATTACTAAATTGTGAACTTTTACAGGACAGAAGGCGAATTAAGGTAAACGTTTTCAGATGGTAGTTACTTTAGTATGTATGACTAATAATATCAGCAGCATGTGCGACAATCGGAGAAATGACTGAGAGAAAACACCTACAGTTAGATTTTGCAGACCTCTTCAAGTTTGCATTAGCTAATGTATTTATATCGATCCACCTGCAGAAAATGGCCTAGAAACAATTTGAAAGGATGCAGGTATTTGCGCAATAATTAAGGTTAATTAATTAATTCATGTATTTCGGCTGTTAGAGGCTTTCAACAAAAGACTTTGTATACATAATAGCTTGTTCGTCTGGTAGCCATGTAAGCACAGTCCCTGTAGCCTAGTGGAGTAACCAATCGCCGCGATAGCGAGAGGGACCGGGTTCGAGGCTGTGTATTTTTAAGGTCTTTGTTAATTTAATTCTCGCCAGTTTGTCCGAGTCTATATATCATTTATAATTAAGAAAGGTCAGGATAGATTGCGCAATAATAACAAACAGGCTAGATTTCTTTTAACAAAGTCATATATCTGCAAAATGACTCAATATTCTAGCAATAATGACAACTTCAAAAACCATTACATAAAATACAAAAAAGCCCAGTATTTTAGACAAATGAGGGCGCTTCACTTGTATGACTGAGTGTACCTTTAAATATCTCAAATATCTCATGGTTTTGTTTCTTGGATGTCTACAATATTTTGAATTCTTGGTGTTCTGAGGGCTGATGAGGGCATGGCCATTGAATTCTTAGGTGCGCTCCTAGGTCATTTACGCTATATAGTTATAATATCAGAAAACATGGGAGGATTTTTAATTTACAGAGATATATGCCACTGGGTGCCATGGTTTCAAAATTTCCTGAAATGCCTGAAAATTCCAATTTGAATATATTTTTCACAGACATCATTTTTACTATACTTTTGTACAGACAAAATTTCCTGAAATCAGGAAATTTCAAGAAAAGTGGCATCTCTGAATTTAGGTGGACGGATGAGGAAGTGGGTAGGCTACTTCTGTCAGCATTAATATTTACTGAGTTATAACTAAACACAACACCAAAAGTAAGTCCCCCTCTCAAAATCTCGTCATAACATCGTAAGGTAACAATATTTACAAATAAAACTTAGTTAGAAATAATCCTATGACTGTTTCCTAAGTGGTGTTTGAAAATCAAAGATGCCCATGACTTCATGGCTGAATGAGCTCAAATGAAAGACAAAAACTGCCCTTCTCAAAAGTCACAAAAGTTTATGAATTAATGAGCTCAAATGAAAGACAAAAACTGCCCTTCTCAAAAGTCACAAAAGTTTATGAATTGCTTGTTACTAATGGAAAAACACCTGTGGCTGAGCGAATATTACTGTAATAAAGTTTTCCGATGTACTTGCGAGGAAAACTAATTTGCTGCCCGGGAGTTGAGCACCCCTATGCTAAATTGTTGGCGTCGCATATTCGCTGGGTCTGAGCGGCTTCCGGTTTTTCTCGCGACCTTTTTTCCTATAATTCCGTGCGGCATCCGGTTTTTCCCCGCGCTTTTTGATTGTGTTCTTGGTTACCAAGCAAGCGATCATATCATTCGCATTTGGTTGCAGCCGTGGCAGGTTCTAAACGAGAGCATCAATGATGCAGAAGCTCAGCTAGCGACAAACTATAAATTTCATGTATCCATTAGCAGGGGTCGCATTCTGACACGTCTGCGCGTCCTAGACCTCTCACTTTCTTATAGTGACGCGTCAGATCTCTAATTGGAAAGACTGCGGGTCCCGATCAAAATTGAAGGGACCCCTTAAATTTGACGATGTATGGAAATGGAAACCTTAAGAAATTCTGTAAATTACATATCCATCCTTTGCTCACAATATAAATTCATTAAAACTGTCTGTAAAAATGTAAAATTTTCAAATACCCAAACTTCAGGACCCCTCAATTTTGTTGGGGACCCCTTAAATTTGTTTTTTGAAGTCCTACAGGGTCCTGTAAAAAGTCATGAGACCTATTACATTTTTGATCCAGCGCTATCCCTGTCCATTAGTGACAAGCTGTCAATTTCATGTATTGGATAGATTAGGTTCATAATGTATTGGTTGAGCTATGAGGTGTTTTCTTTAAAAATATTTTTAAAACTCAGTAAATCACCCAATTTTATCATTATAAAGTTTTGGATCCAATGTCATTCACACTTGAACAGCTCAAAACATAATAATGTATGCACAAAAATTATCATTTTTTATATGTTTACCGCTTATTTTACAACTTGACCTCAGATGACATTTGACCATAAAAGGTGACCTTAATAGGTGACCTTTGACATATGAATGTTTAAATAAATAATTAGACACAAAAAACAATGTAAATAAACCTCAAATACATCATTTTAGGACTCTGATGAGCTTTTACATTGCCTCTAGATTTTTATTATTTTATTTTAAAATCACTGCATTGGCTTCCAATACGCCAAAGGATCATCTTTAAATTACTTCTGTGTGTTTATAAATGTCTTCATAACCAAGGACCAATCTACTTGTCAAATTGTTTATCATTATATGTTCCAAAGAGACAACTCCGATCTTCTAATGACTATCTACGTCTTCAATACCCTATCACTAGAGTTCTAGCTGGTGATAGAACTTTCACAGTTTGTGCGTCAAAAGAGTGGAATAAGCTACCTATCTGTATTAGACAATCATCATCTACAAATGTGTTCAAAAAAGCTCTTAAAACTCATTTGTTCCCTTAAACAGTTTTTCTGTTTATATTTTGTTTCTAATCTATTTTGTAATTACTATAATATATTGTACGTACTATGCTCAAGTTACACTCACATTTTGTAGTTTAAGTTGTAATTTTAAGGTTTTATCTTGTAAGCGCTCTGAGCCTTTTGGAAATGGCGCAATTAATGCTTTCTGTATTGTATTGTATTGTATTTATGCTTTCTTTATTGAGGGTAATATGCTTCAGTGACTTGCACTGCTTTCCAAGCAGGCCCTCATTTCGATACATCATAAGTACATACAAACAAAAGATTTTATAGTCTGTTATATCCAGTACCCACTGGCATGACTGGCTTGGTAAATTAAATTATGCCTACCTACACTGGCGAATTCTGCAACTTTTCAGCATTTTACTCAGAACTTTCAATGGATATTTCAACTTAATGTGCACTTTTTAATTCTGCCGATCCCCAAGGATAGTTTAGGGGGCAATGTCTTGCTACACGTCCCGTAACTCAAGTGCGCATGCTCAAACCAATTAAAATATGTTGTAGCTATACACGATTTATTCTTTATCGTTTAGTAAGTGTACATACTTCAATCTCATTGGTTAACACGTATGAAATCTGATCCATATCGTGTAAACAACAAGTCAAACCACACGATATATTCCCATATCGTCGATTAACTGCGTTACCAGATGGTGCAAAATGATATTACGTGTAAAGCGATTGCTTTGCGTCTGTGGAAGAGTTGCTTAAAATACGAATAAAATGGCGGATGATTTAAATGCAACCGAGTCGATTTCTGTTACATTCTGAGGCCGAAATATACCGCAAAAAGGTCTAACCCACGCCATAAAATAAATGATCTGCATATAACCTAACCAGACATGTTTTGTGCCATATCACATTCGGCATGCGGCCTCATGTGATATGACATGCCAAACCATAGGTATTTTTCCGTATTGTGTGAACATGCAGGGGATAACTAATAGTACGGGACGTGAGGCAAGATATAGCCGTTTAGGGAGTGTTCAGAAATACTTGGGGCCTGGGGGGTGGCCAACTTGCAGTTTTGGGTTTCTGAACTTTTTTGACGTAGCTAGGTTATTCATATTGGGGGCGAGAAATGAGAAAGAACCAACAAGACTTTTGTGAGTCAAGAACTGTGCAATTTTTTTTTGACTTTACACCTACTTTTGGAACGATTGAGGTACATTTTTGCCCCGGTGGTTTCAGTCAACATTGACTTTGGGTACGCATGATCGTTCCAAAACTCGCGGAAAAGGGCGGTTTTCTGTATCATGTCCGCGGACATTCCGCGAACATACCATGTCCACGGTTTTCCTAAATTGGGGGTGCTTTTTGAAGCTATGTCCGCGACAGGGCTGGAAAAGATGCAAGGTTTCCCTGCAAGAGAAATTTGACAAAGTTGGATTTACCGCTGGTTTAGCGGCGGAGGGGGCGGCCCCCCATAGAACCTTAAAGGGCACATGCAATGCAAATACAAGTGGTGTGATTTGAGTCAAGTCTACGAGGAGGGACCAGAAAGCATTCAATATATGTGCTAGTTGATTATGACATCAATTGTGGAACTATTGATAGCTCTGTGAGTACTATGAAAAGAAAATTCCAGGTGACTGGTTTGAATCTATTCATGATACTCACTGATAATCAATATACCACAAATGATGTCATTTGTGGCGTGTTCATTTTTCTGGCCCTGTTTATTGTAATGGAATGTCCCACAAAGACTTGTAGCAGGATTATCATCCCTTTTCCTGTGCCCTTTAAGCTTTTTGGAAAATTAAGGTCCAATTGATGCCATGGTGCATCATATTATGGAATATTGGCTGTATAATGCCTAATACTAAAAAAAAAAAAAACTCTTTAAACATTTAAAAAAAAAAAAAAAAAAAATTTAGGGGGGGGGGGGGGTAGGGATTTCCTGCGATATGGCAACATTTCCCGGCACAAGGAGCTTGCCGATTTGCCCTCTTTTTCCTGCCCTGGTCCGCGATTTCCCTAAATTAGGGGTGTTTTTTGAAGCTTTGTCCATGTTTTCCAAAAATAAGGGGTCATTTTGAAACCTATGTCCGCGATTTAACAAAATTAGGGGTGTTTTTTGTAGAGGTTTATGTACGCGAAGGAGAAAATAAAATAGAATGTCCTCGTTTTTACGCAAATAGTGGGACTATATATAAAGTGTCCTTGGAATGGTGAAAAAGGGGGGTCATTTTCAGGCAAAATGTCCGCCTTTTAGTACGAAAAAGGGGGTCAAATTGGCAAAATTGTCCGCGAAACACCTTCAAATAGGGGGTATTTCAAGATCCTGGAACAATCATGTGTTACCCCTCTGAATACGAAGCGAGAACACCAGGATTTTTTCATCTGTGTACTTTTGACCATCATAATTCCATGATTCCATTCAATATTATTTAATTATTATATTAAACAGTTGTAATTTTATCTATACCAACACTTCACAACAAGGTCATGGCCGAAATTTTATAATACAGTGTAGCTATTGATATACTGTAAAAGCTGAAATTTTGGCGGCGGTTTTATTTTGGCGAAAATTATGACACGCCAAAATAATGTTTTCAACATTCATGCAGTGCATCCAGAAGGTCACCCACGAAAAAAACAATTCGCGAAATGTCTTTGATATCAAAATGTGCGAAAATATCTGTACACGAAAATATTGGCTTTTACAGTAGCACACATTGTCTGCTGGTGGATTGACTGATAAACAGTCATTATATTGTCCATTGATATGTTGATTCAGGAGTGTGACAGTAACAATAATTGTTTGTTTGGGCAAGCTTTTGAAGACAGGCAGTGGTATAAGGCAACAAAGAAAAAATGTTTGTTTGTCCATAGAGGTCCAAAAAAGGTAGGGTCTGTAGGTTGGATAATTTTTTATTTTTTTATTTTTTAAATATGGATATTGTATTTGGGAATATAAATTTGGCATGAATACTGTGAATGATAGTCATCCAAACACAAAACACATCACTTTGATAGTATTGAACTTTTTTTCATGAGTTTGTTAGAATTGAAATCCTGCTCGGACAGATTGCCTGTATAAAGTTGCAATATTGTAGTACTGGTTGCAACACTCGGTCAAAGGGTATTTTTTGTAACAAATTTGCAATGCGCAGATACCGTGAACATGTTGTAGGTCGCCGCCATTTATTATGATAGAAAATTTGCAAAAAGTGAAATAACATAGTGGTGATGTTTTGTTAGATATATATACGTGAAAGTATTACTAAACCTATTTTTTCCCGAACTAACAAAAAAAAAGTTTTATATTATGTTGAAATCAGCTTACAGCGTACGAAATTAGGAATAAGACGGTCCTTTTGGCCATTTAAATTGCTCAAAAAAAAGTTATTTAAAAAAAATAATAGAAAATAAAAAATAATATGGTCGGCACCAAGGTACACGGTCGGTCGGATGTGGACAAACAAACAAAAAAGTATTCTTGGCCTAAAGGAACTCCTGTTTGTTTTGAATTTGACACAAGCTCAAATAATGATCAACAATTTCTTGATGCACCCCAGGATGCTTCACTTTCATCACATGACCAGATGACCTTCAGTTGTTAATTACTTTAACACATGTGTGACACTGTTTGTTCTGGTGATATAAGCCCTGCTAATACTGTAGGGGCGCTAAGCATTATGGGGTACATCAAGAAATCTTCTTTGAATAATGATAGTGATAAATGACTTGCCTTGCAGGTGCTTGCTTGACCTGGACGAGTTTCAAGACACCCTAGTTTTTTGGTTAAACCTTTAATAACATTTTAACGCAAGTGAAAAACGTCAGGAAATGCATCTCATATGTTGTATCGTAACATATCTAGAAGATATGCGGAGTCACTTTTTTAAATGTTTTATCTGTTTTGTCTTAATTGCCATTTTTCTGGGCCATTTTTACTTCCTAGCGTTTAGAAACTATTGCCATTCACCATGCTATCACTGACCTTTCGAACGTGATAACAAGAGCCTCATCCTACTGTAGTAGGCTGAGCTAAAAAAAACCACCCTCCCTCCCTAATTTGTTAAAATGTTTGCGTTTATCCCACAAACGCGTTTATCCCACAAACGCCTTGTTTGGCATCAGTGGAAGGCTTTACGTTAGTTCAATCTGGCGATGGCTTGCTTTCTTCCGTTTGGTAAAGTGATTTGGGGGTTGCCTGGCAACACCCCTCATTTTCTTTGCCTTTCGATGACATTTAACTTATATAGGGTTGGGAGATGAGGCACTATTACTGCCTGCGGTCTAGCTGGACTGCTCCGACGTTGAAGTCGAAGGCGTGGCGGCGATGTTGAAGGCATGGCAGTGATGTTGAAGGCGTGGTGGCGATGTTGAAGGCGTAGCGGCGATGTTGTGGGTGTAGCGGCGAAGGGTCAAACCTGTAGTTGTGTTCTAGAATTTGTTGTTGGCGATAGTTTGAAGCCAACAAAAAATTGTATTCAAATGTAATAATATTTATAAAGTCAATTATAATTAGATTTACAACATCCAAATGTAAAGTTCATCGGCTAATTGAAGTCATGTTACTAAGGTCTCACTCTCAGAATAATCTATAAAATTAAGCTACATTGACTTGATAAAAACTTAATATTATTTGGATATTAAGAGCTCACAATTTAATAATTAAATATGCGTCGATAGCATATATTTATACAAAATAAAGTTTGAATGTTTAAGAAACGTTTGTCCAAGTTGAGAATTCGTTGTCGTCATAGCTATGCCTCAACGTCCATCTTCTTTTCATATTGAGATGCACAACTAAAATATTGATTTTCTACATGTACATTCAAAATTCTTTGGATTAATGCATAATTCGTTGTTGCCATAGATATGCCTCAACGTTCATCCTTTTTCCATATTGAGATGCTATAGTATTTGTAAAATATTGCTTTTGCTACATTCAAAATTAATGCACATTTTTGCGTGAAGAAATGTATGTGAAATAAATGCGTGAAGAAAGGTTTGTGAAATAAATGCGTGAGGCGGTAGGCAACCAAATGCTACCTAATACCAAATTCTCCTTTGTGTCGACTCACCTCTCAACTTCTCTGACAGCAATGTGTAATCAATTCATGATCATTCAGCCATGTAAATCCACTTCTTGGCTCAGATATTATCACAGTGAGTTGTGACTTTTGAGAAGGGCAGTTTTTGTCTTTCATTTGAGCATTCAGCCATGAAGTCATGGGCATCTTTCATTTTCAAACACCACTTAGGAAACAGTCATAGGATTATTTCTAACTAAGTTTTATTTGTAAATGTTGTTACCTTACGATGTTATGACGAGATTTTGAGAGGGGGACTTACTTTTGGTGTTGTGTTTATATGGAACTATTGGAATAATAAACCAAAGCAAAGTGAACATAAAAACCCACTCTCAACTGAGCATAGAGTTTTCCCTCTTACTTTTCTTTTGTTTGATTTCACCTACAAATGTTAATGTACCATGTAAAAATGGTGATCAGATGAAGATGTTTTTTTCTGCTTCCAATAATAAAGTAAAAACATTTTGTACATTGAGGATGATATTAAAATAAGTAACATACATTAATTGGTCCCACATGTAAATGGTATTGTATTCCAACATAGATTGTAAATGTAATGCATAATTAATTAAAAATAATAATTAATTATGTTGAAAACTTTGTATTGCAAGGTAAACTAATGCAATGCATTAATGCATAGACTCAAAAGAGCACCCATGGAAGACATTGTGTGTCACCCATGACAATACCTCAGTCATGATTCACGCCCTCTAAACATTTGCCACCACTTTGATATTGACCAGTAGAGTATATAGGGTCTTCAATTTGGAGGCATAAGGTTGAAACGCCTGTGATAAGAGGTGGGGGCATAACCAACTATTTGTTTGTATATAATACATAGAGTTCGCTATTTCATTAGAGGCATCAGGGAGGCAAATACTCCCCTTAAGTTACACCCCCTCCCCTAGTTACACCCCTGTTTGATTGTTTTTGTAACAAGTTGCCTAGTAACAACTATCCGTATAATATTTATCAATTGGAGTCACTATAATGGCGCCATGCATGACCCAGAAATTATCATCCATAATAGACTCCTTTGCCTGCCAACCAGCAAAGTAAACAGTTTCAGTGTGAACTGCTTCCACTAAACCATGCAGTTGATTTTGAGTGACGCCAGTAATTGATAAAATATTCATCACATGTGTGTGTGTTTGTTTTGTTTACGCTGTAAGTACCTGCAGATACATGTTTCATTCCAAAAATAAGGGGTCATTTTGAAACCTATGTCCGCGATTTAACAAAATTAGGGGTGTTTTTTGTAGAGGTTTATGTACGCGAAGGAGAAAATAAAATAGAATGTCCTCGTTTTTACGCAAATAGTGGGACTATATATAAAGTGTGATAAGAGGTGGGGGCATAACCAACTATTTGTTTGTATATAATACATAGAGTTCGCTATTTCATTAGAGGCATCAGGGAGGCAAATACTCCCCTTAAGTTACACCCCCTCCCCTAGTTACACCCCTGTTTGATTGTTTTTGTAACAAGTTGCCTAGTAACAACTATCCGTATAATATTTATCAATTGGAGTCACTATAATGGCGCCATGCATGACCCAGAAATTATCATCCATAATAGACTCCTTTGCCTGCCAACCAGCAAAGTAAACAGTTTCAGTGTGAACTGCTTCCACTAAACCATGCAGTTGATTTTGAGTGACGCCAGTAATTGATAAAATATTCATCACATGTGTGTGTGTTTGTTTTGTTTACGCTGTAAGTACCTGCAGATACATGTTTCATTGCTGACGAACCAGACTCCAAACCAATTGTAACCATATTGGTTGGAAACACATATTAACTAGTTCCTTTCATTTGTGAAAATTTAAAATAAATCGGTCAAGTTGACTCCTTTTTTATTTATTTTTCTTGCATTGCTAAATTATTCAACTAATACATTCTTCTTGTCACCATGTTCAACATAAGCAAGGTTAACCTCCCAACTTCTTATAATCCCTCTGACTCAGGCCAAAATAAAAATAAAAAACTTTGTCTCAGCACCTTTTACCTAAAATTTCAAAAAACTGTGTTGTGCTTTTTGTTTTGCTTATTGTTTGTTTTTACAAAAATGAGCTATGTCCTATGAGATTTCTTTTTTCCACATAAGAATATTAGCTATGTCCTATGTGATTTTTCAAATATTAAACATTGCGTTGTAGTGCTTTAAGAAATACAAATATGTGTCACTGTCACCTCTCATAAAAATCAAAATATAGTCAATAGTTTTGCGATTCTTCGCTGATTCCAAATTTCACATTTATAATAAAAGTTGCAGAGTAGGGCCGAAACAAACTAGTTTAAAAAATAATCAAAACATCGCTGCCGCATAGTGCTATGCAATAAATTTCATTTTAAAAGCAAGCAGCGTGGGCTGCTGAGACAAAGTATTAAGGGCAGTGCCAACCCGGCATTTGTTTCAAAAATTAAATTTCATATTTCTCTATTATTTTATACTTTTATATGTATTCTATCATTACCATCATAAGTTACTTATCGGAAGCGATTATTTCTCGTTCTTTTGGGTGATTTCAAATTGTTGTTTTGGTAAGTTTGAGTCAGGAAAAGGCGCATGGTTATTTGGCGGGAATTTAAGCGGAGTTCCGCGCTTTTCAAATGCTGCGACAGCTGTTCGATCATTGCGTCGCGCGCTGAATATTCCCGTGCCGCTTAATATCTGCGACGTAGACGCGAAAAACAAAAGAGCGCAAAACAATGTCTAAAAACGTAAACAAAGGCCAATCTTACCGTCATTTAAATTTCAGTTTTCTTCCAATTTCTTCACATTGTGACAATATAAATTGAATCTGATAGTTTATTTTGATTGTTCATAATGGTATACTCGCCTTTTAGGTCACACGCCCGTGTATTCCGTGAACATTTAGCTTTAAATGGTGGAAAATGTCAATATTTTAACTAAACCGATGTTTTCTAGAAGTTCAAATTTGAAGGAATTTTACGAATTTTCAGACAACCTAACAAAATCAGTTTTTGATTAAAAGTTTCAAAATTTCACCAAAATCAATTATCTAGGAAGCACTTTTTTTTTTGGCTTAAAAATATTTAGTTTTGAAAATAATTACCAAAAAGTGCCAACAATGTGATTTTTGAGATAAAAAAACATTTTGTTGGCACTTTTTGGTCAACATTTTCAAAACTAAAAAATGTTAAGCTAAAAAAAAAGTGCTTCCTACTAGATAATTGACTTAAATGATTTTGGTGAAATTTTGAAATTTTGAATTAAAAACTGATTTTGTTAGGTTGTCTGAAAAAAATTGGCACCAAAAAAGTGATTTTTGGGCAAAAATGTAGAAATCACTATTTTGGGGGAAATTTAATACCAAAAATGGATTCTCTGACTCATTTCATTTGAAAAACTGTATACTTTTATGTACATTACATTATTAGTTTAAAAGTTACAGTGCTTGATAAATTTCATATATTTTGGGTTGACACTTCCCTTAAACAAAATTGGCCTCATGACATCGTTTATTACCGCATGTATTAAAATTGACCTTTGCTCTCAACAACTTCCTTCTCCACTCGCCAACGTAATGCAATCTAGGAAAATAAAGGGCTTCCCAGGCTAAAAAATCAGAGACCATAATCAGGGTTTAGTGCTACATGAGATAGAACTTGTGTGCGTGCAAGCAAAGTGCTGCTGACTGAGTCATTGAATATAATCAATAATATCAATAATAATAAGGTTTATGACAGGCCTACTTTCATAAACCAATTTATTTACCGGGGCAGACACCGTCTGGGCTTTCCCTTTTGCAGTGTGCGTCTGTGTGTCTTGGTTACCACTCAGTGGGCCAATCAGCAGCCTTGTTTTCATGCCCGCGTTTTTTCGTCCTTTGTTTTGGTTCTGGGAGAGGTTCCGTGCTTTTACCTTTCTATTATACCGTTCATATTTCTTATTGGCTTCATCGAGACGGGTCGCCTTCCTAAAAAATTCCACTCCCACCCACCCATTTTATACTTTAGTAAATTGGTGTATATTTAGAGTCGGCAATTTATGTGCTCACTCTATTATTGCCATTAATTAATTAAATTGATACAATTAATTATGCAGATTAGACAGATAGGACATTAAAATATTTACATATGTTATCTTCCAGGGCATCTCCTAGGGGTAGGGATTTCAGGTAGTTTCACAGAATCCTATCATATGTTGAATATCATAAATTTGAGGTTCCAATATACAATGTGTTTTAGCATAATGTTATCACTCTGAGCATCTCTCTAAGGGTAGGGATTGGTAATCTACAGATCCCTGGAATCATTTGCTGAAAAAATGTATCTATGGCTCATCTAATATAATAATGGTCCTTAGTCAATTCATTAGTTCAACCATCATGTGTCATCTTATGAGCATATCTCTCTTAGGTGTTTATACATTAGGTTTAGGTAATTTACTTTTCCAAAAAATTGATGGGTTGTTGATGAAGCGAACATGTCTGTTATCAATTTAAACAATTATATTTCCATGACATATTAATATTTTATTATGCAAATAAGCATCGTCAAATGGACGATCAGTTCAATCTAACTACATGTATGATAAATGTAATATCCAATGTATTATTAAGGTACTACTACATGTACTGAAATATCCTGAATAAATTGAAACTATGTTAAATGTAATTCTACAAATGAATGAGGTAATTAAAATTACCAGTATAAATTGTAGTGAATAACATGTGATGGCATATTTGTAATTCTACAAATGTAATTCTACAAATGAATGAGGTAATTAAAATTACCAGTATAAATTGTAGTGAATCCACATGTTGTGGCATAGACTTTTGATAAATGAAAACTATGTTAATTTTAATTCTACAAATGAATGATGTAATTCAAATTACCAGTATAAATTTGTAGTGAATCTACATGTGGTGCATAGTTGGAATTGATAAAGAGTGCCAATTTGGGTGCTCAGTAAAGGTTAATAAAACTCGATGTAGCCGATGAGCAATACCGTCAATTTTGTATCCTGTGTTTGTTATCTGTAAATAATCTACATACTATGTTGATAGTGGAATTGAACAGAAAAATATTTTCATCCATATTATCCATGACATACCATAAATTATTTGAATTTTAGATGGTATTTTAAACAATACATTAACGTATCCTATAATCATCATCAGAATCACAAAGGCAGTTTTTTCAGTTGAAAAGTCATTTACTTGTTCAAAAGTGGCCAAAGTGGGATTTGCACTCTTGTTACTGAATCATATCTTGGTAGTTATAGGTGGTAAAATTCAATGGGATAATGTGTATTTGATAGCTAGACTAATAGGGCTTGCCAACTGTTTTTGAAAAACAAAAAGACATGGGATGTATTTAAAATTAATTGTCTAGCTCATGGGATACTTTGTTTGGACACACCCTGTACACTACACAACTTGGTGCTGGTAGCGCAAGCTCTCCCAGTCTCATGGCGGACTGGCTATAGCGTCTTGCTAAAAACTATAACTATCATCATCATCTGACCACAGAAATTGGTCATTCTCCCAGATAACATGGCGATTTAATCATTTAATGGTGTGATTGCGCAACACCAAACTAAATTAATTTTTTCTAGTAAATTGCCTACATTCATGTAGCAGACCTAATTCCAACATCAATATTAAACATCTCTAAATTCATAATCACGGATAAGCCTACACAAGAGCATCACATGTGAGCCTATACACAGCAAATTATTTTCATCCATACACAAATTTCTGTATACAAGTACAGAGTGTCCCAAATGTTCCAAAAACATTTTAAAGATTTGTATTTCTCTTAAATAAGTTGCAGTACCAAATTGAAAATATATTGGAAAGAGAAAACTTCGGAATCATTTCGGGACCAGGCCCCTCAATATAAAATATGTGCGGAAAGGTTTGGCTACTTAACTCACAATACCATAATTTTGATTTGCTGGATCACTGTATAAGTCACTGTAATCGCATGCAGCATGTTCCTCACGTTCCATTCATGTGGATTTGGTTCAAAAAATGTTTTCACTTATTATGTGGTGCACAACATTAATGATGTCCATCATGAGGATTATATCAATCCGAAATTTAACAGAATCACTTTCTTTTTGTGCAGAGTTTTATTAACTTTCACTGTCTGTCAAATTGACATAAATCATTCAAATATATAGTAGATGCGTGCTAGTTTCACTATTCATGGAAATACTACCAAATGGCATTACATACCAACAATACTACTGGCTGTCAATGACAATTTTAACATTGTCATTGTTACCCGCATACCAATTTATTGGCAGAAGCTACGCTATGATCGTTTGGTTCCTAACTAACCTAAATCGCTGCAGCGACCTTGATCCAAGTCGTGAATGACTTATTGCTTCAATCTGTTATAACTGGCAGCAATTTCTGTTTTGTACTTCACTCAAACAGCAATGTCTGTTTCATTTTCAACTCAAGTAAAATTGCCTCAACCAACAACTGAAAGTAGCTCACAGCTACACACTCCATTTTACGAAGGTGTTCTTTTAGACAGCATGTACTATTGGGTGTACATTTTAAGCTCCTCCATACTTTGTCAAATGCCTTTCAGAAGTCCAAGGAAGCCAAATATGTAGGCTTACCATCATCACACCTACTCACCACTATATTTTTCAAGGTAAAAAGGTACATATAGCTTTCTTGGATTTCTGAAAGGCATTTGACACAGTATGGAGGAGCTAAAAATGTACACCCAATACTAATAGTACACACTGCCGTGTCCAAAAGTACACAGGTTCATAACTTGATGATTGGTGATACTTGACAATCCTATTCAATTGCAAAGCATGGGAGGCGCGAGGGTCATTGTCCAAAGTTTGTTGATATTGTAAATGATAAAATTACCATATCAAACTTTGCATCCATATTAACCAAATTCATCGCAAACAATAGTTCCCTAATAAAATGATCGATCAATGGGGCTAATACACAAAGATTGTGTTTCCACAATATCTGTCAAGAATATAGGCTATTTTTAACCATGTACATTTTCTGCATGTACAGTTTCTACATGTAAAATCACTTGATTTGGCACCAGGATATGATCAAGTTTGTGTCTACCATCATCTGTCAGTCCCCAGCATAGAAATTTGGCTTGTGTGAAAATATATATATTAGTATCAACATATGATGGTAATAAAGTCACCAATCAAAACAAAGCGCACATTCATTGATGCTACTACAATAATATCTCTCCACCTCATATCGAGTCACAGATTTACTTTGAAATTGCTCAACCTGCATTGATTTTTGTAATGGGACAATTGTATGTGTACTGTTACCAACAAAAATTGGAATGTCGTCTGCAGACGACTGCCGCATGGAAAGTGTCTGCAGACGACTGCCGCATGGAAAGTGTCTGCAGACGACTGCCACGTGGAAAGTGTTAAGCATGTACATTTTATGCATTTTAAGTAAAGTGTAAAATCACTTGCTTTGGCACCATGATATTATCAAGTTTGTGTCTACCATCTGTCAGTCATAACAACACTATTTATTAAAGCAAGATTTGTATCTAGGATGTACATATGTTTTTTTTATTTCTATCAAAATATGATGCTAATAATAGTCACCAATCACAACGAAGCACCCATTTATTGATGCTACTACAATAATACCTCTCCACCTCATATCGAGTCACAGACTTGCTTTGAAATTCCACAACCTGCAATGATTCTAGTAACGGAACAATTGTATGTGTGACACTTATCATTTTCATGTTACAAAACCAGTGCTTGTTTCTCATTGCTGCAATAGGGCTGTCACTTGTCATCTAATAGAGTTGTTCATCAACACAATACTTTGTCTTAATTATTCCTGATCTGTATCAGCGGAACGCAAACATTTAACCATGTTGAATTACTCAGTAAAACAATTGATGTACAACCTCTCAGCACTTATCCTGTGTTTTATCTTACTAAGTGAACACCAACGTCAGCAACATGGAGTTAATGCAGAGCTACTATTTACACCTCTGTGGCACAACGAGTTAAACAACTTTGAGTTTTGTCACTTTGATTCTAGCAATGAATCAGGACAAACTACTTACACCTTGAATGGTCATCAATCATTACTTTGCAGTCTGCAGATAGAAGCAACCAATGATTCGGCAACACTCATTCAAATCACACAAAATCCCTTGGAAACTGACGTCATTTACATTGAGAGACAAAGTACTGAATGCGCTAACAAAATTGTTACGGTTGATGCCGATGATGGACCATGCAGTGCAGTGGTGTTTGACAACCAATTCCAGTTAAATCTTCAAGGTAATGTCACCCTCTTGATCAGTGATGTTCCATCTCCTCAAAATGATCAGCCAAGATGTGCAGGTATTGATGAAGATATCACAGCCTCACTTATAAGTCAGACAAAGCCATTTTGCAACAAGAAAGAATACACCGATGTGTACACCTGCTCACACACAGATGAATTTGGCAGATGTCATTTCAGATCTTTTCCTTCAGATTGTAATGCCACCCTCAGCTACAGAGAGGTGATCTTTCAGTGTTTTGATTTTCACCAAAACAAGAAATCCTTTATTTACTATCCAGGCAATATGACACGTGTTTATTATATTAATACCAATACCGTTAGTTGTGATGCAAACACATTTCAATTATCCAATTTATATGTGATTAATTTGGAAGAAAATGAGCTGACAATTCTTGACTCAAATTTGTTTCAAAATTTACCTAGTCTTTGTTGCATAAAAATATCTAAAAACCAATTAGCCTCCTTGCCTTCCAAATTATTCTGGCATTTAAATGTTTTAGAGCGTCTTCGGCTTCAATACAACCAATTGAAAGTATTACAAAGTGGTATATTTAGGGACCTCTACAATCTGACAACCCTAACTCTCCAACACAATCAATTAGTTCACTTGGCAGCAAATGTATTTCATGAGTTACATAATTTATTTTTATTGTACCTGCAGAACAACAACATAGTACATTTGGATTCACAAATATTTCAAAATCTTGTTAAAGTACAAATCCTGTCAATAGCATATAATGCATTGGCCTATGTAGACATAAGGTTGTTTGAGAATATGGATGATCTAACATTTCTAGATTTGTCAGACAACATGTTGCACAAAATACCACAAATTATTCATCTCAATCAATTAAACCATCTCAATTTAGAAGGAAATTTGTTACAAAAAGCAGATTTAGGTGATTTCTCTGGTCTCCAACAACCAGCAGAGATATTTGTAAGTCAGCCAGAGATTTGTCTTTGTTACATACCTTCTGATGTTAACTGCAGCTCAAGTATCTCTCGATCACCTTATCTTACATGTGATAGATTATTATCTGATAGGGTTTTGGTAGTATTCATGTGGCTTATTGCCTTGAGTGCAATTAGTGGAAACATCTTTGTATTATGGTGGAGAAACACACATGCAACAAAACACACAGTCCAATCAAAACTTCTCCTTAATCTGGCTATGTCTGATTTACTAATGGGCATTTATATGAGTATCATTGCATCTGCGGATATCCATTTTGGCAAAAACTTCCCTCTGCAAGCTGAAACATGGAGGAATGGCATTACCTGTAGAATTGCTGGAGTGCTATCAATACTGTCAAGTGAAGCGTCGGTATTCTTTGTGACTCTGATAAGTATAGACAGATTCCTCAGCATTAAGTATCCTTACACTTCATACAAGTTAGGCAAGGTATCTACCAATGTGGCTGTGGTCATGGTATGGATGTTCACAGGATTACTTGGTGCGGTTCCAGCTATCTTAAGTGGGCAAAACACAGATTTTTATGATAACTCTCATGTCTGTATTGGAATCCCACTAGCTCTGGTGACATCTTATTCCACGCACAGTGTAGAAAAGACATTAGGATTTCGTCATCCATATTATAGAACTTATACTTTTCAAAAGACAATCACCCATACAAAGCATCTTGGAAGTAAACCAGGAATGTATTTTGCGACTGCAGTTTTCATTGGACTTAATTCCTTGTGCTACCTGATCATCTTAGTGTGTTACACCGAAGTACTGAGAGCTGTTTACAAGGCATCAAAACGAAATGGCCTTAACCAGGAAATGAAAGAGCAACTCAGCCTGACTGCAAGAGTTACAGCTATCGTGGGTACAGATTTCCTATGTTGGTGTCCTATTATCATTCTTGGTATCTGTGTACAGACAGAAACAATAACACTGCCCCCATCAGTGTTCGCATGGTCTGTGACATTCATTTTACCCCTCAACTCAGCCATCAATCCATACTTGTATACGATCACAGATCTTGTTAATTGGCATCGTAAGCAAACTCACCAGCCTGATAATAGTGTCGTAACCCATGAAATAGAAGAGGGTCTGAAGGGTGGTGATAAATCCCAAGAGATTACACTTCATGTGTTAGGGGATAAAGTATCTGCGGAATATATTCCCAATATTGACCGAAACAATGCAATATAAAAAAATAAGCTGGTCCTAATTGGATTCAAGTCATATAGGAACCAGTTCTGTTGTAATATGGATTAGACCTGTTGATCATATTTTGTGTTATTAAGTAATCATAATAAAAACAAATAACGCAAACATGTATGATGATGGATTTTATAACTATTACCATGTTACACACTGATATTTATTCAATAGGCGGTTTAATAGGACTGTGTACAAAAATTTGAAGACTGCAGGATTTAAGGTTGATTAGTATCACTGATTATAAGTGCTTAGTAGAACTAGACAATTTTCAAGGTATTAACATCCACAAGGGTCTTGCTGTAGTATTATGCAGAAATATTTATTTGTGGGTGCTAAATTTGAAAGATAACTCACCATCTATCTATTCATCAAGTGAATGTTGGGGTAGGGCAATGTGTTGTGTTCATGTTATGTATGTTTCTGATGTAAGTGTCCATGAGTTAGGTATTCAGTATCATTTGTATGTATGTGTCTTGATGTTTTGAATGTAGTTAAAATGTTTAAGATGCATTATTAAATATTTGCTATGTTATGATTGTAAATCTGTCGCAATTCAGTTTTAAAACTGTGAGATTGTTTCAGTAAATCATTGATAAAGCAAATCAAAATATATATATATACAGGGTGTGTGACTTAATCATGTTGCTTCTTGCTTCGTGCATTTTAAAAGCTTTACTTTCATACTGAGAGGATTGGACCAAGCCGATTTTGCTTCCTCGTGTTTGCTGAAGCATATCTCCCGTTCTAAATAACCAATTGGAACGCAATAAAATGCAAATGAAAGCTTATTTACTCAGCTTTCATAATACATCAAGATTAGACCCGTGTGTTCCTGTCCTTTTAAGATATCTTATGTGCTCACCCTGTATATAAATATGAATATTTATGGAATACATGAATACATCACAAGTAGTGATTCTGTGAAAAAAGTTGATTTTCACTAATTATGTAAATAAGTTTTAGTTACATTTGGTTATATTTTAGAGCTACTAATTTTGGATGGTTTTATTCAGCGCAAGATTTGTTACAGATCATGTTTCTTTTTTTTAACATTTTTGTGCTTTCAAATGCAGTCTGTTTTTGTTTGCTTCACTGTATTATTGTTTTCTTGTTTGTTAATTGCGCCTTGGATTAGATCTTGTTTCTAGATAAAAGGTGCATTATAAATGCTTATTTGTGAACTGACGCGGCAAAAGGGTGCAGTTGTTAGTAATAATGCATACTTGAGATAATGATGGAATTAGGGATGGAAAAACAAAGAAAATGAAGATAATTTTACAGTAATATTTCTTCATAAAATCAAATACATGTAGGGTAAAGTTGCCTATTTTCGGTCAGTGCCTATTTTCGGTCACTTGCGCCCAAATCGTGTATTTCCGACGATAACGATCTCGCCGGTATAAACTGATGGCTAAAAAAACGCCGCATAGTTGATGACCCATAATTCTTGAAAATGGCGACGACTGATGCGGTTTGCCGGCAGACGATTCGACGAAAAGATTGATTGAAAGTGGCGAGTATCGAAAAAATTGCATTTTTTGTGTGATTCTTACGAGGTTCCTAAGAACATGGGTCTGGGGTCTGGGATAGATTTCTTGTTAATATTGACTTCAATTGACTGCAACTTTACAATTATGACCGCCATACAGTCCGATTTACTTCCGACAAAAGTCCCGTACTGTATAATGCAATAATTATCGTGGAAACACGGTGACCGAAAACTGGCATAGCATTTTAGAGCAACGATCCTATTTTCGGTCAGCTCATCGTTCCTATTTTCGGTCAGCTCATCGTTCCTATTTTCGGTCAGTTCATTCTGGCGGGAAATTATAGCCTTGTTTCCTAAATTCCTATCAATTATCATGAGTTGCTGGAAGGTGTTGATCAGGGCTGATTGCATTCGTGTATTTTGACAACATCATGATATGGTCATGGAAATGGATGCATGACAGTTATTGACACATGATGATGACAATCATGCCATTGTCTATGTGAATAATCAATAAGCTTATTTAAATTTTATATCAAATAATAATCATCCGTGATATAATTCAATTCATGAATTAGGCCTAGGCCTATAATATGAAGGTATTACTAGTATTTAGGCCTAGGCTAGGCCTATAATAGCAGGGGCGGATCCAGGATTTCTCAATAATAGGGGGGAGGGGCGGGTGTAAAGCCGCAAACTGCGGTCAACAGGCGCAACCTCCTCCTAGGCTATTTTAGTTTTTGATCATATAGTCGGATTTCGTAGTATTGTCTGAACGGCTGCACACCATTGTAAAATCCAAACACATACATGAGCTGATGAAAAGACTACCTAGATTGGTCATTCAATATTTTATTATAATATAATGTAAACAAATGTAATTAAACATATATTTTCTTTAATTAGAATCATTCCTTCATCATGTTCATCAAAACTTGATCAACATTTCTTTTTCTCATAGAAAAAGCATTGCAATTACGGTTAGGCCTATTCGCATTTTATTCTGCTCCCAATCGGCGCATTTTCTCTTCTGTTGGTACATAGGGGTTCTCTACATGAGGAAGACAATGAGAAACATGTCAAGTCCCGCTAGACTATCGATTTCTGCGCAAGCTACTATTCATTTTTTTCTTTAGCGAATAGGCCAAGCAGGAATTTCATTCAATACTCGGAGAAAAAAAATTCAGGTAACACCACGAATTCCTACTATTTCATGAAATCTGACAATACGGTCTTGCGCCTGTACTGGAAGGAGTGGAGAGGGGCAGGTGACCTGTCAAAAAGGCGCCCGGGCAAAAATAGGGGGCGCAACTAGCGCCCTGTCAAGAATAAGGGGTGGCGCATGCGCCCTGTCAAAAATAAGGGGGGGGGGGGCACAGTTGGCGCCCTGTCAAAAATAAGGGGCCTCCAACCCTAAATCCTCCCCTGGGCTAAAGCATGTATTGTCGGAATACGTTAGCATTTTTTAAAACCACCAACACACGCGTACACGCGTTAATGAACGTGCTGGAACATTACGATCGCGGCCAATCGTATTACAGATACTGCGACACCGACACGTCGACTTGTCAAAGATAACGCTGTTGTTATGCTGTTCGCATGTCTGGGTTTACACAGATAAAAGGACTAAACATGTAGGCCTAGCTCTGAATCCTAGCTCTCTGGGGAGACCTATATGGAATATGATAACATTTGCAGCATGCTTTGAAAAACAAAAGATTGGCCTTGCATTGTTTGATACATTGTACATATTTTGATATCAGAAAAATTCCCATATTTTTCTCAGATGTCAGTAAAATCTTAGGGACCTCCCCAAATGTTCCATTTAAACCTTACCACCCCTCCCCCTCCCCCTAGTTACGGGCCTGTTAGTAAACCTGCAATCGGTGTGCGCGTTCTCATCTAACAATATCTAATTATCTAATTTTGTTGGAACACAGTTTTATCGTGATTATTCATGAATGAATATTTAATAATCCCCTTTATCAATATGGATTAATCAAACATGCATTTTACATGTCAATTTAGAAATCTGATCAAATAATGAATAGGCCTATAATTTATATAAAAGTTTCTTTTTTTATCTGTTCAATGCTACATTAAAAATACAACATACTTGCCCTATACATAGTTTTATATTCTGCAGCCGAGCTTTAAAAAAGAACATAATTGACCACCCTGCATGATCATCATATTTTTTTATTTATCAATCAATATTTTCCCCCCTTTTTTATGAAATAAGTGCAATAGGCCTAATTGGACAAATTTATCAATAAATAAATATTTCAGACTAATTTTAAAACTAATTTTGGTGATTTTGAAACTTACTGTCAAAGATATTCTTGGGTTGGGGGAAAACATGCTTAGATTTTGTAAGTTGCAATTGTTGTAATTTTATTATGATATCTTTTATAATTACAGATATCAAGCAGCAACCTACTTGCCCTAGCAGCCGAAAGCATTTGACCCGTCTGCAAGTAAGTTGGCACTTTCAACAGCCTCTTGACCACCCAGTGGCGTAGCTAGGGTTTTTTTCAGGGGGGGGCAAGATTTCTAAAATTTTCGTAAAAGGTTGCCCCAAATTTTTTCCAAGTCAGTCACCTCGTGAATTTCACGTAAGTGGGGGGGGGGGGGGGGGGGGGACCGCACGGTCAAAAAAATTCGCACGGTCAAAAAATTTCGCACGGACACAAAGTTTCCCAGTCAAAAAAGCACTATAGTCAACACATTTTTGCCAATCCTCAGGGTTTTAAGCAGTTTTTTAACAAAAATGGTCATTTATTTAAAAAAAAAAACCAAGCTAAAATGGTCATTTTTAAATGGTTACCCCGCATATAAACACTATATCCAAAGAGAGGGGCGGGGGCACAAAGGGGGGCGGGGGCACAAAAACGTTCTGTCAGGGGGGGCAACTGCCCCCCCTGCCCCCCCCCCCCCCCTGAGCTACGCCACTGTGACCACCCACGTACCAGTAATGTTGTTAAGAAAAAAATGTGGGGGGGGGGGCTTCCGGGGCAAGCCTTCGGTTAAGATTGTTGCTGGTCGGCGTAGAAGAACAGCCAATAACACCAACGGTGACTGTCTCACTGACTTACTGACTCCCTAACTCACTCACAGCCTTTATGTTCAATGTTGCCTATGGTGGCTGATTTGGCCAAATTATCCCAATGAGTATTAATCGACGGCACATTTAGACTATGCAGGGCCGTCAGAAGGGGGGGTGCGTTGGGTACGGACGCACCCCCCTTGAAAATCTCTTCTTCTTTTTTTCTCTTTTTCATTTGGGGTAACATGTTGTTTTATGAATGGAAAATGGGGTCAACGATGGCAAGATACATGAAAATTGTGTCCTAAATTCGCTGTAATGCTCAGAGCTACCGGGGGCTTCGCCCCCTGGACCCCCACCAGGGGCCCAACGGCGGGGCTCTGGACCCCCCCCCCCCCCCCCGTTATTGACTTCGCGCTCGCATCGTCAGCGTGCTGCAGCACTAACACTCTGACGTCATATTACTACTTCCGGTAAAAAATCGTGAAAACGCACCCCCTTTTCCGGTAAAAATCGTGAAAACGCACCCCCCTTTCCGGTAAAAAAATCGTGAAAACGCACCCCCCTTGGGCAAAAGTTGCTGACGGCCCTGCTATGGGCCTGTTATGGAACTTTGAGGGGTACATTTAGACCGTGGGCCTGTTTTGAACTCTTCACCCTTTGAAGGATACATCTATACTCTGTTTGGCCATCTCGAGACACTGACGTAACCGCGTATTCTACTAATTGCATCACATAACGCGCGCGCATACTGACGGCGCTGGCGTACAAACACGAGCGTTGAAAGGCGGAAGATATACACGCGTGCGTAAAAGCTGCGCCTGTTCAGTTACGTCACTGTCTCGAGATGGCCAAACAGAGTATAGACCATGGGCCTGTTATAGAATCATGCACCCTTTGAGGGATACGTTTAGACCGTGGGCCTGTGATGGAATAATGCACCCTTTAGGGAATACATTTAGACTGTGGGACTGTTTTAGAACTATTCACCCTTTGAAGGATGCATTTAGACCGTGGACCTGTTATAGAATTATGCACCCTTTGAGGGATACATTTAGACCATGGGCCTGTGATAGTGAAAGTATCACCAAATTACGAGTCGGTTAGGCCTGAGCAGAGCAGAACATGATATTTTTAATTTATTTTATTTATTATTAATTTTTGTCAATCCTCTTTTTTTTTAAATTTCAGGTCATCGCCTGGCGGCCCGGCCTACCAGGATGTCTTGCGCGGTTTTACGGTGATTTCCATTACCAGGCTGCCAGCATTTGCATTGTCAATTCTGGGAAGATGACATCGCCATCAGTCGCCATTGATGTATAAAGAACATTTCCTGGTGCCAATCTTCGGAAGCTATACGAAAGTTCCTTCAGGAACATGATCCATGTCATCCGATCACCATTATTTTTCATGTGGGAACAATTGATGTGGCCAATAACATTCTGCCTACTAAGGCCAGGAAATAATAATACTTTTGTGTCCTGTTTGATATGACGACGGCTTTGTTTTGAATAAATTATGACTGAAGTGAAAACCATTTATCTTTTGTGTACATTCCATTGATGTTGATGGGGATTGTATCATATTGGAATCATTCATAGGCGTCCATTATCATTACAAAATTGTAATTTTACTCAAAAAGTAGCTCTGGAAACACCATATCACCACCTTATGATGCCCATGATTGGAATAGAAACGTCAATAAAACATTGAACATTCAATTGTTTTGTCATAATTCATGGACACTGAACCCATTTCAGGGCAAAATAAGAAGTGCATGTAGAATTATAATAGGCCTGTGGTGCGATTCTTCTTCGTAGTTTGTTGTGCATGTGTATCATGATGGACGACCTCTTTTCTCTAAATACTTCCACGTTGCCCCTGATTTCCCCTCGTCATTTACACCATGAACTTGAAATCACCAACCAAGGCCTGCTATGGGCGTCCAACCATAATAAAATTAATAGAACCACATTGCTTTCTTCAAAAATACAATTGTATTTTGCAATCAAATTCAAAATGTTCAGAAATATCATTTTTAAGTCGATACTCAATATCACCTGTAAGGCCAAGTAAAAAATAAAGTAGTTTCTCGTCCCCTTGCGCATCCTTTATTTTGGTTACAATATTTAAGAAGCTTAACAGTTTTATACAATAATCACCCCCCAGAACCATGAAACAAACGGATTTTATAAAGGCCTTGTTGTCTTCAGGTTGCACAAGCAATCACGCAATACCACGCTGGTAATGCCTAATTCGCAGTGTTTACTAAAATAACAAGACAAAAAGTGCCCTCATCCTCCAAAAGTTAGCATGAGAAACTAATTATAATTTTTATTTGGCCTTGTGAGATAGACCCAACCATGTGTTGGCGGGGGGGGGGGGGGGGGGGGGGGGGGGGGGGGGGGGGGGGGGGGGGGGGGGGGGGGGGGAGAGGCAGGGCACCCCCTCAACAACAAAAAATATCCAAAATAAGGTTCCCCCAATTGTTTTTAATTTGATTAAATGGTCTACATTTTGGAAACAAGGTCAATTTTGACAAACCCCCCCCCCCCCCCCCGAATAAAATCAAAACAAAATCTGGTTGCGAGTCTGTGTTTTAAATGATAGAAATTATCATGCTAAAGTCATTGTTCAAGAGCAACACCATATTTGGAGTCGATATCCATATTTGGCTATCAATGTCCATATAAAGGCGTACCACGTGATCATAATCGGCGAATCGCGCAGTACAATAACATAACCCGGTCATAGCGGTAGATTTGGAAAACGGCGTACTTTTTCTTCTCGGACAATTTTAACCCACGGACATATTCGTCTACCTACAGGCCATCTTACCGCGTTTTGGACAGAATCGTTCACATTTTCGTGCAGGGAACTAAATTACCTTTATAATGTCGCATTTACAGGAATGTGTTATTTGTTCCGAGTGAGAAATTTGGCATCAAACACGATGAAATTATCCGGTAAATGTACCGTTTTTGGTTCGCACGGAAGTGACTGGTCAGGTTTCATTTAAAATCCACGCGACATTCGTTTCAACCAGTTCATATTAAAGAAATAAAACCGAACGAAAACGAACACTGTGATATTTTAATAGTCATATATAGGATACACAAAAAGATTACAATATAAAAAGAACAACATAATTATTATAATCACGATGAACTTGCAATGAACAAACCGATACCCTGAAGTGACCGAAATTAGGCAACACTGTGACCGAAATTAGGCGCCCTGACCGAAAATCGAGCACGTCACCGAGGCCATTGTTTTTCACTCGCGTTGCGAAACTAATGGTTACTAAACGATAATTTCTTGGTATAATGTGAGGGTTATTATGTTGAAACTATTGACGAAAAGTATTAGCATAATTATTGATTTGATAATAAAATAGAATGAATCACGGCTTAAGTGACCGAAAATAGGCAACTTTACCCTACTCCAATCTTAACCATCAAGGCATCATTTTGAAGCATTCACAAAACCCTTTTGTTGATATTAGGCTATTAACTTTTTGGGGGGAGACAACTGCATCCTTTTGCTGCCGCTGTACACATTTATTATTATTATTATTTATTATAATATCCACATAATGGTATCTCCCAATTAAAAATCAATATTTGTGTTGTACAGAATAAAATATATTGGAATGCTTACAGATTAATTCTTGCTATGTATGAAATTAAATTGCTCCAAGTGTGCTATTATAAAATTAATTTCATAAATCACCTGATTCAGGACATCTCCATTTTGACATGCCCTGTAAATTGTTTATCGATAGATTTGTAACAAAACTAGCAGGCATGAGAATGGAGTTTTTGAAAATAGCAGGAAAAAGCAGGAAAGTGGTGACAATTCCTGAAAAAGCGCGTGAAATTGGGCAAAAAAGGCCAAAAACAGGCTGAAATTAAATAAAACTGTGTAAATTTTGACTAATAAAAAGCAGGAATTCCTGCTTTTTCCTGAAGATTCTCATGCCTGAACTAGAGTTTAATATTAGGGGAGAGTGGGGTATGTTGGAACGCGGGGTTAGTTGAAACATTGAGATTTTCCTAAAAACCAACAATTAATTTCTAGAAACACTGCCATCAGGTGGTGTGCAAAAGCAACCCCCACATACCACATTGCCTACAGCACATGGGTCTCAGTCTTCTTAGAGTTAGAAAGGTAAGTTTGATTTTTCAACTTTTGACTAAATTTTTTGACATTAAGAAATGTTGTATTATCTCTATGATGTTTGTAGATTCATGTGGCTATATTTTTGGTTTGTTAGGCTCTTATACTAAGCTACAAAATAAGGCTAAATAGGTGTGCAGTTGTATGTCATGTTTTGCACAATAAGCTTAAACATCTGCCATGTGCTCTCGGGGTTAGTTGAAACATTGGGCATGGGGTTTATTGGAACACTTAAATGTGGTACATCCTTAAGGTTCTGAACCTGAAATATTGTTTTGGAAACAAATAGTTAGGCGTACAATTTGTAACAATAGTAAACAACTTTATAACCATTGAACTTTGAAAGTCTACATCGTCTTTTCAGCTAATCTCACCGTAGCCCCCTTGAGACACCTACAGACTTCAGTGACTGCAAAAGGTCTCAAGCAGACTCCGAAGAAGACTAACTAAAAGACTGTGTATCCTTAATTGAGTGTTGTTGATTGTTGTTGTTGATCATTAGGGCATGCCATATTGATTTTTAAATTGATTTTTAAAATCATTTAACAACAGTTGCAAGTAGTTACAGTGTAGTTTTTAAGTAACCACACACCATGTTCCAACTAACCCCATGCCATGTTCCAACTAACCCCATGCATGGGGTTAGTTGAAACAGCTGAGATAACTTTTTCAAAGTGGATTATTTTAATAAACATAAACAAGTCTTAAAATGTTATTATGCTGTATTTGTAACACACAGATGTATGCTTGAACTGATATAGTTATTAAATCCTGAATCAATTTTAATTGCGTTATAGAGTCATTTTTCTGAAAAATGTTCCAACATACCCCACTCTCCCCTACTATATTCTATAGATGCTTTACACATGCGGGTCACCTTATTTTCAGATGTTTAGGTGATTTGGGCCATTTTCTGGTAAGAATTAAACAAAGTGTCCATTAGTTGGGTATGGGGTATCATTTGTATAATGTCTGTGAGTTAGGTTATATACTTGTAGAAGGATATTTTGAAGCCAGGTGGGAGCGGAATATGTGAGTTGAGGTTGAGTGGGTATTAGAGAGTCATTTTGTAGCGTTGTTACATGTGTTCATTCCACACAACATTAGATGTATCTTGATGATTTGAATGTAATTTAAATGTTTAAAATATATTATTTACTATGTTATGATTGTACTGTAAATAGATGTTATTACCAGTGCAAATGCTGGATAGATCATGATATTACACATGAATACTGCACAAGTTATTATAGTGGTTCTATGGAAAAAGGTGAATTTCACTAAATATGTTATCAATATTTGTATTGTGCTGAATAAAATATATTGGAATACTTTAAGGTCAATTCTTGCTATGTGTGCAATTCAATTGCTCTGAGTGTGCTTTTATAAAATTGAGTTCATAAATCACCTGATATCAGTCTACCTACATTTTGACTTGGGGTGTCAGCACTATTATAGTCGCCTTCACAATGCATGGCCGATTGACATACACATGTGTAATTTATGCAAAGTTAGGGCGTGTTCCCACTGTGGCTGTTTGATACCAGGACGTGGACTTGATGCTACATCGAGTCTACTTCCAAGTCTAGTGGAAACATGCAATAAGGGGTTTCGACCCTACCTCCACGATGTAGGGTCGAATCCTACTCGAAGAGGTAGTCTCGCACCTAGGACGTGGTATCAAAATCGCTAGTGAGAACTCGTTTTACTTATCGTATGTGGACTCGAACCACTTGTTCCACAATAAAAAGCATGTTGCGCTGCGTCAGACTGCGCCACCGTCCGTCGCGCGGTTCAAGATGTAATTTCACACGGCAAAATGTCATGCACACATAGTGTTTACACAGTAAGTACGCACGGCGCACTCGCTAAAACTTGTAAACAAGTAACATCCGGGTAAGTGGACTCGATACCACATCGGTATTTTGATGTATTTTCACAACATGAGAACGCAACATCACTGTTATGCATACATTAGACTCGCACCTATATAGGTATGAGTCCACATTCACACAGTGAGAACACACCCTTAGTGGTAAGTGTAAGAGGCAAAGTTACGCATCTTTCATGGCATGTATCAGACCCTCAACCCGGTTAGTCAAATTTAATAACAACATTTACGGCTATCCCCACACCTTTGATGTCACATGAGCCAGAAAACATAACAAAAACAATACAATGTTAATGTTAATGTTCCAGCATCATGATCGTGGTAGTTGTTCAAAAGTCAAATAATAATAATAATTGGGGTGTCAAATCTCAAAATCGGTAACATGTTAAGTGGCAACAAGTGACATATTGCACTTTAGCGTCGTGTGAGCCGAATACGGCAAGAGGGCAGGGAACCCGTGTAGCAAATTATTGTCAACCAACTTATTTGCCTGCCGAATATTTAATAGCCGAGCTGGAATGCTGCATAGGACTACACTTCTTTTACATAAGTATACTTTCTATTTTTTTCTTCTTTTCTAAATCTCCTAAATCTTTTTGTACTTATAAAATCAACTTAAAACAAACTTGACCGTGTTGTCCTCTACGAAATCAAAATGGTAAAACATGACGCATGACGACACAGATGTCAAATTCAGCAACCTCACTCTTATGTATAAATTGTGTAGACACAAAGACCAAACTTGTATGAACTCTGCCAAATTTCAACTTTCAAATGATATATTGCATTGGCATATAATAGTGGTGGGATGGTAGCAGCTGGTGAGTATGACTGGTGGAGATAGCACTATGGGTTGGGTGGGGGTGATGATGGTGAAAGCCTGACAAGATCTATACACACGTCATCACGCAACTATTTACGAAATAGATGTCTCAATTTGTCTAATCAATTCTTGTTAAATTACGTTCAGTTTGGACTTAAGGAAGTTTTTTTTATTATTTATTTTATTAATGCTTTCTTTATTGAGGGTAATATGCTTCAGTGACTTGCACTGCTTTCCAAGCAGGCCCTCATTTTGATACATACATAAATACATCAAAATAACAAATAACAGTGTTTAAAAATATAATACAAATTATAATACAAATTATTCGATTATGATACAGTGGAAATATAGGATTTGAATTGACCGAGTGATATATTTTCTAAATCAATACGAATAGATGGTGATAAATTGTTCCACAGACGACCAGATCTGTAAAGAAAAGTGCGCATACCAGCATTTGAGTTGATTTTAGGAATAATTAAAGTATTGCTTGAATGATTCCTGGTAGTATGATTGTGATAGTTATGTACAAATTCAAAATTAGATGATAAATAGGTTGGACTTATATCTTTTAAACATTTGAATAAAATAATAAGTATTTGAATTTTCCATCTATCACTTAGTTTTGCCCAATGAAGTAAGTTCATCATGTCATTTATTGGTGTTCTGATATCAGCAGATAATATTGTTCTGGCTAAACGGTTGTGTAAGACTTGAAGTCTTGCTTGATAAGAATTTGAACAGTTGGACCATACTGGGCTGGCATAATCAAAATGAGGAATCACAAGAGCATTGGATAACATCACAAGAGTTGGATGTGGAAGAAAATGCTTTACACGACGAATAACACCAATTCTCCTGGAAACATTTTTTGCTAAGTAATCTATATGTGATAACCAAGACATGGTACTATCAAATTTGACACCGAGATATTTAAATTCTCTAACCATTTCAATCATAGCATCGTTATAGGTGAGTGAAATATCATTAAATCTATCTAACATGTGTCTGGTACCAAATAGCATAACTTTAGTCTTACTGATATTTAATGTAAGTTTATTTGCCTTCAACCAATTAGCAACTAGATCTAGGTTTGATGTCAAAGACGTTGAAAGCTCATCAGGACATTTTGATCTAAATAGTAAAGTGGTGTCATCAGCATACATTTTAGTTATACAATTTACAGCATTTGGTAAACAATTTACAAATAAAATAAATAACAGAGGTCCTAATATTGACCCTTGTGGAACACCAATATTTATATGCTCAAACTCTGAAAGATTAGAATTAACATTTACAGCCTGTGATCTATTACTGAGATAAGATTTAAACCATGAAAGCTCAATACCATCAACACCATACTTTTTTAATTTATCAATTAGCACTTTATGGTTGACAGTATCAAACGCTTTCTTTAAATCAAGAAAAATGGCACCTGTGACATAACCATTATCCATATTATTGAGAATAAAATCTTGTACATCTAGTAGTGTTGTTGTTGTTGAGTGGTTTGCACGAAAACCAGATTGAGCACTTGAAAGAATACCCTTAGTACTAACATACTTATACAGTTGGTTATGAACAGCTCTTTCAATGATTTTTGACACTATTGGCAGCACTGAAATTGGCCTATAGTTACCAACATCTGATTTATCCCCTGATTTATAAATAGGTGTTACCTTTGCCCTTTTCCAGTCATCAGGAAAAACAGAGCTTCTCAGTGACAAATTACAAATAAAAGCAAGAGACTTTGAAATATAGGGTGCACCTAATTTGAGAAACTTAACACTAAATTGATCTAACCCTGCTGACTTATCATTGTTCATATTATTAATTTGATTATAAACAAATTCAGGTGTAATATCATAAAATTTAAATTTATCATTAGATGTATTATTAATATCATTGTTAATCCCAGAACATGAATTATTACATGGACAGTTATTATTTATATCATTATCAAACTTCTCACCAAGTTTTTCCCCTATAGAAGTAAAATATTTGTTGAATGCATTAATAGCTGTATCCTTTGAACTAGGTGAGCCATCATCAGAATAAACTATGTTACTTGGTACAGGTGAAGACTTGTTTGGAATTATTTTCTTGATTACTTTCCATAAGTTTTTACTATTATGAATATTATTATTAACTGCATCATTATAATAATTTTTCTTAAGATGATATTTCATGTTGTTAACTTTATTTCTTAGACTCTTTGCTTTGTCCCAATATATTTGCTCATTAGTTTTATGAGCTTTGGCATAATAGTAGTCCCTATCTTTAGAAAATTTGAGAAAGTCATAATTGACCCACTCAGGAAGGTGACCCTTAATCCTTCTTTCTTTGAATGGAGCATGAGTGTCACATATGTCAGTGAATAGTGATTGCCACTTAGTAAGTGCAGTGTTAACATCCTCAATATAAATTATTTGATCCCAATCAATATTTTGTACAGAGTTAGTAAAGTTAGTCTCATTGAAGTTTTTAAAACTTCTGGATTTTACAGTCCTTGATGGGAGTTTAATTTGCTTATGTTTACGTACTACATATATCAATGAATGGTCACTAAGGCCTAGACTATGAACGCCGGAATTTATAACAAGCTCGGGTCGAGAAACAAAAATTAAATCAATGATGGTTTGACTAACATCTGTAATTCTAGTATAGTCACATATTAATTGAGTCATGTGGTTATTTTGCGCTAAAGTACTTACTTTCTTAGATTTACATGAATCACAAAGATCTAAATTAAAATCACCAAGAATATATACATCATCATAAATAGAATTGCACTCGTGAAAGACTAGATCAAGTTTATCTACATAGTCAACATTGGCACTTGGAGGACGATAAACGGTACCAATAAGAATTGGTTTAGTTTTAGGCAAATTGACTTCTATCCACATTGCCTCGATATCATTGTTACGAAGATCAGTGTTTTGTTTAAATGAAATATCCTCCTTAACATAACATACAATACCACCATGAGACTCGCCATTATTTCTATCAAAACGACATATATCATAACCATTGATTTTTATATCAGAGTTATCAACCTCATCATCTAACCAGGTTTCAGTTAAGCATAGAACATGTATTTGGTTATCATGTAAAAGGAGGTTAATATAGTCAATTTTATTAATAATGCTCTGAATATTTACATGAACAATTTTGAGTCCCTTTTGTAGTTTACAGTTTAAGTCAATGAAACGGTCGTTAAATGGAAGCTCATTATTGCACATTTTAAAGAAACAATCATTGCAGAACCAATTTTTAGTCTGCTGAAACTCAGGAATATCAATACAATTTAAATGAAAGTCTAGTGTACAATTATTACAAGTTACAAAATCATTATATTTAACAATTTTGTGTGTGCATTCACCACAGAAGATTTTTGAATAGACATCACTGCATGTATTTATATTATTATTATTATGTTCATTGTCTATAGTTTTTCTAGACCTCTTTTCATTTGTGCAATATATATCTATTATGTCTTTGGTTGATGTCTGTACATCGTAGGGTGTGAAGCAGATTCAATCGCTCTCCTCAAATTGTTCACTAATCGTCCAAGACCGCGGTTATTGAGATGCATACTGTCCCAATACAAATCTTGTCTGATGCAGTCTCCTTCACCTACAAAAGAGGCGACATGATCTGCGAATGATACGCGTGGACTCAGATTGCAATTTTCCGCAAATGTAGTGTTCAGTTTATTTATAATGTCATTTGCAACATTGTCCCTTGACAGAGGGATGAGACGTGGGAGGATACAATGATATGGGCGGATGGGAATTTCTTGAGTGCTGTATTGATCAAGGACCTGGACTTTTGCTCACAGGCTTCAGTTGCTTCTCGCATAATGTTATTGGTCCAGGCCTGCAAAATGATGTACTTAGGGGAGTCTTTATATTCACACTCTGTGACAAGTCTTTCAACATCGACAATTGTTGCGCCACTTTCAGCGTACACTTTGCATGTCCTACCTTTGTAGAATCGCTGTTCGTCGATCCTCTTACATATAGAGTTGCTAAATATTAATATCTGTGGACATGGGGGTGCTGCGGCAGTTGGTGATGGCTTGACATAGCTAGTGCTGGTTCTATTTGACGACGATGGTTTAACGTTTGATTTCTTTGCACGCGGAGTGGCAGTGTGTGAATCTGGGGTGTCGACTATTTCATGCTCCTCAACTTCCAGAACCTCAAAAGAATTCTTTGTCCTTACACTAGAAACAGCAGATGATTGGAAAGAGGGTGCTTCATGACGCAATTTTGATTTGATAATTGTTTCAAATGGCTTGTCACCAGCAGCTTTCTTGAGGTCAGTGTTCTCCATTTCTAGGGCTGCATTTCTAGGGCTCAATTCCGTGAAAGCAGCAGCTAGTTGGGTGTAGCTACTCCTGAGTTCATTGGTGTCCTTCAGTTGTGCTGAAAGAGATTTCATTTTGTCCTGACAACTTTGGAGTTTGAGTTTTAGTTTTGGTAATTCATCAGACACAGCACAGGTTTGTGTCTGTGCATTACAACAGGTAGCAATGGTCTGCGTCGACATTGAGTTGTTGTAAACAGGCAGCTGTGGTTCGTCTAATTCCAAATCAAAGTTGGGTAGACTCTTGCTATGTTGAGTTGGAGTTGATGTAGATGTTGGAGATGGCATAGGATGAGATGAGATGAATGATGAATCTTCAGATGATAGCTTGTGTTTTATTTCAAAGAGAACTATCTCAACCCATTCATTGTGAGGTGCGCCTTGTACTGAGATAGTGTTAGTCGAGGAGTAACAGGTAATTGTTACTTGTTGTTGTAGTGTGTTAGGTTCATCATTGTTCATCATGCATCTGTAGATTGATCCATGTTTTCCCTTAGTTTCAGGGACTCCATATTTGGCACATAATTCATAGATCAATTGGTCATATATATCTGGATTTACAACGATGGTTGTGGATAGAGTTTTGGGTTGAATTTTCCACATGGATCCATCAAATATATCCCCATTGGTAAATCCACTAAAGGTGCCATTTAAAGATCTCCACAGTTGAGTCACTGCTCCTTTTGTATAGTTGGTTATGTCCATTGTCAAGTCCATTGTGTTGAAGTGTTGAAGAATTTTGTGAGTGCTGTAATTATTGAACTATGACTCAAATGTATATTAAAGTATACATTTTTGGAAAGGAAATGGGTCAGAGAATCCAAATTTGGCATCAATTTTGACCAAAAATGTTGATTATTTTTCCAGAAAATCATTAAAAAAAATCACTTTTTTACTCAATTTTTTTTAACAAAGCTAACAATTTTTAAGGTCTTTGTTAATTTAATTCTCGCCAGTTTGACCCGAGTCTATATATTATTTAAAAATAATTTTGAGTAAAAAATGCCCAAATCGCTTGATGATGATGTAAAGACACTAACTTAGAGACAATTTTTTCATTATTATAACCCTTACCCTGCTGAATCCAACAGTATCCAACGAGCCAATCTTTATGATCAGCATCAGCATTTTACATGGTTAAGGGTGGTATTCCAACATATTTAAAACACTGTTTTAATCAAGTTTTGCTGGGTTTTTTTTGGTAGAAACAACAATAATGGCAATTTTTAATGTTCATCTTGAATTCTGAAGTAAATTCATTAAAATAAAAAAAATCAACATGACATTGTGTCTCTTTAAGCTGGATGTGTTAACATTTAGTGTTTAAGGTCCAATCGGAAAGTAACAATCCATTTCCACTAGCCTTATAGTCCAGTCAAAATGGCACCTACACCCACCACTAATTCCAACAGAATTGTTTTCACTGCAGTGCATTTCAGTAAGGTCCCCTTATCACCATACTAAAAGTCCCCAAAATATGCAAATTAGCTTCAGCCATTAGGGGAAAAATGCTCGGATTATACTGTAATGCATATCAAGCTGTTCCTAAGATGGTATGGAGCAAAAAGTCAATGGTTGTATTTCCAGCTGGTGCTTAGTTTACGAGATATAGGGCAAAATAGGTCAAAGGTCAAGATTTTTCTCACATTCTTTGTACAGGAGTCAAATTCTCAAAATGCTCCAATTTGAATGAGAATGGTCTCAAATTGTTCCGATGGATACAAAATCGCTAGATAACCAATTTATTTTTCTTATTTCTAATGCTGCCTATAATACTTTGTTATACCATTTAAATAAGGAGGTGTATTGGTATGTAAAATAAGCTTTAGCGCGTAGCTCTACGCGGCGGCGATGCATTTTTCTTTCTGTTTTCCTGTGGTCCCCTGTAAGCTTGAATCAACACGAAAATGAAACGCACAATTTGGAAACAGGTCAAATTAAACATGGCCGATAAAGTATTAAAAAAATCACATACCTCATAGCCAATACTAAAAAAGAAAGAACTTGCCAAATGTTTCTGCGACAAACCTTCTTTTTTTGACCTCTATTAGCGACAGTTGATCGTCCAAACAGTGATTGTCAAGCATAAGCCCTGTGTGAAAAGGCTAAATATCGGCATCGGGCAAATTTTAAAAAAGGATACAGCATCCAGAGCAAGGTAATGGAACCGTTGTGCTTTGCTTTCCTCTCTGAAACAAACAAAATCAAAATTAATTATTATATTGTAACGAAACGTGCCTTTGATCCTTAAATCTGTTATTGGGTAGATGATAAAAATAATACCTTGGTATTACTTCCCATGGATGTTAAGGTCTCTCGGGATAAAGGAAGCATTACGAGGTAGCGTGCGTCTTCCTTACTCCCGACAGTTTCTATGAACCTAAAGATGCAGCAAATTATTATTAAAGACCATAGACTGGAATAAACAACTGTTGTGTGACTATTCTTGTTGTTTCTTTTTGACGAAAATGGCTGCTATAGACATAGCATAACATTTATTTCACGAGGGACAATCCCCATAGGCTACGTGCACTCTTATTCCTGCTCACCGATCCGCGACTCCCACAACAAATCCTATTATTCCTGTATGAGGGCAGTATTTATTTCTAAAATATCGCGTCCCTTTTGACGTCATCACGCTCGCTGTATTGCCAGATAAATGCATTTTACCCCTGATGAGACGAGGTTGTTTTCTGTGTTTTTTGTTGAAGTAATTTCATGAAAAGTTTTTACACTAAATGTTGAAAAAAGTAACAAAATCAGACAGAATTTGAGCGAGCGATATAACATTTTAAAATAACACTGTTTTTATTGAATAAAGCCAGAACTTTGGTTAAATTCCATTATTCTCCCAAAAATAATTTTGATGGAAACGCAAGTTTAGATATCGCACTTTCAAAATATAGAAACGCTATATGGGGCATCGACGGGGAAAGAAGTGAGATTTGATGACACTTTCATGTCACTCGAACACACGATTTCACAATTTAGCCCTTCGAATTTTACAGACTTGCATAGGCTTTGTATGTTGAAGATCGAATTCAATCTCAAATTACTAACATCCTGATTTGTGTTTCAATATTTAAATGTCGTTTTCTTTCAGTTTCTTTTGGCTAATAATTAAGAAATTATAACAATTTATCATGATAGTTTACTAAAATATTATAAGGTGAAGTTATTTAAACCCGTATTTAGTGCGTCATACTGCTGTGCACGGCCTATATACAGTCACACAGTAGTTGATTTTCGCGTCTCAAGTAGTATCGATTTCCTATTGTATACAAAGGAAATGCATGTTTAAGTGATTGCGTAGGGCCTCACAATCTATAGTTAATTTGGTAAATTAGTTGCTGAGTACAAAAGTGTCAAATGAGGGCGTACCGAACAAGATGCCCAATCCGTCCCTCGTGATTTACTAATTTACAAAGATTGAGGTTCTTAAACTACAGATGTATATATTCTTTACCTGACAATTTTAACTCATTTAGGCATAACATTTCGAATCTCAAACGAAACACTTTGTGCACAGTATCAGCACTCTTGAGTTTGTTATAATGTCATTTGAAATGTGAGTAAGTTATGTCTAAAACAGAGTTTGTATAGTTTTCTTTAATTATAAAGATGAAAACTTTAGCCCAATTTGCATATAAACTATATAAAAAAATGACTTGATTCCATATCGGAAACGTTTCTTTTAAAAGGGATTTCTTGTTTCTGGGTGAAACAACACATATGCATGACATTGGCTTTTAAAAGGGTTTCTGGTTTCTGGGTGAAACAACGCATATTCTTGACATTGGCTTTTAAAAGGGGTTTCTTGTTTCTGGGTGAAACAACACATATTATTGACATATTATTATGATACTGAAAAGCGATACCCCTTTTTAAAGGAGTTTCTAGTTTGTAGGGTAATAACTGGAAAACACACGGCAACCCGCCAAGCTCTATAACTGTCAACACTGCATGTATGATGTAACAATCTTGTGGTCTGTGTTTTATGCTCGTTACCCCTATCTTGGAAAAGGTTAATGCCTCTGGTATCTCAGTTGCTCAATTGTACAGAGGTTTCTTTAAAAAGGTATAGCTTTGTCCAGATGATCAAAAGATTAGGTATAAAAGACCTAAAATACTGACAATACATGATTACTCTGGTAACTTGGTACAAAGTGCATTAAATTGACTTTCGTTTGGTTTGATAAGACAATTTCAGCCCATGAGATCATGCCGGTTTTATTGGTGAAATAAAGGAAATGGGTTACAAGTCTGTATTCAGACTTGGCTTTCATCCCTTTAAAACGCATGATGAGGAATGCTACTTTATTATAAAGGAGATGGGTTTACAAGTCTGTAATCAGACTTGGCTTTCATCCCTTTAAAATGTATGATGAAAAACGCTACTCTTATTAGTGAAATAAAGGAGATGGGTTACAAGTCGGTGTTCAGACTTGGCTTTCATCCCTTTAAAAAGCAAGATAGGAAATGCCAATTTCATTGGTGAAATAAAGCAGATGGGTTATAAGTCGGTGTTCAGACTTGGCTTTCATCCCTTTAAAACGCAAGATAGGAAATGCCAATTTCATTGGTGAAATAAAGGAGATGGGTTATAAGTCGGTGTTCAGACTTGGCTTTCATCCCTTTAAAACGCAAGATAGGAAATGCCAATTTCATTGGTGAAATAAAGGAGATGGGTTATAAGTCGGTGTTCAGACTTGGCTTTCATCCCTTTAAAACGCAAGATAGGAAATGCCAATTTCATTGGTGAAATAAAGGAGATGGGTTACAAGTCGGTGTTCAGACTTGGCTTTCATCCCTTTAAATTTAAAACGCAAGATAGGAAATGCCAATTTCATTGGTGAAATAAAGGAAATGGGTTACAAATCTGTAATCAGACTTGGCTTTCATCTCTTTATCTGCAACGCTGATGCCCCAGGCTGGTCAGCGGGACCGGGAGCTTTACCTGCCGGTTTGCCGGCTCCGGCCTAACTGATCAATTTCTGGCTTTGCACCCCTATTTATTACTTAGGGCGAGTTGCGTCTGAGCTGCGTTGTGCATTATTTGGCTGCGTTGATCGTAAATTGGTTGCGTTGGGTGTTACAGTAGAGCTACACGTTCGTATCGAAGGATGGTAACCAAGGACGCTCTTCGAACTAAGCGGGGCCGAAATAACGAGGATTGCAATTGGCTGGCCAATCGCAATCAGATAATTATGCTGATTGGTCAAAGGGAAAAAACTCTAAATGCGGGAGCTAAAAGGACTATTTGTACATCATCAACCTTTGTTTTTATAATTAAATACTTATTTCTACGGTTATTAAATAATATAAATCTTATTTAGGGAAGTATCTGAGCCTAAATGTGGTTTTTAGAGTAATTTCCAAAAAGCTTATTTCTAGAAACGTACCGATCTCAACTTCTGAAAAACAGCGGTATGGATAAATTATATCGGTAATCGGATAAAATGTATGGCTGAAATCGGCGGTATACGATGGATTTTAACAGTTATAAACATAACGATATAATATTTTGTGATGATCATTGCGTTCTATATATGGACTTTATTATGGATGGATAACTTGACAAGCTTTTGATTGTCTTAAAGTGATGAAACAAGGAATATTAGAGTCTTCATGAAAATCCGGTGGTGACTGTTTTGTACTGAAATATTGGTGAAGGGATGGGGAATTCGGAAAGCCTGCAGGAAATTATGACGAAAGAAAAAGGAATGGAACAGAAAGGAAATTTACTTTTTGTTACAATATTTACTATCTAGCATCTTGCAGCCTGTGTTAGATTCAATAAAAACTTCAATCAATAATATATATCTTATGGACAAATACACACACAACTATTAAATTAAGAAGAGGACAAAACAAAATAAAATAAAACAAACAAACAAACAAATATACAACACGCACAACCATTAGTGTGATCATTTTGGGCGTGATCATCTTTGTGCTGCGTGTGTGTTGTTCGCTCAATTTTTAATCAGCCTATAGCCAGTAAAAAGTGAATCATGAAGCACATAGAAACAATCAAGTTTTTAATCATACTAAAGTTAAATCACTTCTTATAAACACATACTCTAAAATAGGCCTATTATTAGGAGAGAAAAAAACAAGATTGTGTTTTTCCACCCCTATATGTTATATAGGGGTAAGAAAAAACCAAGATTGCGGTTATTTCCACCTATTATGCTGATAACAGAATACTTACTTGCTATATTCTTGCGTTACAAATGTCTTGGATGGAATGCCAGATGTATGTCTTTGACTTGGTTCTTTATTTGCCAAATCATCTCTGGACCTATTGGAACAATAAGAAAAACTATCAATGTTTATACTAAATTCTGATTATGAATCTTACAAATAGTATGAAAGTCCATTGTCTGAGAAGGGTCCCGTGTGCATGAAAGAGACCCTTGGTTACTCTTCACAGCAATGACCTAGACCAACAGACATACCAAAAAACTGAGGGTAGACAATTGGTACCCTGGCAAATTATCCACTTAGAGGGTGTTTTCAAAATGGCTACCAAGTCCAACTATATTGCCTAAAGGCTTTCACTATTGAGGCAGAATTGATCACTTCAGACTAGCATATTGCCTGTGTCTAGGAGTATCCATATGTAGCTGTTTGATTTAAATGGCTAGTTTAACTATGAAGTTGGCACTAGTTTACTTACACAAATGGAGATATTGTCATATTCAACCTTATTTATCTAAACACCTCAAAACAGTTTTAAACTATATTTTCAATCACCAAATATTTCATTTCATTTTCAAATTTTGTTACATATCATCTGTTCATCTTCTTTGGCACATTCACATTGAGACCTTGCATACTGATGAGCAACTGACATTGGAAAGATGATCACATCACCTCTCTAGATTGATATGCATCAACACATTTGTGATGGGTTTAGAATATGTTTATCTGTAATTGGTATGTCCATAAGACCATGACCAAGATCGGTTTTATTTGAATTACATTTAATAATGTGTGATTGTGAAAGTTTTTATGCAAAATGGACATGTAAAAGAAACCACTGTTGGCCATTTGACTGATTTGGACAACATGTCACTCTCTCACAAGTTGGATTGATGTCAAATTGAAGCAATGTAAGTTTGGGCTTACCAATCCAAGTGAGTAAAGACTGGTCGCGAGTAATTACCAATGATTTGTCATGAAATCAGGAGGTTCTGGGTTCAAAACCACATTGAAGAAATTAATTTGTCATTTCTCAACCACCAAGAGGGAAGTTTCAATCATGACCATCACTTCCACCTGGTTAGGCCAACAACAACAATTTGTTTGTTTGTCCATATACATCCCCTTCACAGGGTAGGGTCGGCAAGTCATATTTTGTTTATAAACACAATCATGGATGTATAATTGCCTTTAAAATAGTTGCTAAATAAGATGTGAATGGGAATATTTTACTATTAAATCCCCTCATTTGTGTTTTTAAACACCTTAGAAGAGAAACAGTTTTTAGAAATATTTTTAGTGTACTTCCGGAAAGGAAAATTCTTGAAGAAACAACACTTTTTCTGGAATTTCCAAAATTAGGGTAGGGTAAGTCGGAAATGGAAAACAAAAACTTTTTTTCAAGCGGCAGGCGTCTGCAGACAACAGTGTCAAAATTGAACAAAATTTTTCAAAAAAGTCAAAATTATTGGCTTTCATCATCAAATTTGGAATCATCATGAGAAATGCATTGAAATAAGTACAAACATGCCTAGTATTGGATCAGTAATCCTTGAGATACATTTTAAAATTTTGATTTCAGATTTGACTAGCAGTTGATGTGATAATGACATAAACCTCATCACTGTGACTGTGAGTAATGCTAATGTTTATATATGGTACCAATAACGTGCTGGGATTACCACAGTTATTACACAAGCAATAATAGGTTATAAAAAATGCGATATATTATGAGACTTATAAACTTCCATGACAAGGCCTAAACATTATAATTGTGGCACCTTCCGCCGTTTTGTTTTTTATACCTTTTCCGTTTTTCAACTTCACTGTCATATTCAAACTCTGATCCATAGCCGCCTGCATTGTGGACCTAAAATATAGGAAAAATAACACGTAAGTATGTATTAATATTATGAAGGCATTAATCTTTCTGGTTGCAACATATGGAGCTGGAACATGGTCAGTCGGAATGGCGGATTTAGAAAATATCAGCGTTTGAAATGTGGTGTTGGCGCAAGATGTTAGGAATATCATGGAAAGAGAAAATTTATAATGTAAGACCAATGAATTTGTCAGAAGCCAGATTGGGAAACAAACTTCTCTACAAAGATCATGCAAAACAAACTGTACTTTGGACATATTGCTAGACGAGAGGGTGACAATCTAGAAAAGGTGATAATGTCACATACCGCCCAAACATAAATTCATGAGATATACCAGGAGGACTTCCCCCTCAGGTCTATAATACTAACACACTTCTCGTGACAATACTCCCCCCCCCCCCCCCCCCTAAACAAGACAAGACAAGGTAAATACATTACTTAAATACATTACTTAATATGCTCCACAATGGGTGGACCCACCCGGGTGTTAAGAAACACCAGGGGCCACCGCTGCCGCCAATTTTGTCACATACTGCCCTAAACATACATAATTCACGAGATATACCAGCAAAATTTCGGAGCACCTATTCTCAGACTCTCCTCCTATTACTGGACGCAGAGCAATGGATTGCTTAAAATCAAGTTTAGGCCAATGGAATGAAATGACATGGTCCACGTCGGCTGCCGGAGTCAAAATAATTGATTTCGCGTATTTACACAGCATTTCGCTAAGGTTAGGGCCGATTTGATATCGTAAATATTTCATTTTCAGTAACATTTATGGAGCTGATAATTTATCTAGGATGCATAGCACACACAGGACCCAGGTAAGTGAATATTAACTTCTAGAAATAGACAAACTAGAAACAAAAACCGGCGACGTCCCAACATATGCTTTCATTTCATAGCTCTCATACTGACTCGTATCACGGACGTATGAGAGCTATGAACAGATGAAACAGAGCTAGTTGTCAACAAGCAACAGCAGCCAAATGACACAAAGATAGGCTCGGATGACCGGGGCGACCTATATTAATATAGACCTTATTTTCCCCCCTTTCTGTCCCACAATGTATCAGAAAAGGGTAATCAATTGAATTTTACCTATTTGCAACAAGGTCTAGTACAACCTGTCCTACTAGTAGTAGGATAGAATATGAGCCTCAGGGCATTTATTTTATAACTCCTTCACATCACAAACATGTTGATACATACAAACTTAATACTACAATATTGCAAAATCTGTATCACATTCGGTGAACAAATCATATGTAGCTGTACATTGTTCACCAAAAATGTTGTTACCGATTTACATTCCAGAATAGGCAGTGGCGTAGCTCAGGGGGGGCAGGGGGGGGGGGGAATTCCCCCCCTGACGAAAAAACTCAATTTGGGCCCCCACCCCCCTAAAAAAAAAAAAGGGGTGAGAAAAAAAGTAAATAGGAAAAAAATGAGAAAAAAGACCGAGGTTATTAGCCAAAAAGAAGGCAAAATTGTACATATAGTACATTTACTGTGCGATTTTTTTTGACTGTGCGATTTTTTTGCCCCCCCCCCCCCCCCTGAAAAAAATCCTAGCTACGCCACTGAGAATAGGTCACCAATTTCAGTTACAATTAAGTAAGGCCAAAAAACAACAAAAAAGTTGACTTGCCCTTTCCGACCGACCCGAATATTCGGAAATCTAGGGACGCTATTATTTTTTATTTTTCAAAAATTAAAAAAATGAAAGAAGCACACAACAATAAAGAAAGATGAAAACGTGTTTTTGAGTAGTATCTGCTTGTTTAAAAATCATAAAAAAGTTTTAAAAAATCAACAAAAAAAGTCAATTTTTTTTCTCTCTTTAAAACATGTTTTTGTGTAGTATCTCCCTGTAAAATTAAAAAATTTTAAAAAAATCTGACCGTCCGACCCAGACCCTGAAAGGGCAAGTCAACTTTTGTTTTTTGTTGGCCTAATGACTTCCATTAGTCGCATTTGTCAATGAGTGGGTCTAAGCACCATGATAACAAACAAGGCATCAGAACTCCAATCAACAATAGATGAAAATGACTTCACCGTATGTAACAATTGTTCATTTTATGTGATTGTCAATGAAAAGCATTTGAATTTAAATGCATACTTACCATCGTGAAGAACAAACCATTTTCAAATTATACTAGAAAAAGTTCATTGTTCCTTTGACCGTAACAATGACAGCCATGATTGATATATAACTCACAAGAACCTATTTCAGATAATAACCAATCCCAGCATTTAGCAAGATCATAATGTTGTGAACGTATTCTGCTGTTCTGCAGTCAATCGCACACATCTTTTACATTTGTAGTAAAATTAAATTAAGTACTGTTATATAGATGAGGTGACCGTTGTTTACATCCAATGTTTATCAACAAACGCAACGGTCGAAGGGACTGGACTGTCGATACACGCTTGAGAGAACAGCATATGACCACAACACTGTCCGCTATGCCGATAATGCTTTGGCGCGAGTTTTAAAAGCACAGGTCCTAAACAAAACAGAATGCGTGCGCAAACTGCCGGGCAAAGAACAATGGCAACTAGCCATGTTTTGCCCGGTGTGACGTCACCTGTCACCCCATCTATACCAGCAGTTCTGATACATACAATTTTGAAGGTTAATGATTTCTTCTGATGGTTAATGTGTGGTATGATTAGCTTCATGTTCTCAAAATGAAGCCTAATATAAACAACACAAAAAGTAAATATAAATAAAGATGGCTATTATTGGGAAAAACATTTACAAAACAGCCCTCACAATTTATTTCTTACCCCTGTTAATGCAACCATATAAAATGTTGCCGGTTATCTGACTCTCCAGAAACACTACACAGATCATTGTTAAAATGAGCCATGTGTATTGAAAGTCTAACCCTCTGTACCATTGTAGGCATTCATAAGTAATCAATACTTTCAAACAAACATAGTTCGTGGGACTGTGTCTGTAAATGGAGTCCATGTTTTCAAACATGAGGAGCTTTGAATAGATATGAGCCCTGATAGCACACTGAAGTCGGCCCAACGTCGCGATATAGTCGGCAGTTGAAGTCGGCCGGACGTTGGCTCTACAGTCGGCTGCTCACGCGGCCTACGTCGGGCCGACGACGTCCAATGGAGGTTGTGCCGACCTCGGGCCGACTTCCAGCTGACGCTGACCTGCCGACTGCAATGCACCGTCGGCCCGACCATATATAAGCAACGTCAGGCCGCGGTCCGTTGGACGTACCTCCGACTAATTGCCGACTTCGGGCCGACTATTTTCCTACGGTTTTAAGCTACGCTAGCGCTAAGCCGCGGTCCGTTGGACGTACTTCTGACTTATTGCCGACTTCGGGCCGACTTGTTTCCTACAGTTATTTTGACACAAAAATGTACACCTATAAATCGACACTACAAATATACTAAAATAAATCATATTTTCCCAATTTGTTTGCGGAACAAATCTGGAAAAACGACATACTGTCGTCTGCAGTCGTCTTCCGCGTGGAAAGTATGAACAACTATCACAAAACTATCACAATATGAGTAACGTAAAATCTCGTTTTTGAACAAACTACCTTGACTCTTTCCACACAAATTAATGATATGGATCATTTTTGAAACATTGGCCCGACCATTTTCCGACGACTTAAGCTATGGTCAGTTGAACCATTCTCCGACTAATTGCCGACTTTCTGCCGACTTTAGCTGATGGTCAGTTGAACCATCTCCGACTAATTGCCGACCGTTCTGCCGACTTTAGCTATAGTTATTTTTAATGAAAAAGAAAACGTACCATACCGTAACAAATCTCATCTCTTTTAATTATTCCCAGCTATTCAGAATCTATTTTGATGCAAAAGAAAACGTACCGAAACAAATCTCATCTCCTTGGATGATTCTCAGCTATTCCTCACGATTCATTATCAGATGACTTGCAATTCAATTCCAATGACATCTGTGACCATGCAGTGTCGGCGTATGCTGAAAAATCACGATGTACAAGACATATCCGCGATTTCTGATAGAATATAACACACCGGAAATCGCGGGTATCCCATGCAACATCGGAAAATGCACTTCATGTGTTGAATATATTGCGATGCTGCATTATTTCCCCATCAAAATCTACCATCAAATACCATCATCTTCGCTGAATTGACATATAATTCCTTCAATTCATTTGAGAACAACACGAAGTATCGCTAGCGTGTCTACAAAATGGCGACCAACTGCACGTGGTAAAGTGAGTGTATGATTTGATACGCGTAATTCGTTAATTTTAATATTTATTCAATCATCAATTTGAACTTAAAATTGTTGCAGATGAAAACATCTATATCTAAATCATCAGTAATTCATTTATTACAATTATATCTTTCTCAATTATGTAGGTGACAACATTTAATTAAATTTTGAATTATTGAATATTTGTCTTTATAAAAAAAATACGTATAGCAAGTTAACCTATCGTTGGACGTAGTTCCGACGTCGGCAAAACGTCAGTACCCCGACGAGACTTTCAGTGTATTTTGGCAACGTGGCGACCAACTGCACGTGGTAAAGTGAGTGCATGATTTGATACGCGTAATATTTCGTTAATTTTAATATTTATTCAATCATCAAATTGATCTTAAAATTGTTGCAGATGAAAACAATGATAAATCTAAATCATCAGTAATTTATTTATTACAATTATATCTTTCTCAATTATGTAGGCGACAAAATTATTACAATTTTGAATAATTGAATATTTGTCTTTATAAAAAATAATACGTATAGCAAGTTAACCTATCGTTGGACGTAGTTCCGTCGTCGGCAAAACGTCAGTACCCCGACGAGACTTTCAGTGTATTTTTGCAACGGCTCAACGTCCATATGACGTCTTAATGTGGACGTCCTTTTCAAACAGTCCACCCGACTTCAACATAAGGACGCCGACCTTTCCCCGACGTCGACTACCATTCCCCGACGTCGGGCCGACTTCAGTGTGCTATCAGGGAGGTAACTTAATCCTTCAAACAGGGTTTTATTAATATTTCTATACACGTAATACCGTGTTAAACCTTTGGTTGAACGCGAGCGCTCAGATCACAATGCTCTGTTCGACAATTGTTTGCCGACTTGCAGTACAGATCACAGAATCAAAATTAAACCTGCATTTATTTATAACCAGTACAATCATTCACAGTCATAATCTAAACATTTGTTAAAGAAAATGCTTATAACTTTGTTTTAAATAGTTCTACTGTGGACATTTATTTTTAATACATTTGACAGTAATTGTGACTTGTGAGTGTGCAAATCGTTTTGCTGCAGAGTTCTATCAGCAAAGTAGCTTTACATTATATTATTATATTATACATGTTCTGTATTGCAGCTCATGTTAGCTCTATGTGCACATCAAGATATTAGAATAATAAACATTCTTACAAAAATACTCAAAATAATATTAAAATTGATATCTCATCCTTAATCCTTACAGGGTTCAATGTTTGTGCTAATATTATAACAAAATACACAAACAAAACAGTACTAGACCTCAAACCTGTAATTTACACTTGGGCATAAGTTCTCAGTGCTTTAAAGGTCAAAGATCTAAGAAGGTTATTTTGAACTCTGTATATTAGTATAAGAATATTCAGTAATTTTATACCACTCACTCTCACTATGACAAGGGAAAGGAAACTACTAGAAGAATATTTGGCAGCAGTTTATCTACATAAAATTGAACTGCACACATTCTTCAAAGGACTATATTAATATAATACAATTTCTGTTTTGCTTATGATTAATTTACAATGTACAGAGTAGTGCACACAGTCACAATGTGCTACTAACGGAGATGAGCACAATTGAATGGTACGTGCATACACACAAGCAAAGCAAAATCAACCCATTGGGATACAATTTTGAGTTGACTTTACTCAGAAACGAAACCATTTTCAAATTGAGATAACACACACAGGTGCATGCTGTTCTGACCTATATACACTAACAACAAAAGTCCCGGACCAGGTGCTTTGAGGTTGGCTAATTCAAAATAGACAATCGGTACCAAAAATCTCAGATGTACATTTTTTGAGCAAATTTCTTCTCCGCAGTTTGATACCTAATTCAACAAAATCGAATCGATACTTTTAAAGTTATGATGATTTCAATGACCGCGCATAACAACAACTGTATCCGCCACTGGTGAAGCATGAACGATCCGCCACTGGTGAAGCATGAACGATGATTCTTTGTACATCCCAAAAAGTTCCTATCTAGGTCGGAAATTCTACAATCAAGTCTTAATTCAGTTAGGTTAGTTTATCGGATCTTCTTTCCGTGGTTAGCTGATGATCTATTTAATTGTAGAATTTCTCCTCTACCCCATTCACTGTGTACAACGTGCAGGTCTATATAGTGAGTGTCAGTTCGCCGTGATTCGGAGATTCATGTTAAGCCGTTGGTCCTGTGTATTCAGACGCTCACCCTGAACACGTTAAATAGTTGCAGACCTCATCGTAAAGAGTAGGGGAATGGGATCATCCCGGGTCTGTTACCTGTACACAAAAATATCATCTCTCTAGGTAGCAGAGAGCTTGTCTAGTTGCTGAAAGGCATTGACGAGAACATGCATAGATGTAGATGTAGATAGATAGTATAGCCACCATTGGGTCTAGGGAACCACCATCATAGTAGTAGGACAGGTTGGTTGTCGAATTCAGCAGTCAACCCAACTCGTACTCTCTCAATAAAAAGCTAATTCATTCCTAGCAGGTGTCCGAATTGTCCAGCCCTGGCAAATTTGCCAGTGCACTGGCAAATATGCCCACTTAGCGGGCAGTTATTATTAACAGTTAATCCAAAACTAGCGCTTCCACACAAAAAATGGCATATTCTACCCTTCATATATCAATTGTTTAACTCAATACCTAAATATTTTGTTGTTGTGTCGCTTCAAAAAAATTCTTGGTTGCGTTTTGCCAGAAAAAAATGATTAAATTTCTAGTCATTTTGTGGCAAGCAAGTGGACATTTTGCCAGTATTTACAGTTAATCCAAAAGTAGCGCTTCCACACACAAAATGGCATCTTCTATCCTTCATGTATCGATAGCTGAACAATTCATGGTTAGGGCCTACTAGAAAAAAGATGCAATTTCAGTCATTTTTGGCAAAAACTATTTTTGAAATTTCATTTTCAAGCTTTCAATTCATTGAAAGTGCACTATTTATTACATTAACAAACAGGGAATCCTCTACGCTTAGGCCTAAAAAAAGAAGAAGTTTGATTGGTCTAACCCGACCGACCCTAAATACATCGCCGACCCTGAATATTTTATTTTTATTTTGAGAGAGGAAAACAAATAAAATTTAAAAAATATTTAAATAAAAAATAATAAAAAAATGTTTTAAAAAAAATATAATAAAAATTGAACAAAGTAGGCCTATTTAAGTTTCTGACTGTTTGCTTTCATTTTCGGCTATATTAAGTCCCCAAAGCTGGTGATTTCAACAACAAAAAATCCCGAACGACCTACCCTATTTGTTTTTGTCGTGTTAGACCAATCAAACCATTTTCAAGCCTTATTGGTGTACACACACCAATCCCCCACCACAAACCCATCCCACCCCCACCCCACATGTACAAACCCACACAACCCAAAAAACCTACTCCACCTTCCCACAATGCCCCCTCCACATCTAAACCACCCCTTCAACCCAGTGGCGTAGCTAGGATTTTTTTCAGGGGGGGCAAGATTTCTAAAATTTTCGTAAAAGGTTGCCCCAATTTTTTTTCTAGTCACTTACCTTGTGAATTTCACGTAAGTGGGGGGGGGGGGGGGGGGGTGTTAAGGTCAAACAATTTCGCACAGTCCAAAAAAAATTGCAGTCAAAAAAAATCGCACACTAAATGTACTACTGTCTTTTTTCTCAATCTTTTCCTATTTACTTTTTTTCTCACCCCTGGTTTTTTTTTAGGGGGGTGGGGGGCGGGGGCCCAAATTGGGTTTTTTCGTCAGGGGGGGCATTTTCCCCCCTGCCCCCCGAGCTACGCCACTGCTTCAACCTCCCCTCCCCACCACAAATCTCCACCCCCACCTCCATGCCACCACAACCCCTTTCCCATCACAATCCACACCACAAACTCCATCCCCTTCCCCACCACAAACCACCCCCTTCCCATCATAAACCCCACCCCTTCCCCGCCACAAACCCCCTCCTCTCCCATCCCCACCACAAACCCCCTCCCTTTCCCATCCCCACCACAAACCCCTTCCCTCCCATTCACAAAACCCCTCTCCCACCACAAACACCCTACCCACCCCACCCCACCCCCCACCCATGCCACCACAACCCCCTCCCCATCACAATCGCCCACCCTAGACCCCTCCCCTTTCCAACCGCACCACAAACCCCTACCCCACTACAAAACCCCTCCCCACCACAAACACCCTACCCACCCCTAGGCCAACCCTTCCCACCCAATGCATCCACGCCACCATCTCCCCTTCCCCGCCACAAACCCTCTCCCCAGGGGCAAGCCTAGTACAACAAATCATACTTAGTGATATTTGTCATCAGTTGGTATTATTCATCATAGGGTATTTTGCATGTTTCACCTCCTGTCCCCATCCTAATTCCTAAGTATGACTCCTTCTAAATATGATTTTTGTGGTAATTTCTGTATCGCTTACCAGAGCTCAAAAACACACTTCTTTGTGCTTGTTCTTATCTACTCTTTCTCATCTATCTTGCCATTCGTTTAACATTTTGTACAAATGCACTATTCCCTTGAAATTTAAGGTGAAATTCTAAGCCCATTCAGTGATTCACTTAACGGCACTAGCGATGTTTATCGAAATTGGCGCCATGTTGAATTAATAAATAGACTGGTTTTAATACATTCGTAAATTCGTAAGTGATGTGCGTAGGCGTATATAGACGTTTGTTACTTTGCGATGGGGGACGAGACTAAATCTCGACCGCGTTGCCTAACTGGGAAAAACTGGGATATTCGCGAAATGTCTCAAACAAATTCTGCCATTGCGTTTACACGGCGGAGAATTATGATTAAATATGGAATCATTTAGGATTTTCATGTTTTAAAAGTGGCTGGAAAGAAAGATGAGGACTTTATGAAGGTGCGTAGCTAGTATGAAAATAAACGGGGAATGCATTTTTGCTGTAATTCCCCAACCAATCATTTGAGAGCCACACCACACCATTCACTTTGTACAGCAAATCAAATTGACAGTTTCTAGCAATACAATTTCCCCATATGTTGGTAGGGGGAAAAAAACAACACACCAAGTTCCAACGTATGGGTTTCCTGTACTAGAGCAAGCCTCTCAGTCTCAAACCCAAAATCACAAAATGTTCTTCAGGTAGCACACCTCTAAATAATAGGAAGTCGAAATTAGACGACCATTTTGCACCTTATTTTGATCGATGCGCGACGCTTCAAAGATGATATCTCAATGACCATTGCGATTTAGGAATTGATTTTGGTATCAAATTAAGCCCAAAGACAATGCTTATAATATGATTAATATGATTATAACGATTAGATCGATTTTAACGATTTAAAGTTAGGAAAATGCTAGGCCTAACGACTATGCTAGAAACCCGATATTAGCAAAAGACAAGTTTTTGAATTACGGCCGATGCGCTTAGATGCTCGATTTGCTTAAAATCTAACGGTTATCCATACATATTTTACAATTTTAATCATAAGCTTGCTAAAATAGCTAGAGTTTAATACCAAATTGAAAGAATTTCTATGTATATCATTTTTTTAAGCCCCCAAACTATGACGCATTATATACGCAGGCCACCATACTTTTAGATTTTTAGAAGATTTAAACCATGTTCTGGCAAGGTTATTTTTAAATTTACACATAGAAAGTCATTCAATTGGTATTAAACTCTAGCTATTTTAGCAAGCTTATGATTAAAATTGTAAAATATGTATGGATATACCGTTAGATTTTAAGCAATCGAGCATCTAAGCCCTCTACGGTCATTTTTCAAGTTGATTTTTCGCAAGACTTACGGGCCGTTGCACCGTGAAAGTAGGACTACTATTTATTAACAACAAATAGTTAATATTATTTGTGAATGATCTATCATTAAAATTCATATTGTTAGCTTTAATTTGATACCAACCTCGTCTGCTAAATCACTGTAGTTCCCGAGAAATCACTATTTTAATCACGCGTATTGATAAGAAGTATTGCGCAATAAGAGTTGCAAGTTTTCGCCTGGAACTATTTAGAGGTGTGTGCTACCTTCAGGGCCATGGGCCATGGTAATGAAAGTCTTAGATTTGTGTCCGGGCATTTTTCAAATCACATGCGGCGCCGTTTTTCATTTACTCATTATTCATTATCCTATCCAAGCACGGTTTCCCGGATTTCCCGCAGGGAAGGGCGCCATCTATTGTCGAAAATGTGTTGAAAACACATTTTCGACAATAGATGGCTCAAATCCAAGATGGCGGCTTGATCGCGATCGCCAGCGTTGAACGAAGTGACTGAAAACATCGTTCTTTCGCTGACTGACGACTCACAAAGCAGGAAACGTTGGATTTTTGTGTTTTTACGCGAATAATGAAAATGTTCTTAAATAATGAGTTTTTCATGCGGGAGGTTTTGGACGCAAATCTAAGACTTTCATTACCATGGCCTCATCTCTTCAACAAGACAAGAACTTAGAAGTAGGCCTAGCCCTAGGCCTATCAGTATCACATCAGAATTTGCGTAATTTAAACAGGAAATCAAACATAAACCTTACCTCACAGTTATTCACTTCCATTGGAACAATTATTTTGGGTTTCAAACATGAAAAAATAGTGACTTTATTACGTATTTTGTCTTGGTGGGAGAATTTGGCCCCTAAAATCAGTGGGCGAATTTGTCCACCTGCAAGTGCAACTGCAAGGAATGAATTCAAAACAGTCAATCAATGTGAATACAGGAATAATAAACAAATGCCCTGACGTAAAAATCAATAAAAACTCAAAGACACAATGACAATGTACACATTTATACCTTGCATTTATAATTAATGAGCCTAAATTATACCTGAATGGCCCCCAAACGACTTTCCATATTTCGCGCAGACGACGTTTTCGTGTTTTTCAAAGAAAAAGAATGACGTCATATTGCCCAATATCCTTTTTTATGTAGGAGCACCAAAGTGACAAGATTTTCCAGACGATGTTGGTCACGAAAAATCATTGTGGCAAGACCCCCCTGGTCACGTGCTTGGTACCTGCGATTATATAATTATGGGATAAGAAACTCCCAAGACAAAAACCCCGATTCTCTTGACCTTAATAGTTTGTCGCAACTGGTCTAGGTGGCGCGCTATCATTTCCAAATAGTTGGGGGCTAAGAGGTTATTTGGTTCACATTCTTCTAAAGCACCGAATTGAACCCATATGTTGCTCATTACCATGGACTTATTAGAACTAATAAGTCCATGCTCATACCATACTCTTTTGATTTTTGATGGATGCTAAAATTGGAGCCTTCTGGGACGGCCATATTGGCCAATTCCAATATGGCCGCCGGCATACTGGGGGATCAAAAATTCAATTGCTTCAAGCTAACAAGCATACCAAATTGTTCTCTGAGCACAAGGATTCTAAAAATATGGTTTGCTCCACTTCCGATGTGTGGTTACTGAGATATTGAGCAAAACGTGAAAAGGTCGTTGACCTTTGCTTGGGGTTTATCATTTGAACATGCTCCGATTTTGACAAACGATATCTCAAATTGTTCGTCAGATCACAAGGGTTCAAGAAATGGTAGTTGTTACCACCTGGAGTCGTTTTTGTGCCTTTTACAGGGTCAAAAGGTCACAATCCCTATACGCCTACATAGTTTGACCGTTCACGTTTTTGCTCAATATCTTAGTCACCACTCTCTTATATTATTTTCTTATATTATACAAATGGTAGGGGTATTCTAATACCCCCTAATTCAAATGTCATATTCCAGAGGAAAAAAGGCATTTGTATATAAGTATATAATTAAATTTCCAATGTTTAACTGATAAAACAACGTCATTTGGTACAAAAATTAACGACAAAAGAAAAAGTGGCCCCAGTGAGATTTGAACTCACACGAAAAATGTCTCCCAATATACACTCGTCAAAAGAAGTTCCTGGACACTCATTGAAGTTCAAATATTTCACATAATATATTTAATATAAATTAAACAATTGCATGTCAAAATAAGCAGACAATAATTCTCTATCATGTCTGTATGAAATTAAGATGTACTCATTCATAGCATGGCTAGCTGAGCCATTCATTAAGCAATGGATAAGGTGCGCTAAGGACATTAAATGAGCATTTACAGTCATTTGAATGGAGGGATTATCCAATTTTGTGCAATCTTTTTGCCATTGTCTGTCAATGAATGGATCTGCCCTGCATGAGTGATCATGTCTAATTCCTTATCATGTTAAGCTGTTAGAGATTACTTTCTGCTTATATTAATATAATATTATATTAATATTATATTAAATAATAATTAATTAAGTGTCCAGGAACTTCTTTGACGAGATGTCATAATAAATGCATAATAAAAGCTAACGCCTTAGACCACCTCGGTCTCAGTCGCAGATATTATTTTCGGTGGAGATCGTTATTTCCCAATAATCATGAAACTATAATATAAGGCCATAATATCGTCAAGTATTGTATTATATATTATTGCCTATGACTATCCTATCCTTCTACATTTCGAGCATATACATATTGTAACGGATCGGACAGCCTCATCAGATTAGTGTAGCTTAGCTGCCTGGTAGTTGGCGATGTGACCAGGCTCGTTGAATAAGTATAATTCGTTGAATAAGTATAGATTACTACGTGCGAGGCGAAGAAGACAGTACTGATGCACGAACATGACATGCGCGGCGGAGCGGATTTCGAAAATGGGGGCATCGAACTTAAGAACCATGACGCCGTGTCGGCGCTGTCCGGGCCCGCTTTTCCCGGAAATTTTGGTTTTGATATGCGCTCAGGGGCCATTTCATGGCGTATTTTGGTATAATTAACACATTCATGACATTAGCCCAAAAGTGCCTAAACGAATAGTACTTTAATATAAAAAATTAAATCCGCAACAAGATGAAAATGCGACTCTCTATACTTTTGGACGGAAAAAACTACTATAGACTGAGACGAATTCGTCCTCAGCTATAACATAAGAAGGACATGATAGACTACTTTCAATCAATGCAGCACCACCAGCATAAAAAATGGGGCCAAAGGGTGTGCGTGAAATTTTTTTTTTGGCAAGGAAAACGCTTCTTTAAAAATGCGCGCGACGCCGATTTTTTTTTGGGTTTTAATGCAAAATTGCCTGCAGTTTAAGAGAATTTTATGTATTTTTGACACTAAAAGTCAATCTTTTCAATTATTTTTGGGGTCAAAAATGTTGTGGAGCTCGATTAAAGGAGTTCAGCCACAAATTTCTAGGGGGGCACAGTGCACATGGTGTCCCACCTCTTTCACGGATGGGGGGGCACGTGCCCCCCCTGGCCCCCCACCCCCGGTTCCGCCGCCCTTGAGACTGACGAATGTTTACTTTCAACACAATTTATTTTTACCCGGTAGAATTAATCTCACTATCCATACAC